>BOPP01000034.1:1375037-1399427 GCA_017312745.1 Gryllus bimaculatus | reverse complement strand
GGCGGGGCCGGAGGCTGGGGCGGCGGAGGTGGCGGGAGCGTGGGCGGAGGCGGTGGCGGGGAGGGGCAGAGGCCAGGCTTCTGCCGCGATCTCCCGCAGGCGTTCGGGAAAAGCGGCAGCCGCGGCGGTGGCGAATGGAAAGCGCGATTCGGAGCTCCTGCCCGATTTTGCTTTGTTTTATGGTCCTTCGAAAATTGGGTGTCAATCGTGTGGAGGAACTGTGCTTCTAAATTCATCTCTAATTTTGTTGGAAGAACTGAATGTTTGTTTTACCAGTCCTTAAATTCGATCAAAGTTTGTATACTGATCGCAAAGAATTGTTAATACTGACCGTGAAGGATTTTGAAGGAGTTGCCTGTTAATAATATATCGGCGGGATTTCATAATGATGAAAGTAACAATTAATTAACAAATGATGAAATCATTTCTGTTTTTTCCCCTTTCATGTAGACGGTAAAATCATAAAATTAAGCATGTGGTGAAGTCCCTATCTTGTGGTTAAAAAAAGGGGATACGAATGTCTCTCACATGTTGTGAATAATCTCAATATACTGTGAAACTAGGAATTACATTTCTTGGATACGCGTGCATGCTCATCCTTTATCCACAGAAAAAAGTTACTTGGTTACAAAGAGATTTCTATTGAATGTTTTTTGTTTTTTTAACTTTTCGGTATTATATTTGTGGTTTTTTCTGAATCATAATTTCCAATCATGAAAATGGTTTTTGATTGCAGAGATCGAACCTTAAACTGAGATATATTCTACGGAAATGTTCCGTGTTGCATTGTAAATAGTAGAAACGTGTAACCTATTTTTCAAATCAATAAATAATTGATAGCAATACCAAAATCTCTTGTTAAGACAAATTCCAAGAGACTAAAATAATAGATGCTCGAATTATAAAAATTCGTGTTATTCGATTATTACGCCTACCCGTATACCTATGTTTCCCTGCCGGGACCCAAATTTTATTTCTGCGAAATTCGTGATAAGCAAGTTCTAAACGTTGTTAATGAGGGTTGACTGAAGGTATATAATAATACAGGATTCATAGACGCTTAGAAATAAAGGAAAACCGCATCCTCTCTGTATTCAAACTCCAGTGTCACCTATCTCGTGGTGCAACTATTTCGTCGCTCTCGCACGAGTGTTAGGGCAACGCCAGGACAATTTTGGTATCATTATCACAGAGTGTAAGACCATTAAGGAGAGCTTGTTATACATGTGTATGTTTATCAAGTCTCATTGTGCGTTAAAATTGTTTGAAGGTACGCTTGCAGAAGTCGAAAGAGAAACTAATATCAATTACCGGAGAGGTAACTAAAGTTGTCACAAACGTGACTGCGCTTAAGTCCATTCGGAGGATTTTCTGGATTAAACAGCGACGACCGCAGTGCTGAGTAACCGCATGCAGGGCCAGGCGTTGAGTTGAATATCAGGCGACGTTACATCTTTTCCAGATAATGGAAGTTTCAAAGCACTGATTAGTGGCTGATAGGACGCCACGTGTTTGCCTAACTACTCTCCGTCATCACCGATTATTCAAGGATGTTTTCAAACCCCTGCTCGTTCGTTTCATCAGCGTCCACTAAAAAAAGAACGATAGAGCAGAAAAGTAAACATAAAAGTTGTTAGCTTTAATGAAAGGATTAAGCTAACTTTGGGTACACTAGCCCACAACGAAGGTAGTGGGTACGGTAACTTTCGTGTCATTATTCTTGTCTGCCTCCAATCTACGTAAAGCGCGCCACCAGGTTGCAAAGCATGTTTCAAGCAACACGAAGTCCCTCCGTTTTTAACCTCGTAAAGCAATATACGGTCGTGCAGTAACGTTGAGATATGATATAAAAACACGACATGCATGGTCCTATGCAAACAGACAACAGAAGGCACAATGTATTCCGAATAAAACTCCTCGTCGAATCGAAAATTTGTTAAATTTTCTAGAATAATTGTATTGAATACGAAGGTAAGGAGACTTTATCTTCTCCACTCTCTACCAAGGAAATACTGAAACGTGCTGACTACTTCTTATTGGTTACGAAATTATAGCGGAACATTTCGTAGGTAAGTGAGGAGATATAGTAGTTATACTTTTAATCATGTGCTCGTAAGATAGTAAGTACTATGTGCTCGTACTATAAGTATTATATGGACAGTCATTCGAACAGTTTGCCGAATGCAAATAAAAGAAATGTACGAAGCATTTTCTACAATAAAATATTTTATTTATTAAACAATAATTTTCGTTCTTGGGAATATTCTAGCTCGTTTCAGTTTTGTGAAACAAATGTATCTGGTGTTTTCCTCAACCGAATTAAATACTGTACATTGAATATAAGTCCAAAACCGCAGCGAATCTGTGTAGGAATGTCGGGAAAAATAATTTGTACCACTAACAGAATAATAGTTCGCAATCTCCGCCCACGCATTTGTAGCTCACTTGCAACCTTTTACAACTTACGGGCTATGTAGTGTGTGGACCACGATTCGCTCTCTCGTATCAAGCAAATACAGTCGCACAGTCCTATTCTACCCAGCGATAACCGCTCTCTTTTCTCGACATGCTTTTCGTTTATCACGCAAAGCATGTCGAGAAAGAGAGCAGTTTATCGGTGTGCACATGATAAGATACGACCGCGGTGTACACCAAGCTACCGTGGAAAAGTCTGCCGTTATGCTAACGAAACTTCGAAACCACGCGGTGAACGAATATGATAAATATGTTTGGCTGGACGGAGTGAAATATTCCATTGCTCTTGGACCGAAGGTTACAATGATGAACGTTGTCTCTCACTAAAGGCGCACAGGACAAAAAAGAGTGAGATATACGCTCTTTTCTAGAAATAATGTGATGATTTTTAATATTATGATTAAGTAAATTGACCCGTAAATAATCGAATTGAAGCAATCCAAATGTGGCATAATAACTCGAATATATTTTGGAGAAAAACATAAGATCCAAAGAAACAAAATACGTTATCGATGAACCATAGTTTCACCCTTTCCTTTTTTTGCGAATCCTGTATGGTAAAGGATTGTTCTAGCGAGGGAGTTTTGTTATTTGGGTTATTGAATCTTCAATGTGTCTCTACTGGACTACTGCCGATTAAATTAACTCGCAAACGTGTAAGTCCAAACTGAGTTTATCGGGACCATTTTACGATATTTTTTACGTTATAGGGAAATTAAATATTTTCTGCATATTCAGGATCGTTACATTCAAACAAGTCTGAACCTTCTTACTTGAAGGAAGCCGCATCATTGACGTTTCACGGTCCCCGAACGTACAAACATTTTCTCAAGTGCGGTATCGGAGAGTCAACGCGAACCGCAATTCCAACATATCCGCGATGGCGTCGACGACTCAGGCAACGGCGGCGACGACGACGGCGAAGGCGGCGGTGGTACCGCGGCATTTATTGAAACAACAGAGCGCTTGCGCCCCCTCTCGCGAATCCCAGGCGCAACTACAACAGGCACATTGAGACCGAGAGAACCGCCACAGCCCTTCAGTTTCCTCTCGGCGCCAGCAATTCTCTCGCCGGCTTCCAAAGGGCAATTCGGCGCGCGGAGGGCGGGGAGGTGGGGTGCGTACTGTCACGTACTTCCGCCACACCGCCCTCTCGCACTCGTGCGCCTGTCGACCTGTCGCGCACCGGGCGCGCCGTCACCCTCGCCCCAGCGGGGGGAGGAGGAGGAGGGAGGGTTCCAACAGCAGCTGGCGAGGAGAGCGCGTTGGCGAGCCACGGACTACCGACCGCGCTACAAAGCTCCTGCGGGTGTATTGTCTAAGCACAAAGCCTCATCGCCCCGGCCGCGCCAGCCCGCCTGGGCTCCCACCCCGCCCCCACTCCCTCCTGCCCTTGCCAGCCTGTCTCCGATGGTATCGCCATCGTCGTCTTGCCAGGCGCCGCCGCTGCCGCTGCTTCTGCTGGAGGTTGTTGCTGCCGCTGCGCGACTCCAGTTCCTCTCGACGCCGCAGCGGCTCGCCCGGCGCCCCGGGAGAAAGCGGTTCTCACAGACGCTGCCAGATGGCAGCACCAACGACCGTCACACGCAGCAGGGCAACCAACGGCGCCGTTAGAGAGGAAAGCTGCTGCCGTGTGGCAGCGTTTCGATTCGACACGACATTGTCTTATTATTGTCACTATCTGCGCACTGGCCCTTCCAGCTTTGGCATATAATATGACTTTGAGAAACAGAAGTGATGCGCTTATTTTTATTGTAAAAGAGGAGTTCCTTGTTGGTGGAGGTGGGTTGGCACAATTTCATGGAGGGATTTTCTCGTACGTTCAAATATTCATCTTTCACAGGTTTCACGATTTTTACAACCATAAGATTACGAAACCCTCTAATACATGCAAATTATTAGTATTATTACAATATCTGTTATAAAAGAGAAATTATTTTTGAAAATATTGTATTGTCAAAGGGTAAATAATAAAAATGCTGAAAAATGTTTATATTTCCCCATGGTCTCCATGGTTCTTTGAAAATCCCGGATGGGCAATCCTTCTGTTGACAGGGTGTTCAATGCAATTTATGTATTATCATTGTGAAGAATGAACGTCACCTAACAATAAGAACGTTCGCGCGCTTACTGAGACGATTGTAGACAATTGGTTAATTGGTGTGGTTGTAATATCAAGTATCACACGAGAGTAGTGGAAGCATTTCGTTCAAAAATAATTTAAAAATAGCTGCGGTAATAAATTAACAACATTGTAGTATTCTAATCAAAGTTATAATAATTCTCTGTATTTTGTGGAATAAAAAGAAAATTAAGTAATTACAGATGGATATAGTATCTAACATTGGATTTGACGTCTATCAAATTTCAACATTGCTTAAAACTACAACATAGTTTATACAATAATATATCAATATTCATTTAATCGAATTTACCGACGGAAGGAAATTGCCCTAAACTGTAAAGGCATACTCGCAACTGACGAGCATTCTACCTCACCTAGCGAACACTGATTCGGGCGAGTGGTACGGTTTATTATAAGCACCTCCGGTGTGTCCGGAACATTCGCTGCGTAAATCGTTTGTGTGAGTTCCGGCGTTCCAACGCAATATACCATATTTTACTCGGCGTATTGAATTTACAGATGCACGTTCCCACGGAACATTTTCACCGGGTCCTAGAATTTGAAGCGCGCTGTGCATGCGACTGGCAAAGAGGCCATCGGCGAGTTCGCGGTGTGCGTACCGACCGCCGAAATATGTAATGCTAGATTGGCGCATGCACACTCGAGGTCATATCGAATGCTTGTCATTGAGCAGAACTAAACGGAACTTTTCACACCAAATATGTGAAGTATGTCTAATGGCTTTTATTGACTTTGGATAATTTTGTTTTAAAATTCACCACTATTAAATTCTCGGAAATAATCAAGGTTTTGTTATTATTGTAAATTTTTGATTTAGTAACTTTTAGATTTGTTTGGACGTGGCATTTGCCCGCGGATCTATCCTACTTTTGGCTTACATGATCTTGGTGTAATTTTTTCAACAAGAAATGAAAAATATTTTTACTGTAATACATTGTTGAAATTCCGTTTTAAAATATTTCGAAATTCATGAACAGTTTTTTTTCGCTTTGATTAAGTTTTTCAATTTTTCGGTAACCGTGATAGCTCTTTTTAGGAAATTATTTGTTTAGTAATTTGTTCGTCAACTGATGGGGATCAACGGAGAACCAGCAGAAATTAGGGAAATTTATTCCCAATAGATCATATATTTAAATGCGTGGAATTTGTGAATAAAATGAATGAAATGAAGAATTTTAAAGCAGTAAATGTTCGATAAATACTATAAATAATAACATGTGTATATTGAATTGAATATGCAATATAGAAATTGAATAGGCTTTTCATCATAAGCTTTAAATTTTACTTGTGAAAACGTTCATCCTTCTCCGACATTCTCCGGATCCACCTCCATTTAAAATATTTTTAAGGTGAAACAAGATGCTCAGTATTATGCAATATTAGGCTTTATGGGCGAATGCGAAACCTTTAAACAGTGCTTACTGAAGCTTCCTTCCCGACATCGATTCAAAAGTGTTTGAAATCCCTGCTCTCTGGACCGCTGTAATGAGCGGGATGGCCGAGAAAAGCTACTTTGCTGGGGAGGCCAGGCGATGTCCGCTCCGAATTTGCTCGAAGTATTCTCAGAAACTGTTATCGAGGTTCTGTCCGTCAGGCAGTCATCGAAATCTTCGGGCCGAGCCGGAAGACGGCCGATTCGGAGCCGGCCGGCCCGGGCGGGCCGCGAGGGCATGGCTTCAAAGTACTCCAGCACTCGAAAGGCTTACGCAGCGGAGCCACGCTGCTCGGCGGGGAACCCCTACCAGCGCTCCGCGATCGCCCCCTAACGCCGCACCCCCTTCCATCCTCCCCCCCCGCTGATTCGCTCCCAGACAGCTCTTCAGAAGTCCCTTCCCCTTCTGACCCCGCCCAGCTCCGTGCCCGTCCCCGCGCTCACGCAGTCGGCCTCCTCTCTGTGCGGCGCGCTTCGAAACAAGATTTTCCCATGGGGCCTCATAAACTAGCTGCCGGGCAATATGGACAAAGCTGGCGGGCCCCAGACGAGAGTAATATACACGCCAAGCCGAGATCTAGGCGCGCGGGCACGGTGTGGCGGGGGGGGGGAGCGGGTTGAGGCGGGGCACGGGCGAGAGGGAAGCTTGTGAGGGCGACTTTGAAGACGTTTCAGGTGTTGCAACGCGCCTGCATTTGTCTGGAGGGCACGCGCCCGTCTTGGAGCCAGACGTCGCGCGTCTGTTGCCCTCGGCCGCGCCCCTCCCCCCGCCAGCCCGCAGCCCGCGGCGCCGCTGCCGGCCGCTAATTAAAAATCGGATGTTCTGCCCGCCAGCGACCCGCCGACAGCCAACGTTGTTTTTAATAAATACCGCTTGCGCCAGAAGAGCGGCCGCGACCAGAGCGCGGAGATTGATCCAGGGCCCGCGAGCGCCGCAAAGCCAGCACACAGCGGCTCCATGCAGGGCGCGGCGTTATTAACCTTCGAGTTCATATTGATAGAAATGTTCGTTATTGCTTGTGTGTGGAAATAGATTTCACCCGCACGGACGCGATCAGTTTCAGTGCTGCAGATATGATTTACTATTCGAGTCCGAAATGCAAATTCATTTTCCTTCTATGACGTGAAAACTGAAATATCGCTTGCGCGAAACTGAGAAGAGAAATGCTGTCGAGATAATTTTAAATAATTTTTTTTCGCTAGACAAACAGAATCCGAAGTAGATATTTCTTTAGGATTTTTATTTATAAACGTTCCTCTTTTGAGCGGGCATATACTATTTCGGAAAAAAATAGAACGGCATATGTGTTTGGAAATATGCTAGAAAGTGTAGTGAAAGGGGGAAAATGGGTATGATTCCATTTTAACGACGTTTGTAATTCAGTGTGAATTACATAAATGGAATCAATTTTCATTTAAAAATTCACTTCAGTATTATTATCATTATCATCATCATTATTATTGAAGATAAATTATCTGAACATTGCCTTTTAGAATTCTATGGAATACAAAAAAAATAAAATAAAATAAAATAAAATAAAGATCGGGAATGAGACCACGAACCTTAAAATGTTATTCAAAAAGTATTCTATCGAGCACTATCATTACACATACGTGTATCAATGTTTGTGTTTTTCACTACATTCGAAATTTGGTAACTCTGTTACGAATCTGGGAAACTCTGTACGAATCTGGTCTATTTCAAGTAAAACTCTCCCACAGTATTTCTCAAAAGATCTTTTTTCACAAAAATACAATTGAAAAACAATATAATATATAACCAACTTCGAAAACCCGACTACCCCGCATCTCGAACCCGCTACTACATTTCGGCTCCCAACAGGATATTTCGATAACCGAATTTTTCTGCCCTCCTTGATCTATTAAGGAAATTCTGACATGGTCCCTTTCCTTCTCATCTCTGAATAAAACTTTTCTCCCTCCTAAATAATACAATCCCATTCGATTTCGATGTTAAATAAATATGAACAAATACGAACGAATGAATAAGGAAATAAATAAATAGCTTCGAAGAAAAGAGATTGCCCTGTACAAGAAAATAAACAGAGAGCTCAAAAATATTATTGCACAGGAGAACAACTACCTCCGATCTTTCCTGCAACACGCCCTCGCGACCTATACGCAACGGCACCGGCGGCGGTTGAGACGGCGCAAAGCGCGCCCTTTTGGCCTAATGGGGGCTACGCCCCCGCGCCTCGGGTTGGCCGCCTACGCTCTTCGATCTTCTCCCACGCACCGCACGCACGGCTCGTAATGCACGCGGCGCGGCGGCCACGACTCCGCGAGGACGCGCGAGGAACTAGTGGGGTCACAATAGCACCTACTTTCTCGCATTACTTCTAACTTGTGTAATTATCGAAAATTTTAGAGTGTTTAACGAAAATGAGATCGGCGCCATTCTTTTAAGGCTTTGCTACGCTACCCTAAGACAATGTTTAATACAATAAATTTGGAGAGTTTTTTTAAAACTTAAGAATCTTGTGGGTTCATGTAAAGTACCTCCCAAAATCAAAATATCCGTTTCAAACTCTCCGGACCTCGAATTCGTTCAGATCGCGGCATACCAACTTTGGAGAAAATAGTCTAAACGGATAAACCTCTATCGTTGACTGTTGACAGTCGGACCTACGGGCGGACCGACAGAGAGACACGTTTTACCGTCAATCCATTTTTCGGTATCAAGGACCCACAATTCATGGATTTCGCTACACAACGTGTTAGAGGATGTAATGTGCTAGATTTAGGTACAAGATTTACCCACTTTTTGTTATAAGGCAATATGCGTTTTTCTGTCAAAAATCGCCGTTTTCAGCCCACAATTACAATACTTTCTCTTATTAGGACGTAAAGCGAGAAAGTAAAAAGAAAACAGGCACACCATCGTGCCGCCGCCGACTCAGCGGAACGGCACCGTGAGCAGGCGGTCGCACCGCGGCCTGTGTGGAAGCGCGAAAATTAAACGGCGCCGGGAATATGTTTCCGAGAAATGAAATTAAAAAAGAAGAAAGTCTCGGAAACGCGGTAAGGAAAAGGCTGGACTGGGAACTTGAAAAGAACATTTGTGAAATGTGGAAAAGGAGGAGGAACTTAGTGTACAGAAGAAAATTTCATTGGAAGAAAGGGGAAAAAAAGTGAGAATTCCACTTCAAGGGGCGGAAAAGAAGTTTGGAATTTCCATTTGCGTGCGTTAATAAAGAATGACATTCGTACGTAAGCTAAAGAATGACGTTCATACTGCCGCTTTAGAACGGTAGTGATACACTAAAAGAATGGTAGTTTTGAGAAAATCGTGTTTGAGAATTCATTGAAACATTAATTCCGTTTTCATATTCTTCCAAAAACTTATTTATTCAGTAAATTAATATTCAGATGCCGTAATATATATTTTCCAGGCAAAGGTTTCAAAAAATTTAACTTGTATATTTTGTGAGTTGAGGTATTTTTTTCAGAATGTTAATATGATAATTGCAAATAATGCGATGAATATTGCGATAATTCGTTGATAATAAACTGAAGGTATTAACAAATAGCATTCCACGCAACATGAAATAATGGAATGAGCGAATAGATATGCAAGTCAAATTGAATCGTATCAACATACATTTTTCACTGCAAAAATAGCTATAGAAGTGGTGAACATATAATCAGGCCAAATATGTGTAGAAATTAACACGGTCGGGTACACCGCATTACGGAAAGAGCTGAAAACAATTATCGGCGAGTAGGTGAAATAAGATGATCGAGAAAAATGTTTCGAAATTGACATAAATAAAAATATTCATCATTCATTCTTTGTTCAATTACATTTACTTTTTTACTAAACAATTATACATACACTGAGAGTGACAGTATTTTTTAAATTAAATCCGTTTTGGTCTGATTGTTATTTTTTATTAAACGTCAAAATGATATGCAATTGAAAATTACAACGTAGTAAGAAAAGTAACAAGTGTATGCCTGGCATCATATTGAAGTGGTAACTGAAAGTAATACACAGAAGTACATTTTGTAAGTTCAGAAACCCCACGCTTTAGATTCTATCTGTCATAAACGTCCGGCACTCATTTTAGGAACGACCATTCTTGTTTTGCAAGAGATATACATCAAGAAATAATGAAGGGAAGCACGGTGCTTTGAAGTCAATATCATCCCTAAACATATACGCAAACGCTTATGAAGAACGTTTTCTCAAAATTTACGAAGCGTAGGCACATTTTAAACCTTTTCGCTCCGGAGATAACAGCTACATGCATGGCGGGGTTTGATACACCCTCTGTATGAGAAGCAAACCGACTTCACTCCGTCAGGATAGGACGAATCTCGCTGCTTTTAAGGCATCGTAACAAGTGCTCGTTTCCTGTGGGAGAAAGTCGTTCTGCCGACGCGATGTTACGCCGCAATACTGCGTTATGGCTGGGGCTCCACCCCGATATGAGGAAGATGCGACGGGAGAGAGACTTGCAGAGTCGGCTCCGCGCACATGTGTACGCGTGTAACTGGAATATCTGTGTTTCACTGTTCCACTCTGTATTTGTTTCCTTACGTGTTTTTCTTTTACGAATAAATATGTTGTCGGTGAACCCAATCGACTTGATGAAAACTGTTGATAATCTATTAACTCTCTCCCTATTTTCGGTAACAGAATGAAATTTTATCTATGATCATGCAAATCGGTTAATTATTTATTCTACTAATGAATAATTCTCCCCCACTATTCAATGCTAGTTATGTACTTTTTTGTTATGTAAAATTACTATTGTAGAAAAATGAAACCTATTCCGTTTCGGTGTAAATATTCTTTAACTGCTACACGCCCGATGCACAAAAAGCACTGTTATTTAATTGAATTTTTCTATAATATTGTAAGTGGAATGGGACTATAAAATCACAAAAAAGTCATTAAATATAATTTCAAACCCGATTTTTTCGATATTCCTTCCAATTCTGTACGATCACAAATCGATGACAAGATTTACTGACTCGCACGAATATTGTCTGAGATTTTTACAATTTCCACAAGAGTTGATTTTTAATCATCACTCGACAAACGAACTCCCTTCTCGTTCAGGACGAGCGCATTTTATCATCAATACAAATCGGCGTGGCTCCGTTCCGTAACGAAGGGTATTGCTCCCCGGCGGGCCCCACGTGTCTGAAGAAATTCCACTCGAGGTCCCGGCAGCACCTCTGCTTATAACGAGCACCTTCCACGCCCCGTCCCTCCCCCGCGTCAGGCCGGAGACGTCCGCGGTCGATCTCGAAAGCGTCGGCGGCGTCGGCGGCGACGCCGTCGTCCGGAGCACGCAGCGGGCGTCGGGATTACTCATCCCCTTCGCGCCTTCGCTCCCCTCGCCGCCGCCGCCGCCGCCGCCACCACAGCGCTCAACGTGGCAGATGCGACGGGGACCACGCCCTATGACGTCAGCGTCGCACGATTGTCTGCTGTGGGGGCTGATTCAGAACGTGGCCGCCGCCGCCGCCGCCCTGACACACACCCGGTTGGGCCCGGCGCTGCCGCCGCCGCCGCCGCAGTTGCCACTGCGTACGGATTTCTTCAGCGGAGAAGGGCGAACTTTTAACTCCCCTAAAACGCTATGAATTTCGAACGAGTGTTTTCGAGATGTGTGGATGTGTTTCAAATCCCTTCACTGCATTCATACATTTAATTATTTTTTTCACTCAATGCAATATAAAAAATAATTTGGGAATCTAATGTAAGCGTATTGTATTTCATTTGATTGTAGGGGACAGAAATTAATAATGTCACAAATTATACTATTATGAAGATTTTCATATTTTACGTCCAAGATCTCAAGTATCAAAAATAAATTTGTATATCGTGAAATTTGTTATTATTATTGGGACTTAAGAGTATCTCGCTATTACGAATGTTCTGCTAAAATAAATTAATAAATACTACGCTAGTAATATTTTTGATAACTGATCACCTTCCTAACCTATATTTACTTCGGAAATTGAATTCATTTTTTTATTTACAACGAATTTGTGGTAAATATTAACAGTTTCCACTCGTGAAACATTTTGTGATTAGATGTCGTTTGTATTTTTGGATTATTTTTGCCTTGGTGTCACGTACTTTTTAGTTTGTTTTTTCTAATATTTTAATGCAATAAGCTTCTAGTCTACTGTACTCAGATTTATGTTTCATAGAAAATCATTAGAAATATACAAATAGTTTAAAGGCGTGTAATAAGCAGAATACTTCATTAATCATTATATTTTATTTTATATGTAATGGATATTATTGTCGCCACCAGTAGTATCTTTCGACATGCACTGTAGAATTATCTTACAGTATCGTAAGAGCATAACTCCATAAGTAAAATTCTGACACTAATCTAGATATTCGACAACTACAGTATGTTCTAAATAAGCAGACGTGAGGCCGGAAGCTAATGCTAGACTCCGAAATACGTGCTCCGAAGAGTAGCAACAGTCGGAGACGATGCGGAAACTCTGACAGACTACTTGGAACTAGCAAATCCTAGTATGACCTCCAATGAGTGTCATCCCGACGTATATCATGCGATACGATGTAAACGAACAGTTTAGTGAACGTCGTCTTGAGAATCTTGTACTAGTAAAGTTTCTGTTCAGAATACTGTGAGATCTGTGTTGCGTGTACTTAGATTCAAGCAATTTCGGTGAGATTGTTTGAAGGTTTTGCTGGAGTTATTTCATTCCTCCCATAAAATTTTACCCGTAAATACATCTATAAATTTAGCCGCATTTGGTGTCTCATAAATTCTCGCGTCTAGTAGTTTTATTGTGTGTAGTTCCTGTCTTTCGAATTCTCTTCTCACTTGCCACATCTAGTAAATTAAAGTCTGGGAGTAAGGATATACGGCATTTATTACTGAGAGAGTACAAAGTTACAATAATGAACTGCAAATAGAAAATGTTTTTTACGTTCAAGGCGTCGTTAGATAAGACTATTACAGAATCATTCTCGCCAAGCAGTCGCAGGAAAAAAACGTTTCTTTCGTAACATTATAAACCCCAAATGTGCATTTTAAAGATAACTTAAACTCATCTACAAAAGGAAAAAAAATTCTCGTCATAAATTACCATTTCCAGATTATAGAATCAAGCGAAAAATACCGTTCAAAGCAGCTCCGGTGTTCTTCATTAGTTGAAACAAAATTCACATTAATACATTCAACAACTCTGTACTGTTTGATTTCATGTTTTTGGAGTGTTTTCGTATGTTCAATTACATATTTTGATAAAAGGTCGCACTCAATAAGAGATCAAATATATAATAATAATTTTAAGAGAATTTCAAATTACAAAATTTCTTTTCTCGACATTTTATAATCGAGAGTATTTTACTCTCTGGAGTTATCTCTTATAATGACTGATTTCCCGGAACCGATATTTCTACGAATTACAGCTATAAGAGAATTATATTTGAAGTAGGGGAAATTAAAAAATGTATTTTCAGCAACTACTAAAAACAAATGAGAGACAATATGTACCCATTAATAATATATTAATTTTCTACGAATTATTTAAACAAAACTCCAAAATGAAATATTGAAAAGAGATAATGTCATTAAAATATTCACATTTAGCATCGCTTCCACAATTGACGATAATCGGCATTATTTTTCTATAGAAATATAGGTCTCCGATTTCATGTAAACATTATAGGTCGCAAATAGCAATAGAGATATCAAGCTTCGTTCAAGCTCTGTCAGTTCGACTTCAAACGCGTGTGATATTTCATTGATATTATACTGTTTTCTGAACATCGTTTGAAATCATATATCCGCAGCTCTATTTCTGCACGCAAACAGTGTTCTGTTTATGAACGCATTTTTGCGAATTTACATAAATTACAAATCTCAAACAGATTAATGTGATGATATTAATTTTATCAACAGTAACTACAAATTAATTATGCTCGTGAAATAATCGCGGCACACATTATTAATCAACATTAATATAGATTTATCGGTAAAAGCAAATAGCCATAGGTGACGTTATGGAAATGAAAGACATTTCAGTATTTACAGATAAATTGACCGACCTTCATCCCAACTATTTCCTAAATACTCGAACAACTCACGTGAGGTTCGTGAGTATAATGGTATACCTGAGAAAGATTGCACAGAAAACATAATAAGCTGAGATAATACTATTTATTAATGTGTGATTAAATTAAAAGTGTTATCAGATGTTTAAAATAATAGTTAATTTATAGGACAATACATGGATAACTAATAGTATTTGAACTGAATAAATGCGAAAGACATAAACCACAATATAATTTATTTTTTGGGGGAGCGATATGAAAGTTCAATAAAATCTACACATAATACCTCGACCGTGGAAATTAAAATTATAAACCCTACCGTTGCCTATCATTGCACGGTAGTTAATAGCCATTTTGTTCTCGTCGTTGCAGGCAGCATACTACAATCATTATCTATTAGGCGTTGGTCTGTGCCGTAGTCACCGCGTTCGCCAGAAAAAAATCTCAGAAAAATGCGCGCTTCATTACGAGAGGGATTTCCGAGCCGATCGTAAAAGCGCAGGCAATACGCGCACCGGTTCCTCGCGTGCAGCGCCGGAGCAGAGCTCGTGTTTGCCTTGCTCCTCGTCTCCGCCACATTACGAAGCGTGCTGGGCCCGCACACTACAAAGTACTCAGCGGGCGCTTTGCATTTGAAAGCCTCGTGGCGGCGGGCGGGCATCCACTGGTTTGGCGGGGGCGGGAGCGGGGGCGTCGCAGCGATCCCACAATCAGGCGTCGTCGCCGCCACCGCGAACGTCAAGCGTTTCGCTAGAAAGTGAAAACCCCGCGTTCCCTCCCGGCCCGCCCTGCTCCAACCGCCCCGCCTTCTCGCCACCCGCGAGTTCCTCGAGGGGCGACCTGGGGCAGTTGGGCAAGCCCTGTTATATTAGATATATCATATCTACATACACACAGCACCAAAACCCTCCACCCGCTGTGACGGTTTGAAACTGACAGGCTAATACTAGGGAATATTACGGTACTTTGCGTTCCCTCCCCCGCCCGCTTCTCTCCACCCCCGCCCCCCTCCCCGCCCCCGCCCAGCACCCCTGGCCCGCCGCCCAACCGCCTCCCATCATACAACCCCGCGCATTACAACCTATGCTGATCCCCTCAAATTACCTTCACGAGCGCGTATCCGGGGAATTATGTAACGAATATTTATCCCCGCACCCGACAGCGTAATACCAACATTACCATAAACAAGAACTCCCAACCCGCAGTAGGTGACATTAGCGGCGCCGAAATCCTCGCCCGTCCCTGGGTTGAGTAGGGCGTGTGGAGAGGTGGCGGCGAGGCCGAGAGCCGGGAGGAGAGAGGACGCGGCCGGAGAGGGATGAGGAAGAGCTCAGAAGGACGAAATCCGAATGCGAGGAGCGCTTCAGGGGTCCTACGATGCTTTGAGACGCTGGGCTGTCATGGGTTGCACACTGCATGCCGCGTCACAGGCGGCCTATCAATCAAGCGTGCTAGGACCTACTCCTATAGGAGCTTACGTAATCTATCTAAAACATACTACGACATACACGCTATTCCGCATTAAAAGAGTCAACTTAATGGGACTGTTTCTTTTTAACTAAAACATCTGGAATTTTTAAGCGGACTACTAAGGCGGGAGCGGTTAGGGAATCTTAACCTCGTGTTAAGTGCAGGCCCACCGTTCAGGAGATCATACACGTGAAGTGCAGCGGCAGTGTTGAGGTGGTGCAGGGTGTTGAAAAGTCCGTGAGGAAATGAATGCCGAAAAATAACCGTGCTATTAAAAGCAACTTTCCATATGTATAATAAAAACGCGAACACAAAAAATTCACATAGAATACTTACAAGGGTTCTTTTTTCAGTTTATGGAAATGCGAGTTACAAAAAAACATACACATAAGAGAGGATAAAACTGCAAACGAAATGACGAAATATGAGAAAACATCAGACACCTTCGCCAGAACGTTTTTTCTCGCACAAATATATGCACTTGTTTAGTATGACACACATTTTTCGTTCGTAGATTCTACCCTAAAAGATACGAAGAGGTGCAAGCGTTAGCGTAAGCTTGGATTTTAACGACCGAGAAGCAAACTTTTCGCAAAGACACAACGCGCCGGGCTCGCACAAAACGACGCAACTGGAGCACCCGTTGCACCCTCGCTATCTGGAAGCTAGCATCCCACAAAGTGTTTCCCAGGCGGACCCAAGCGCGTGTCGGCCGCCCGGCCCCAGCCCCCGCGTGCGACCCCGCGCCCTCCATCCCGTCCCCGGCGGCGACAACGGCGGCGGCGACCAGGGGCGCCGCCGGACCGCCGGGACGCGCTGTCGACCCCTTTCCGATGCGGGGCGGTCCTCGGGCCCGGTTAGGCCACGACACCAGATATACCAACGAAGCGCGGGGGAGCCCGGCCTCGGGGGCGCGGGGGCTTGTGTGGATTCAACGTCCCGCCGAGGGGGCTCGCTTAACCCCCGGCGCCTCCACCGGCTTCCGCCTCCGCGCGCCCACGAGGCCGTTGTGCCTGCCGCCACGGGGCGCTGCAACGCTTGCGCAGCCCGCAGCTGTCGAGGCGCGGTTTCACCGAAGGTTCCCCCGTGGACGAGAGCGGGCAAAGGGCCAGGGTCGGGTTTGCTCCCTCCGCGCCGCTGCCCGCGCGCGGCACCTACCTCCCCCGGTGGCGCCGGCGTTTGAGCTGGCTTCCCCTCCGCGCCGGCCACCCGTTCCGGCACCGCGCGCATGCACCGCCGCCTCCGCCTCCGCCGCCGCTCGCTGCGCAGTGTGTGCAACCGTTGCCGCGTGTTGCCTCGTCATCGCCGAAGCGAGCCGCGGCTCTCTGCCGAAGCGCGCGCGGACGCGGCGGCCGGCCGGCCGGCCGCCTAAAGCGCCGGGAGGGGGACCCAGGGCGAAAAGAGGGGGGGCGGTAGGGTGGCAGGTGGCAGGGAGAGTTCGCGGGGCGCCATGATGGCTCGCCCCCATCCTGCTCCCCGCGTCGCCGCCGTCCGCCTCCCGCCCCTGGACCGAGCTCGCCCTCCCGCCGGGGCTCCGCCGCGCCAACCCCTTCCAGCCCCGCAGCGGCGGCGCGCTAGTCGCGTGCGCTCGCCCAAGATGGCCGTTCGGGCGGAGCCGCTCGGGAGCGGGGCGGGAGGGGCGGGGCGTGGCGGGGGGAACTCGCACCCTCTCTTTCGCCGAGCGTGTGCCCCTCCGCGGTGGTACGAAGCGCGGCGCGAGCGGGGGCGGCGCGCCGGGAGGTGAGGGGGCGGGGCGCGAGGCGATGAGGGGTAAGACCGCGCGGCGCCCGCGCCCGCTCCGCGCCCCGCGTAAAAGGATTACCGCACACCCTTATTAAGAGTCACACTAGCCCAGGGGTCCGAGCGGTTGAGCGCGCCAGGCTCCCTCTTTTTTTACCAACCCAGCCGCACGACCGCCAGGGGCGGCCCGCACCCACCGCCGGCCGCCGCCTCGCCCGCCTCCTCCCGGTTCCTCGTCCCGGGCGCCTTCGCCTCCCCTTTCGCACCCCTTCCCTGCCCCCGTCTTCGCGTCCTCCCTGCCCCCGGCCTTGCCTTGGGGCCTCTAATGGGGACTAAGAAGTGCCGGTGCGCTCTCTGCTGCTTCAAATTTTTCGCCGCTGAATGGCGTGCAAAGTAGTGTTCGATGCGAATTCAAAAAGGCCAAGAGGCGATGAGGTATGGAAATACCTTTATATTCTCACAACAGTGAGGAAAGTGAAATCTCTTACCTAAGGACCTAAGGACGTACATGCGTTTAAGATGCGATATTATGTATAAAGTAACTCATATAACTCAGCATTTTAAATATGACACTGCTTTTCACGGAGTGTGACTTGGTAGTGGCCTCAAAACACTTGCTCTCCAAAATACGCTCTTACGCCTCTTGGTTGGGTTAGGATCCAAATTTGCATATTTTCCATTAATTACTTTTCCAATTTAATCCACACGCGTTGCTTATAAATAGTGCGTCGCGTGTAACATGAAACATTATCACTTGCATTGATTTAAGCTCGCATTTTGGTTAACAAGAATATATTTCCTTCACTATTGACCTAATTTTTGTGAGTCGGTTGCTTGCTCCTGGTTCGTATCTGTGGTGCAACCAGGACTTTCCTTATGGGGATGGGTGGGTGTAGTGTCCTGGCGACTGTATGTTTACATAAATAGAATTTTGCATTTATGCTGAATGAAAATGTATTTCATGCATTATTCGATGGTCATTCAGCGTACAATCGCATAATGTTAACAGGCACTCCGATGCGAAAGAAATAGATGTGAATAATATGAGCAGATTCAAGGTAAAATTAGCGTAGTGTTGCTACTGTATAAGAGCGAAACAGCAGGATTCAAACGTGATTAGAACACAGCTACTGCCGAGGCCGCGCTGAATAATGGGCGCGTAGGGTACTCCCATCTTTATTTCATTGCCCGTTTCCATCTTGCTTATTCTCTCATGTGTATCGGCTTGGAACGTGTCCTATACATATTTTAAACGTTCCTACCCATTCTGTGAAACAATGTTGCCGCCACACTAGCTCTTTCGCGCAAAAAGAGAACACGTGTAACATTCGGTTCAATCCACCGCTTTCCTCGTCAAAGAGTACTAGCTTTTTGAACGATGAGTAATATCGATTCCGCGATACAGACGTTCGAGTCCAGTGGAGTGTAGTCCAGAAGAGCAGCCATGGGCAGAAACGAAACCGCCAGGCCACCGAGTTGGTAACATAAAAGCTGCAACATAAAAGCTTTCGAGCCAGCTTGTACTGTAGCTCGTACGTCACGCCAAGCTCTCTCTCCGACTCCGAATAGCCAGCTCCCGCACAGAGTGACTACTAAGCAGAAAAAAGCGTTTTCTGCTGGGTACGAGGTTCACATAAGCGCTTTTAAAACGAGAAATGCTCCACATACTACACAGCACAGTATGCGGTTATGTGTACAAATATAATCCCGCGCACAGCCGCCTGGTGCAGTCACTGCTGCCGGGCAAATAGAGGGGGATGGAGATATTTATGAATAATTTTGTATTATGGAAATGGGTGTGCTGTCACGATGAAAGGTTAGTCGGCGGTACGTTTGCCGTCGGCAAGTTTCTGGTGGTGCACTCTATAATAGTGGTGCTCCGCGGCTGGGGAATGAAACAAAGTTTTCGTCGAACGGAAGTGAAAAGTTTGATTGGACATATTAGAGGGAAGTAAGTTACATGGTTTGATCGTTAATTATTCATCTGAGGAAATATGATATCGCTAATTGGTACGTATAATATTGTGGTTCCTCATCAACATGTAGAGAGTAATGAGCGATAGATTTCTGGGAAATGTAGATGTTTTGGCTTAGGGGTTTCGTGGTTCTTGTTTAATTTCATCAAACATGACTCGTATTTAAAATAACTTTCCGCGTTCAAATTTCCATGCAGATAATTAAACAGTAATATATGATTTTCAGTTAATGTTTTCTCACATACATGCTATTTTGGAATGTCAATGAAATCAATTTTGCAACGAATAAGTAGTTGAGGTATAAAATAAGTTATGCAAGCGATATTATTTTTCACAATATAGACCAAACTCATTTTTTGAATAATGTAAAAAAAACACTTATATTATGAGTATAACACAAAATCGAAATATGGGACTACTCTTCTTTATCGAATCACTTTGCAAGAAACTCTGAATTTTTCTGAAAAGAACAACGCAGCCAACTCGGCGCTCCCTGTTCTCGGGACCTGTTCATTAATTGCTTCTTATTGAGGTCGCGGAGGAAGGCAGCGTATTCGTAGCGTTCTGAATGTAGCCGAATCGAAAAAGCTCCCGCGTTAAGATTGGATGTCCAATTACAGCGAATTCTGTTCACGTCATTAAAGGAATCGTCTGCTTCCCCGCTGACTCCAGCTTTCGTTATGTACCGTCTGTTCAGGTCGAGGCAAAAGACAATTACGCAAACACCGAGAAAAGTGAACTGATTGCCACGTAGAGAACTTATGTGGCGAGAACTGCACGTTCTTCATAATACGCCCGAGACGAGTACTTGTTACTTAATTTTAAAAGGAAATCTCGAAAGTTGCTTTTTCTCGGAAGGGCTGGGCTCGATTAAATCCATATGCAAACCAGGGCTTTATTTAACTAATCACGTTGGCGCTTTCAACATACACCGGGTTCCACCGCCCTCGTTTTCGACTTCATTAAAAACGGGGGCGACGGAACTCCCAGGCAACGTGACTCGCCGCGATTGAGGCCACGCCGAGATAAAGACACACGTCGAATCGCGTCCGCTGGAGGAGAGAGGACCGGCAGGGGCGGCGGCGGCGCCGGCGGCAGCGAAGGGGGGCGACAGGCTGAGAGCGAGGCGCTGAAGGGGCTGGCGCGAGAGCGGGGCGACGGGGGAGGGCGGAGGAGGGGACGGTGACGGCGCGTCGGCGATCTCCGTCAGAGGAGATACTCCGCGGGAACGCGAGAAGGAAAAAGAGAGGAGAAGGAGGCGGTGGCTGTAGTGAAGGTGAAGCTTACTTACGGCGACGACGAATAGTAAAGGGGTAATAAAATAGGGAGTGGAGAAGGAGGGGAATGCGAGGATTGAGCGGTAACGGGGAGAATAAGGGCAGAGAAATGAGGAAACGATGGGGATTAAAGAGAGACGATGGAGGAATGTTAGACACAGAAATACGAAAGAGAGCAGTAAAGGAAAGATCGGAACGTAGTGCTGGGGAAACAGAGGTAGAACGAGACCGGTGAGGAATGAAAGAAGCAGGAGTGGCAAAGAGAGAGGAATGGAGCGAATGGGGAAGAGACGGAAAGAGGAAATAAAAAGAGCAAGGCAATATAAAATGGGGAGTGGTAGCGAGTAAATGCGAACGGCGTGATTTTGACGAGAAGGAATCGAGAGGGAGGGAGCAAAAGGGGCAAAGGATTGGAAGATCGGGCGTCAATGGCGGGGAGGCACGGGAGGCGGCAACGTCACTGCGGGCGGGCAGAGAGGGGCGGGGACGGGGAGTTGCGCGTGGCGGGGGCGTAGGCGAAGGGAGGGGAGGGGAGCGGCTAGGAGGGGCGGAGCAGTGTGCGGGTGACGGTCCCGAGCGCAGGGGCGAACTTCAGCCGAGTTGTTGCGAAGTCCCCGGGCGAGGAGGCTAAGACCCTGTCAAAACGTCGAGGCCGCGCAGGGTCGCGCGGGCCCTGGTGACATCACCTACACTCCGTGTCTTTTCAGGAACGCCGCCTGACAGTTATGAAAATGGAAGAGCAGCCGCCAATCGCCTCGATCCGGCGGAACGGGTGGCCAATCACAGTCGGACTCTCCGCCTCCGTTGCCGTCCCCCACCTCCGCCGCGCCCTTCCGCTTCCGCCCGCCCCCGCGCACGCTTCGCCGCCTTCTAAGCCGCACCCTAAGAAGCCGCTGCTTTCGCCTCTGATTCCTTCAACGTCGGAACCGCCCCCGCGCTGCTGTCGGAATTCGTGCGGGATCTACATGCTGCCGCGAAATCTCGCTTTCCCAAGATCTATGTCAGAAATGCTCCTGTAGGTTGTAGGTGAAGAGCGAACACTTACAATAGTCTCGCGGTTGGGCGATCATGTAAATTATTTCGAATATTGTCTTTCTTTACTGTTACTTTGTCTCGTTTTTCAAGTTTAATAAATATATGTACGTTTAAAATGAACGAATACCATTTTTTATCAATGGTGTGTATAATCTGAATTCATTTTCTTCTCCTTCATATGAAATTTTTTAACTAGGAAAACCTGTTTAGAATTAGGTGATAAGATGCAATAACTGTGAACGTAATGTGGCGAAATTCTCATGGAATAATATTTTTTACAATTTGGAAATTCGGGTGAAAGTAAAAAATAAAATAAAGGAGGAAATTGCGTATTACCTTTAGATCAATAAAAAACAAAAAAAGTTTTAAATTTTGAAGTATATAATGAAGAAAAATGATGGTAAAAGTCTTTGTGTGTGTATAGAGATGGCAAGTCCCATCTCGAAAGGAAGTCTGAAATTAAGTATTATAAATACTGAGACTTTCTAGGAGCATGTAATTAGTTATGAGAAAAAAAATATCAGAAAAATAAAATCACTAGAATAACACACATAGGCTAATATTGCATTTCAAAAAAGGTGCGAAATAGATGTCTCGATCGGAACATTTTTGACTGTATCTATTAATCTAACTAAATAAATCGGAAGAACTTGTAAATATTATTACTGGTGAGGTTATCTTGTAATAAATTGATGAAAAACATGTCTAGGAATCAATATATTTAATATTTAGTAAAATATTTTGGATCGCGTTGCGATCATCATTATCATCATCAGAACCAAAAATGCGTACAAAAAATTATTGCAAAAATTTTCTCAATTTTTCTCAGTTTCTCAACATAAAGAACATGGATCTAAAATTCCATCCCTGATGAAAGATGGACCAGAAAGATGACCAGCGGAGAATGCGTTGAGCTCAACGTTTTGTCCTCTGACGCAATAATAGTCCTATTGATTTCCTGCTCTAGGCTGGACGTTACGAGTTGGGATGAAGGCTGCGAAGAGCCCACACCAACTACCGCCTTTCTCTTAAACGTCGTTCTCACCGCGCCTCCGTTTCTTTACGTCTCGATATCCGTCCAGGATGACGTGCCCCACGAAAAAAATGAGGCTTACGAGAGAACACCCCCGCGATGTGAACCTTAACAGAATGTGTTACGACTGTAGATATTTTATTTATCGCAGAGTTTATAGTCGCCAGGAGCATTGTGCAGTGCGGTTTCACGACCGAGTGCCACCGTCTACGGCGCTTAAGGTGAACCCGGTGGGATTCAGCAGAATTGCTGACTTCCCTTTATTGCTGTGTAGTGTAGGCCACGGTAACATAACGAATGGGAGGCTATGGAGTGCATAAGCCTTGCTACTCTGTTATTTTGCTAGCAAACATAGTAGCTTTTTATACGCTTGTAGGTTAATTGTCGAGGCACTTTGCTGGCTGGACAGACGGTTCAGAATGAGGGGTTCAATGAAGGGTTTAGAATGAGAATTTTCCTTCATCTACAATCGTGGAGAATGGTTTCAGAACATATTCAGTCTGCTATTCCTGTATTTTGTTTAGTTCATCTTTCGAGAATTTAAGCAGAGCGAGCTGCCTGCCCCATCACCTAATCAGTCTCTACATCTAGTCTCTACTCCTCACCCTGGGATAGTCGCATTTCTTTATCCAGCGCCGTGTTCCTGATGCCAACATTATCCAGCTGAAGTTCTAAATGATACGTTTATTGTCATTTATACAGTTTTGCGCACACCGTCTGGATTATGTATGATTTTACCTGCTACTAATAACATCACTTTATATGTGTCTGTAGCCCTGTCAAATACATTTAGTATTTGTGGAACATCGCCTCCATAAAGCCCTCGCCAATATCTTTTGGACACATTGTGTAACCGTTTCTACTTGACGAGTTATACATGACTGTCAGGACAGGATGCAAAATGCGTCTTGGCATGAACACGCATTTACATTTACAAAACACAAGTGCCAATTCATGTTCAAAGCGTGTTTAATATTCGCATGAATGCACATTGATATTAATATCACAGTTAATTGTTACTGTTAAATAAAAATGATAATTTAGCAGAGGCGGGCCGTAATAAAAATAAAAAGCACCTCTCGAAATCAAAAAAGAAGCGTTGTATATTTCATTCTATTTTTATCGCCATCAATTTCGCTCGGTGGAAATAATTTTCCTGTTCTGTTTTCATATTACAGCTTTCGTTTTCTAAACTATATTAAACCTTTTTAAAACTGTAAAGCTAGCGAAATAAATGTGTGAAGATAGTGTGTAGAATAAACATAGCAAATTATAAAATGTTTACATTCACATAACATGTAACTTTTCCACTTTTATTGGCGTATGTTTCGTGTGGTAATTATACACGCAAATAAAATGACTTGATGGAATTCATTATAAATATTGGAGTAATCTAAAATTTAGATTATGAATGGATCAAAAACTCGAGAGTTTATATTTATTATTTTTATTTATTTGTTATTTAATAACCTGACAATATGATGGAAACACAAACTTATAAAATAATTAGTTTTGGAACAGTATCAGCAAGAGATTAAAATGACTACAAAGAGGTACAAATGCAAAATTTAACAGTTACATTTCATTCGTACTCATATGCCTTGTAATCTCGATTTTTGTATACATTTCTATTTCTGATGGAATGCAATTATATCTTGACAAACATGAGAAACTGTTTAGCTATCATGTCAGGAATGTTATCATAACCTAACAATATATATATATA
>BOPP01000034.1:1349572-1365274 GCA_017312745.1 Gryllus bimaculatus | reverse complement strand
CGGTGCATGCGTTTATTCAAATTATTTTTGGTCGACTTTCAAAACAATTGGGAATATCGAAACAGTTGTGGCCTCCCTCGGATTATTTACATCCCTGGCGACAACTCGTGGTTTTAACTCCTCCCGCTGCTAGAAGATTGACTCTGCTGATGAGCTCGCTCTCTATGCCTATCATGAATATATACACGAGTACATTTCTATTCAAAAACTGTTTTCAAATCATGTGGATGTGTTCTTAAACTGTCTATGTGCAGGAGAATGATTTTCATCTACAGATATTATCTGCGATTCTAATATGAACTAATTCGCGACGAATATATAGATCGGCATTATTTTAATTTCATGACGTTTTTGACTATTTATTAATGGATAACATTGGTATTAAGATAACTACTGAATACGTAAATTTGTAAAAGGAGACTTCCTATTGTAACTCTGCGTGCCTTGGGGATTTAAAAGTGCTTAAAATATTTTACCTTCGAGTCAACGAGAAACTGGGAGATATTGAACTTAGGTGGTCGGGAGGAGAACCATTATATCTCACAAAGGTGAAATTTTCTGCTCTTCATCGATTATTGGATGCCATGGATTTCGTTCAGGGACCGAGAAAACCTCAGAAATGTCTTTTGTTCTTATTTTAGAGAGCAAAATAGCGAGTGAACGTTCTAAAAACGCTTTCAAGGTTTCTTGTGAGAGAAAATACGTTGTATTATGTTTAAAGTGAACATTCATATTCATGGCTTTGTACCATTCCGTTTATTAGAAGAAGAGCAATTTTCGTAATTGAGATAAAAATATTATTTTCCATTTTGTTCGTACAAGAGGTGGATAAATATTGAGAGTATTGAAGAGGAAAATAATGTATATATAGAATGAAACCTGGATTGAATTAACTGATCATTAGAATGGACGTTCAATGCATTTATGTGAGAAAGTAAAATTCTAAGGCCACACGTCTCGTTTCTACCGCTAAATTTTACTCATCAGCCTGTTTAATTCAATATGAAGTATTTATTCCGTTTACAATTCTCGTAAAATACTACTTGTATTTCCATTTGTATTCAATTTCATTTGCGTTTGGTGAAGATTTCATCAAATTATATTACCTAAATACTAGCACATGAATTTATTTCATGGCTCGTTTATATTGCCATCAAGTTCTAAAAACTCAACGAATATCAATAATTGAAATAAAAATGGTGTCAGCTGGGGACCCCGACATTTTAAGTGGGCATTTATTAAGAAGGCCAAAGTGCAATTAAAATAAAATCAATATTTTTTTACAATGCTTGTTAAGTCAACACAAGCAAAAAATGCTTTCTGAACCATTTTAAACTTCGCACCACCACGAACCGTTATCTTTAGAAAAAGACGTTCAACTATTGTGCGAATATATTTCCTAAAGTGGAGAATGATTGAGACAGAAGACAGGGATGGGTACTGTAATTGCCTCCCCACTCCTTACAAATCTGCCATTGATTGCTTACAAGGTAACAGCGAATTGCTGCGCCGCGTCTGGCAATCATTCTCTCTTCTCCATTCTCCCCTCCCTTTCTCTTCTTCCACTTCCTTTCTTTGCTGCCGACCCCTTTTGCGAACCGCATCCTGCCACTTGTTTCCTTGGGCACTTCTCGCCCGCCACTCGGGGCCCCGAAGCATTCTTCCAACTTTCAGATCGCATCTTACGAACACTCTTTCCAGCCCGCAAAGCGAGAATGCCGCGGGGGCGGCGGGGGTGGGAGCGGGGAGGAGGGGTGGTGGTCGTGTTTCGTGGTCGCAACGCGTCGATGCCTAAACGCACTCCCGACATTGTTTGAAGCTCTCGCAGCACGGCGCAGAGGACTTTCGGTTGAAGAGCTTAAGAGTCTGGTGGCTTCTGAATCGACGCGGAATCCACTCGCCCGACTGGGAAACGTTGCCGTAGTAGAAGTGGGTGGTGGTGGGAGGGGCAGAGGGAGGAGTGCTACACGGCGAGCGGTGTCGAGAGAAATTCTTTTGGCACGCGGACAGTTCTAGCGAATCGCAAGGCAGAAATGTAGGTGACGCACGCAAAAGAGACCACATGAATACAAAGTAAGAGAATTAAGAACACATCTGTAAGTTTTCTATAAAAAATGTTTAATTTTAAAGTACTAGTTAAATTTAATCAAAAATTAAATAATTATTATTAATACACTGAAGGAAATTGCAGATTGCCTAAACATTATACACATCAAATTTGACTTTCACAAAAGCATCCCACTGAAGTTAATTGCCTGGAATCGTTTCCTACTTGTATCAGCAGTCATTTGTGTATTTAAAGTTCAATTGAAATGCCTCAGGTTTAAAAGAATGGAAGAATTTGAACAAAGGAAATTCGGGCATCTGATTGCAGTTGAAAACGTCGCTAAAAACGTTTTATAAATATTCTTTTCTCATTATTAAAAACTACACTTAAGAATGTCGCATCGCAAGTGTCTTTAGTTGTTTGTTGTCATTTGTTTACTTGTTTGATCTGTCTTGAAGAATTTGTAATGCGCGAAGGTGATGAAGAATCGGAGGTGTAAATATTTGGCGATAAATATATTTAATACAGAGGAATGTCTCGAATTGACTGTCAATTGTAGTCATTAAATAAAATTACTTCAAATACATTTCATTCAAATTTATGCAAACTGAACTAAAAGTACACCCGCCATACAATATATATATATATATATATATATATATATATATATATATATATATCCAGAGAGGGAATTTCAATATATGCTTCGTTACAATAAACTGTTATCCGTATAAAGAACAATGAATGTTTCTAAAATAAATATTTGACAAGTTGACTAAATGGTGACATAAGTTATCTAATATCAATTCTACTTGTGGTTGACGCAATCAGAGGGTAATGTATTTGTACAGAGGTCGAGTACGCCATTGTGAAATGAGCAGTTGTTTTCCTTGTTTGACAGAAATCGTTCTTCCTATCTGTAGTTTCAAGGAATCTTGTGGAAACTTTTGCTACTGAATCGCGTTTGTGGTTAAACCGTGATATCAATTACACAATTATGCTTCATTAATCCATCAGTTACTTTCAACGAGGAATTCAGTGAAAGTTACACTCTAGGCACAATAGAGATGTGGGCCATCAGAAAAGACATCTGTAGAATTTTTGTTACTAATGAAGGTTTCAAAAGTTTCTACGTTATTACGTTGAATAACACATTATATTTGTCAAAATGCTCAATATGTCAACCGGGGAATTGTATATGAATTTTGAATTATCATAACGATTCATATTTCGTAAATATATTCCCAATATTTGTGAGTTGAGACGAGCAATTGAGAAGTTTTTTCAACTGAAGAAACATCGTTGCTTCCGTTTATAGAATGTGAGGTACTACGAAATAAGAGTGATCTAAACCGACAATGGGTAGGAATGTATTAAGAATCGACAACATATTATGTACAGCTGTTAGTTAATCAGGCATACAAGTTATCTTTTCGTTTTCTGTCTCCAAACTTTTCTTATTATAAAAGCGCATTGGAAATCGAGCAACTTATTGTATTAAAGAAATGGTTTTAATAAGATACTAGTTTTCAAAACGCTTTACAGGCAATAAGGGTTGAGACTCTAAACTTTCGAGTAATGATTTATGATATTATGATATTGAGTATATAATATAAGAAAAATCATATTTTCATTTCATGTACATGAAAAGCGTTGACATGCGTTACTGAAAGCTCTTATGGTTATTAAAATACACTAGTTGGAATAATTTTCATGTATTACGTGGAAATGCTTTCGTATTCATATCTACACACACACAGTGATTGCTCCTTCGCATTGATGATGTCGATGCTACCTAGGGGTATCTGCACTCTTCAGAGTATCTGTCAGTGTAAGAGAGAGAAGAAAGATTATATATCTATATATTATATATATATATATATATATATACTACTACGTATAATATATATAGGGACGAGAGAGGAGAGAGAGTAGTAGAGAGAAGAGACAGCGAAGAGCAGACAGAACAAGACAGCAGTGAGAGATGTACACACACACTCTAGCCTCCACGTATATATTAGTCAGCAAGCGTGGGAGGTTGCGTGCGTGATAGCAGCGGGTAGGGATGTCACAGTGCGACCGGACGGACAAGAGGCGACAAAGCTCGGGTGGCGGCGGGGTTGGCGGGGTGGGTGCGGGTTCTAGTGCCTCGGTAGGCTGTCGGCTGGAGGCGCACGGTGTGGCCGCGGTGGTTTTTTTCGTGCGCCGGCGCCACGTCCAGCTTCCGCATCTGCAGGCGCACAGCCACCAACTAGGCGGCGCCTGCTGCGGACCCCCAACGGCCAAACCGCCGCACCTACACAGCTTCAACGACCCTCCAGCTGGCCGGACACTGCGTGAGGTACACGAGCGAGGAGAGGTGTGTCGAGTGCGGGGGGGGGGGGGGGGGTTGCGGGCGCGCGCGCAGAGGATGTGGGAATTGCACGCTCCTGACCTCGGGAGGACATGTCAGTTCCACGCGAATCGAGGTTAATTTACGACTAATTCCCGGTGTATTTATGTTTAATAACTGGAAAATGATTGCCTGATCCCACAGAAGAGAAGAGAAGAGATGCGCATGATATCGGATGAACATAGTAAATACTTTTTGACCCTGGCAAACCATTTCTGACTTTTAGAACAATCTGTTCATCTCCGTATTGTTTCCATTCACAAGCATTTTTCCTCCCCCAAATTTGAATAATTTCTGACAGTGACTTTCTTTCTCGTGAAGAACTAATTGGTTCTTTGGGTGCGAAAGTTTGAGAAGTGCCCATTAATGAAAAAATCGACAATGTTCGTACAATAGGGCACTCATCGGCCCATTTTTTGCAATTTTCGAATGATTTAATGAACCAACTTTCCCGCAGTGCGACATCACTTGAAAATCAGAATGCGGAAATAAAACTTGTCCGGAAATTCATCTTCAGTTCTTTTGAGAATATGTCAGAAGGGACAAACTCCGTACTCAGCAGAAAGTCGCAAACCGCAACCTGACTCGTCTTATTTCGTCCTAATTCCCTTCGCAAACACCCTTCGCCGATCTTCCATCTCATAAACAGGGGAGAACAGTTTAGTTTGTCGCGCGTTAATATCCCGGTCCCCATCCAGAATTCCTCAAATAACAGGGCGTGTCGCCCAGAAAATTGCATACAAAAATCTTCTACCATCTCTAATGACCCTCAGGCAGATCTGGCGGTGCGCACCTGGCGCGGCGGGGCGAAAGAGATCGCTAATTTGCGCCCGACACTATCAGAACGCGGCCGCAAACCACCCTGTGGAGCCGTTACGGCCTGGAAAAACTCCTGAACGCACCCCCGGCCTCCGGCGCTGCTGCCATCTCGCGTATCTGGGACGGAGCCTCTCCGCCCTAATGCCCGCTGTTAACTCGGCGCAGCAATTCCAGCACCTCGTTTAGCAGTCGGGACCGCGGGAGGGAAAGAGAGAGACAGACACGGCGAGGGGGAAAGAGTCAGAGAACGCGAAAGAGAGGGGAAGGAGGCGAGTGAAACGAGAGAGAGAAAGAGAGAGCGAATGAGTGAAAGAGAGAGTTTGAGAGAGTGGGAGGTGAGAGACGAAGAGCGCGAAGTGAGGTAAGGGGAGGTCGTGCGCTGGAGAACTAGAGGTGGTGCCGTTGGTGGTACTGGGGGTGGTGGTGGTGGAAGTGGAAGTAGTGGTGGGGGATGGAGTTCCTCCCTCTCTCCGTCCTTTCTGCCATTTCCAGCCACCCCGGCATCTCTCTCTCTTACTCTCTCACTCTCTCTTACTCACTCTTCTCTGGGGAGGGAGTAGTAAAGTGGAAGGGGGCCAGTGCCCCAAGTAGTACTCAGTTCTTCCACTAGAGCGCTCTCCGATCTCGGACACTGTTTCTCGGTCGTGCCACCAGAGTCGCGTCGATTGCCGGCCGTATATCTATTTTTTCCTTTTTTTATATCTATACGTCTAGCTTCATGTGTATACTTCCCCCTCACACCGATACCCAAACAGATGGATATACGTTTTTGCTACTGATTCAGTGACACTTGTTGAGATATAGAACAAAATTGGATTTTTTTTGCGCCGTTTTGGCTGCCGGAGGGGGAGGGGAGGGGGTGCTGGTGTGGTTTTTGCGGGGGTGATATGTCTACAAATTGATAAATCAATGGGAAGGATGGGAACGGGTGGAGGGGTGGGTTATAGATTTTCCGGACAGAGGGGTGAAGGTACCTACCCTGTTTCGCGAATATCGCGCAGAGGGACAGGTTTATGTGACCGTATCCTTCCGCCGGAGTAACGATTTTTGCACACGATGGCTGCATACAATGCGCCCACACCTTGGTCGGGACCTCGGCCACTGGAGGCGAGGCACCCGCCGCGGGAACCCGGTCCGAGTGCTGCCTTGCCTTCAGGTGCATGACCCCGAGGTCACCGTTCTCAATCTTACGCATACACATGGTACTGTGCGAACGACCAAATCAACATGAGTTGATCATTATAGTAATTTATGAGTCTTGGATATCTAAGAAGAATGACTCACGGTATCCACATGTGCTTTCTACTAGATTTTTCCACGTTACTTCAGCATGAAGCTGCAGCGTGGAATAACGTTTGCGATTGTGCACAACATGAAGTTCAAAAATATTTACTTCAATGAAACATGTGCTTCTATAATCTATATCACTATTTTGAAATTTACTAGGAGTCAATCGACCACGCATTTAACTGCGCACTTTGAGTATGACTCTGAATATTATTCAGCTCTGATGAACATTTTTACAAGTGCACAAGTGCAAGTAATTTACAAGTGCATGAATGATTGTAAGATAGAGTTTAAAAACATTTGCAATTATGCATTATGATCGAGTTAGTTTGATCTATCGTTAACATTATTGTTAGATTTGCAAATTTTCACTCTTTATACGAGAATATAACACTTGTTTTCAGAATGATATACAAATATGTAAATAGTAATAAAGTTCGATGCATACGTAAGACAACAATAGTAAACAAGAAAAAAGCATATTCATGAGTGAATGGTTTCACAATGATGCTCATTATTACATATCTTAACTGATTTTCAGTTGAAGGAAGAAAACAGGAAGTGGATTAGTAACGTCAAAGTCGGATATAAAGGAGATTGGCTTCACTTGGTAAAGGTTCACTGCCGACTAAGAATCAAAAATGTCTAATATGATCCATTTTTGCTAGTGACATATATCACAATAAACAGAAAATGGAGTTTTATCATGCTTTCGGTGTATCTCAGCTGAACAATTTCTTATGAAACATGATTGGCCTCAATACTACTTCAGTTTCTGAAGTTTCATGTCAGCACTTGTCATCATGTAATGAAAATTAGGTTTAGTCATGATTGCATTCAGTTAAGTCATAATGCATTAGCTTATCACAACATAGTTTCATTCTGTATATCAGAGGGAAGATTGTTTCCCAGAAACATGTCATTCCTGAACAAAACACTAAGCTACACCAAAACAGGACATAACTCTTTGCAAATGTAAGCTTCGTGAAATGCTCGCAAGTTGGCAGTTTCCTAGGGCATGCGAACTCACAAATCATATTTCGCATCCCAGAAACAAGCACCGAACGAAGCAGTCGCAAACTAAGTCAAGATCACTCACCTTTGCCCATTCGTCTTCAGGAGGACTTCTGGCAGCGGCGTCTTCACCGACGGCGACGGTCTCGTCGCAAAAATATACCGAGTAGTCAAAAAACAAAACAAAAAACAAACCAAAAATGTACCGAAAGGGGAGGATATCAAAAGCGCGCTAACTTCTAAAAAAAAATAAAGTTCCCCCCTCTAAAAAATCTGCTGGCGCTGCCGCCTCTCTGCTGCTGGGCCGGCTGCTGGTGCCGGTGCTGCTGGTGCTGAAGCCGGGTTGGAGCCTATTCGCGGAGAAGAGTTGCCACGGGAGGGGCACGGACTGGACGCGGGCCACGGAGCGAAGATTCGTACGGTGAGACGCCTCCGCCTTTTATAGAGACCGCACCGGGGGGGAGCACGGCGCGGGAGGGCTGGTCCAGGAGGGGTTGCCATGGCGACGAGTCGGCGTGGAGGGGGCGGACGGGCGGGCGCGGGGCGGTGCGCGCGCCGGCGGGGGTAGGCGCGCGCGCGGGGCAGCGGCGGGCGGCTGGCGGCGGCGACGAGATGGGCGAAGGAGAAGAAGAAAAGAAAAAGCGAGAGGAGGGTGAAGAGCGCGAGAGCGGGGGTAGGAGCCGTGAAGAGAGAGCATTAAGGGGGCTGAGACGGAGAGAGGAAACGGCAGGCGCGCGACGAGGCTATGTACGTACGTATGTGTACACAGATCGTCAAGACGGGGGTGGTTTTAGAAGGTGAGGGAAGAGAGCGACGCAGCCCGCGAACTGTGGGGGCGTGCGCGGAGGCGGCGGGGGCGACGAGTAGAAGGGGGGCCTCCCGCACAGAGACGCGCGTCCGAGGAGGCGCCGCGACTCGCTGACGGGGAGGGGAGGGGCGCCTGGCGTGGAGGCATGTGTGCGTACGTGTGTGCGTGCGCGTGTATGTGTGTGTGTGTGTGTGCACGAGGAGGACGCCGGGCTCGGGTGGGGTAAGAGAAGCATGTGATGGGTTGTACAGTGTGCTTGGAAAGTGAGGGCGGCGGAACAGGGGAAGAGACGGGGAAAGTGAGGGGCGTGCGCGGGACGGCGCGCGGGCAGGAGGGAGGGGGGCGAGGGGTGCCACTTCAGTTACCTCCTCTCTCCAGAGTTCGGGCCGCGAGTCGCCAGGTCTCGGATAGTTATCTCCGGCCTGTCGCCTTGTTCTCTTGCGTAGCCCCTGGTAGAATCTTCTCCTGATCTAAGACACGTTGACGATACTCTATGAAAAGACACGCCACGCGGTTATAGAATTTGCCACGCGTTCACGCACGTCTGACGGGCAAGCACGGCGCACCAAAAATATCACGCGTTTTCGAGAGAACGTCACAGTTCCATCTGCACTCAAATCGAATAAAATTGGCGAGAAACCACATCAAAGTGTACAAAATAATTACCCTTTCACATTTGCCACGACCAACCAGTTTTAAATAAAAATCATAAACGCGATTAAAGAAGTCAACGAAATGTGTTTTTTTGCACTCGTTATCGTTCTGCAAAAAATGCTGGAAATATCACGCTTCCCTCTAGAATTTCCAGAATCTTTTGGAGACGAGCAACGTAAGGCAAAGTTTTCAAACGAGCAGGTGGCAACGACGAGAAGCCTAGCAACGGAAGGAAGATTCGGCAACAGCCGTAATGTTGGTACGGTCGACCCGTGCTCCACGTGGTGCGTTGTTTTTTGTTCTTGTCAGCGACGACGTGCTTCAAAAAGAAGACTGTGTGATAAGTTCTTGTGTTCACCTCGCGGCCCGCATTTGTGAGGATCAGTTTTTTTCTTGTGACAATATACCTGAAACGGTGTATTTATTTTCCGCGGAGCATTACGAAAAGCGTGATTCAAAGTGAAAAGTGAATTCGCGTATGTATGTTCTTCCACTGAAGTTACTTTGCAAGACCTACGGGGCACCTCACGAGGTAAGAGAAAACCAAAATTGTCAACCATTGTTTTATGACATGCTGGCATCTTGTAACATTACCGTTTTGTAAAAATAAAGTTCCCCAATTAATGCTTGATTTCGTATTCACTCTTCTGATGAGTAGTGGTTAATTTTATTCTGTAGAATGAATAATTTTTCTTTTAACGTGTTATAGTAGTAGAACGTTTCCCCAACTCACAAAGACTTAAAATTATGTTATAGTTGCATTTTGAAGGAAGGAAAATAATAACCAAAATAGTAAATTTTAGACATACGAACAACAAATAATTATCTAATGGTATCAGTAAGACAAAGTATTTCCAATACCTGACGTTATAGTTACCCTCTTCGAAGCTAAAAATAATCAGTAAAACATGAAATATTAAAGTTCCTGTTCACGGAAAAATAAATGCAGCAATATTCTTAGTTAGGAATTTTGGCCACACGTATTTCATTGTATATCTATAAATCATTAACTATGTTCTTATTAATCCGTTGTAATCAATTGAATGAAAAAATCTGCAATAGTTAGTAAATGTCAAACACAATGTATAAGAATGCTTGGTACATTGTTGTTTGAATTTTGAAACAAGTGTATTATTTCAAACACCCAATCTCAGTTGCGCAGAAATAAATTTAATTCATTACCTCGTAAACGTGTTCCTCATCTCTAAAATCAAATCGTCAATTCGAATGTATGATTTTCTTTACTACTAAAAGTTTATTTCTCAGATTTATTTTTTCAATACAAATAGTGTGTCGCCTTGTAACTATAAACTAAAGTACATAAAAAACGATTTCTTTCTTCAGGATAATATTTTAATAACATTTTATTAAGGAGTTGAAAAGGGTGAAGTTAAACGTTGTAGCCTTTACGCCATTGGAAATGTGATATTTAGTCTGGTGGTGCGACTGGCAACAACACACATGAATTTGAGTGAAAACAAAATTTGAAACTTGTGAACACTACTTCATCACCTTTCCGAGATAGCCAGCATGTTAAAGAAACGAGGGTGTGACAATTTTTAATAATTCGAATCATTACGTTTTCAATGAAAAGTAACGGCGTGTGGAAGAACATACATCAAAATCAAGAAAAGTATTTACATTCACTTCGCAATCTTCACCTATACCTATCTCTCATCATATGCATGATTCCAACAAGTATTTTTAAATGACACCGGCTGACGTCTGTTGAAAAACAACCATTGCTCCGGCCTACGATCTTCAATTTTGTTCCAAGAATTCTCAATTAATTTCATCAGTTTCAGTTAGACTCCGCATTACGACGCAACTCCTGACGTTTCCAATTTCCGCCGCTGTGAACTTAACGAAATTTTCGGGATTGAGCCGCCGCTTCCTTCCCTCTTAAACAGAGAGCACGAAAGAGGCAGTCGGACAGACGGCGGGGAATTATCTAAGGATAGAGATTCATTATATTTAACAACAATGTCTCATTCTCTCTTCGATATTTGTACGCTCCAAAAGAAAAGGAAACCGCGTCTTCGTTTGGTAAAAGAGATCGCGCGAGCGTAGGAAAGGGGAGGAGGCGGTGGAGAAGGAGGCCGGGTGGGGGGGGGCGGTGCGCGAGCGTCGGTGGGCGGGCAGGGAGGGGCTGGAGTTGGTTTGGAGAGAGAAGGATGCGAGGAAGGCGGCACGGCCGAGGATTGGCGGCGGGTTGCGTCCGGAGACGGCACAGGCGGTGCGAAAAAGCACCGCCGTAGGTCGTTCTGAAGGAGCTCGGAACCTTCTCCGCTCGAGACCCGCCCGTTCCTACTCGCCCCGAACCCCCAGCCCATCTCCCCCGTCCGCCACCCTCGACCCGGTCCCGCCGTCGCCTAAAGAGCTCGTGATATCTCTTTTCGGAGCGAGCGAAGAGGTCGTAGCTACGCAGCTGCTGCCTCGTATTTGGGAGCTCCAGGGTTCGATGAGGGCGAGGGATGGGGGTCGGGAATTGGGAGTGGAGTGAGGGGAAAGGGCGCCAAGCGGATTTGCGATGTCAGCGTCAGTGATGATGGATCGAGGCGAAGATGTCGAAGTCTGAAGGCGAGGCTGCCCACATAGTTGTATGATCACCGATGTATGTGATTGGTGTGTTTGGACTCATATTTTGTGATTTTTAATTTAAAAATAGTTTGTGCAGGGTCATAATTTTTTCAACTTATTATGTAAGTTGTTAATGATGAAAACGCAGTAGAAAATATTGTTAAATAAGAAAAGTTTTTTGGTGATTTCTCCAAAATAACTTGGCGGCAAATAATTAGTACAATTTTAAGCATTTCACAATATGATAGTCCCCTTACGGTCAAGACCATGTTTAGAAATATGGCCTGGTAAATAATATACTTGTGTGAAAACTCTTACGGAATACAGATGTGCTGTATTCTAATGAAATTAATATCAAGCACATAATTGATATATGTATAACGTTAAATTAAAACTTTTTAAAAAAATATTACAAAGTATGACAAATACAAAATATTCCTAGTATCATACAATATTTAAATTTCGTCGCAATTTAACTTTATTTGGCTGATTAAATCTTAATTCATTTATCGTTCGTTGGTAGTATTTAGCACTTCTTAGAATGCTTTCAGAGATATATTTAAATATACTCTCCTAAAGCGTGTTTAAAAGAAAAAAATAGAGTTTCAATGACTTTCACGAGGAAAGAAAATTAAAAGAACAAAAACGCGAGTACATTTTATATACTAAATTGTAATTTTGCAATTCATTCATAGGAAATGTAACGCAAACTAGCAATTCTTTTCTCTATACACTGTTCTAGCAATACCTAACGCAGTAAGAAATATTTGAGCATGTGGAAGAAGATTGGCAACTCGGAAGGGTTTAGAAGAGTAATTGACGTCAGTTTTTACTATCAGAGTTATTTCGTTGCGGAGTAACTGAAACAGAAAGAAAACGTGCAAACGCTTACCTTCTTTTGCGAGACCAATTTTAAATAAATTAATCCTCTGTTAGAGTTTAACACTGAAGCACATGAAGAAATATTTCCTAACACTAAGGCATACACATATTTTGTGTTGAAGTGCAGATGCTGTGTGCGACAAAAATGCAAAATCGTAAGATGAAAATAATGAAGATTTAAAAAATAGTTTCTCGTGCTTAAATATTAAACTTAAATCACTTCTTAATTTAAATTAATTATTATAATTTGCAGTTTAATGTTTTTTATATTATTTACTTTTTGATTTGTAAGGCATGTATCTGGCTTGAGGCGTCTTTTTTCCCTGATACTTGTTTAGCCAATAAATTGAAATCCGGAACAAATCATCATCCTAGCCGGGAGGTTGCGTGAACCTCATGTTTTTACAGCACTTTTGTAACATTCTTTTATTTTTGATTATTTATGTTAACATTTCAATCTGTGTAGGTAAAATAAATGTTTATTAATATTTTAATTTTTTGTTACCGTCACACCTATTGTTTCCATTATCTCGTATGCATATAACATTCTTTACATTTTTACATATTTATAATTTTTTGAGTAACTCCCACATTTTCTTTGTCTTTTAAAAAAAGAGAAAACAAAGGAAATGTGCTTACCAGGTCGCTTAAGGAAAATGTTTGGACGTTATTTTGTCTTCTCTGAGACAATGGGTAAGATATTCCTAAGTTAAGTATTATAATATTACTAAACAGTGCTTGACTCACAAAATTTTAGGTCCCAAAACTCTCCCACATTAATTATTAATATAACAGACATAGTTATATATTATAGTTTAATAATTATAAATCATACTAACAATTAGTAATAGTGGGAGCATTGTTTCTACGCGAATATACTAATACTAATACTACTAATAATAGGTAATTAAAAATACAGTTTATAATTTTACCGTTTTCTTTCGCTAAAAAATTTATTACATTCTTAGAAATGACACAGTTAAGTGGAAAATTAATTTTGAATTTACGAAAGTTGGTCGAAATAAAAATCGAAGTACCCAAGTGTTCGTCCTCTGCATTTTTTTCTATTTTGTTCCCAATGTATGGGAACGCCGTTCTGCCGCAGTGCACCAGACAACAAGCCTGTTACTCCTTGAATCTAACAAGGCGTCAGAGGCGACATGTCAAAACATGCCTTGATTTATTCATCCAAAGGTACAGGGAGGAAGTGATGTAAAGGAAAGGACTGCTCAAATGCACTGGAAGTATTTAAAAAAATATTTTAAGTGATGTTTTTTGGGGGGAGTTGCTGGAATATTGTACAGTCTCAGAAAAAGTAGTGCGTTGAACTCGCCAACGAGTAACTCTTAACGCTTAAATGCAATAGTACGTGTTGAAGAGAGACAGCAGCACCGAACAGTGTGAAATAAAGGAAACGTTCAGATGAATGGATTGATTGTTTAGTGATACCCGGGCATCAACCTAAGGTCATTGGTCCAGCACGTGTAGTGCCTCTTTTAATCGCGGGAGGTGGCGGTGATCGGGATGCCGAGATCCGGCGGTTTTCCCAAAACCAGGTATCTCCACCAGCGAGCTCTGCACCAACCGGGACTCGCCCTGGGCTCCCGACTGGACTCCCTGGACTGGATGTGTAGTAGTGTTGTGCATGTGAGTGTAAGTGTGTGTAAGAAAGGGTGGAGATAGGACGTGCTTGCGGAAGGAAAGATTCCCCGTGATTCGTGGCCCGTATGTTACAACTCTTCTCCTACATTTGCCTGGGTTTGATCGGAGAAGCCACGGAAAACTACCGGTCAAAGCAGGCGAGTGTAAGAATTTCCCCCCAGACAGCGGGTGAATTAAATCTAGCCCTCTAGCTAATGTCGAAAATACTGCCACCGTCGGGATTCGATCCCTCGGTCAGAGACACTGCAGTGACATTAAGTGATGCCCTGAGACACCTCTGATGGTTGCTGCGTGAAGGAGAATTCTTGAATCTAGCTGCTCTGTTCGGCAGTTTTCCGTGGTTTCTCCAGTCAACACCAAGCGAATGCCGGAGCTGTACCAGAAGAATAGGGCCACGGAACGCGCGCGATCTTTCCTTCCTCAAGGGCAATCTTTCCACCTAAGACGGTTCGGGTAAATGAAGTTGCTAGACTTTGGTTGATTGTAAATCTTGTGTTTATTTAAAGTTCATTAATTTGTCATTAGTTAGCGATTTTACCAAATGAGTGAAGCGTGCCTGCGTAAAAAATTAGGGAAAAATTCTCCCACTTATTTCCAATTCGCACACCATACTTCACTATTAGCATATTAGAATTATATTTATTTGATTTATTACTATTATCCTTATTAATATTCAAATTCATTATTATATCCCATTTTCATGATATTTCGATTTTTAATATAATAAGTTGGACATAATAATTTAAAATCACTCTTGATGAATTAAAGAAAAATTATTTTGTATACTATCGATCTACTCTCCCTGGCACATAATATTGGGCTACTCTCCCTGGCACCAATATTTAATACATTGCGCATGATAAGCATCAGGGTAAAATTGATTGATTGGTGATTCGGGGCGCGTCAACTGCTAAGGTGGTTATTTCCGAAAGTTTAGTGTCATGTCATGTTTTTATCGCGGGAGGGGGCCGTGATCTTTCCCAACTGGATGGTGATATTGGTTACCGAACTGCACGCCAGCTCGCAGGTTTTTTTCCACTCGGGCATCTCTTACCACCGCTCTAGCTAGAATAACTTCTAAGCTCCCGACTGGCCTCCCGGCATGTGTTGTAGTGTAGTGCATGTAGGCCGGCACATTATAAAATTGTAAGTAACGGATGAGCATAGGACAATGAAGAGGAAAGAAAGATCGCTCGCAGTCCGTGCACGATTGTTAGGGTACTACACTGGTCCAATACTGGTATTGATCGGAGAAACCACGGAAAATTACCGATCAGGGCAGCCGGCTTCTAGAATGTTCCTTCAGATAGCTGTTAAATTCGATCTCGAACCTCCCGGTCAGAGGCACTGTAGTGATGCCATGCGCCACCTGAGCTGCTGCAATAGGGTATGTGTAGAGAGACCCGGAGCCATTTCTGACTTCGGCATTAATGTTTGCAAAAGATAAAGGGGAAATGTGTTAATCTAACATTTTGTAGATTTACAATGCGTTGTACAGAAAATGTGTGCTTAAGTATTTCAATTTAAGCATATATATATATATATATATATATATAT
>BOPP01000034.1:1315180-1349543 GCA_017312745.1 Gryllus bimaculatus | reverse complement strand
TATGTTTCAGTGAAAAAATAATAAAATATTTTTCATCCAAGAATATATCAAAACACGGTCTATTTGTCCATAAAATATTATAGTTATATTATAGTTATATATTAATAATGTGGCAATATATAAACATTCAATATCAATATTGATAATTATAATCTACCACGTTTTCTTGAGCTTCATAATTCCTGATTCACCCTTTTAAAACACATAGCTGAATGGTGAATAAGGATACCAACAAAGTGAGGTTAGCAACATTTGAGAACTATAACTTTGCGCTTCTGAGTATTAGAAAAACATTTGTATCGATAAGCGAACTATAGATTTTATTTTATTGTATTGCTAAGAGAATAGCAACCAACTCTCCTGAGTCTACTCCTACCTCAACTAGGAAGAACCGAACTCATGAAGAAGAGAATAAGGGAAAGTCAATTATTTAAAAGATAAGTATGTAGGACATGAGTCAGTGGAGACATCATACCTGTATTTTATACTTTGTAAGATTTATAGGGAAAGTTTTTAGAAGAATTACACAAAACATATTTTATGAAAAATATGTAACAAAATTTGAGAAGTACTGGCGTTCTTATGAAAAATTGTCTGCCTGAAGAAATAATTTGGTTAACTTATATTATAATATATTTCAATAACACAAAAATAACACTGGAATTTATTAGTTATAATTAAGGCTAGGATTTAACCTTATTTTAAGGAAAGAAATATCTGCAGCATTACCTTAGACACAGAACAGTGGCATCTATGAAGTATGAAACATTGTCTTCATGTTGCGTTGAGCTATCATTTTCGCATTGTGTGGATTGAGAAATTATAAAAGCCTTTCATAAAATATTTTTTGGAATTATAATGATTGTTCATTACAGCAGTGCATCTTAAAGAAAGTAAATATTTGGTTTCGATGCTAATTTTCAAGGGAATACTTAAGATGTTGAAACAGAGTTCTTGAATTTTGCCTGCTGGATTAAAAACTTTGCTCAAGTTCAGAAGTAGAATAAAATGAGTACGTTAAAACAAATACGAGTATTTATTGCAATTATTATTCAGCCTGATTTTAACATGGTTAAAAAATAACAACCTAACAATATCAAAAATTCTAAATCGACGTCTGTAAAACCTCAAAACTTTGGGCACTGGTAATAATGAAAGTTGAAAACATGTCATTCAACTTGCTCTGTTTCTAATTACAAACAATCAAATGCTTATTAGTTCATTCATTGAAGATTTCTCATTGGATAGTTTATTCTTGTAAAATTATATGGCTATGACTAATGGATATTTATTACTAAGCTTGCTCTCAATATGAGAACTACAATAGGCTACTCTGATATTTAAGGATTCAAAAGCACCATTTTTTTTATCAGCACATGAAAAGCATAATGTGATATGTCTGCCTCTGACGGGGCCAAGGCCTACCAGTGGAGTCCCGGCCTTGCGGCCATAGGTTAAGGGATACGTGTAGTTAGCACATAGGCATCTCTACGCGGTATTTCTGGTCTTTTCAACTTCAGAAGTGAGCTTTCTGGTCGTCGCACTGCAAGAGATATTGGTACATTACAGGAAAGCCGTGGATTGCGACGTGGAAATGGAGCTTGTTGACCAGTGATCTACCCGCGAGGTCTATAATGAGATAAGTAGGTAAAGATAAATTGCAAAATAAAAAGTCATCTCTTTTCTTTAGAACACTAGTTAAAATTTCTTCTGTATGATAAAATTTTGCAATGCTCTTCCCTACAAACAATTATTTTTTTGTTCAAAATTTGTTATAAAAGGCGTTATTGAACTTATTGTTACACGTACTTCATGTAGAAAAAGGGAATAAGTGTTTAACGTTTAGTCAAGAATTAATGAATTGTTCTTTCCCTTCCATTTCTTTTGATTTGGAGAAAAATCGACTTAAATTTTCAATTTTCATTGATTTAGATTAGAGGGTAATATTGCCATTCTTGCTTCCGGTATACCGTATGCACATAAATCCAAGTATCAATGTGTACAATTGGAGTGTGATTTTAATAACATCAAAAGTGTTATTGGAAAGATAATTTGTATGGCCAGGGTTTCGAAAGGAGTATTAAGTACATTACTGACATGATCAGTAATTTGTTTGAACAAGGTACTATATTTTAGTCATGTATTTCTGTTGAAATACGTATTATAGAAGAGAAGGGCATTATTCTAATGCGGTAGACTGCATTAATATTTACGTCTACTGCTTCTACCTTCGCAGCGCCCTTGTAAGCTCAAGGTACTGACAAATCTGACTGTTTCATCAGCCCCTTTGATTGATTACTTCGTGTTTACGTGCGAGTCAACTGCTATGATAACTAGTTCTGGCAGTGAAGAGCTTGTTTTTCAAATGGTTGGAGGTGGCGGTGAACCTCCCCGGCTAGATAGTGAGTTCTGAAGCCGAATTACACGTTTGCCTGCGATGAATTCCTCCTCCAAGTATCTCCCTATAGCGGGACATCCCCTCCCTCCACCCAGGACAAGCTCTAAGCTCCCGACTGTCTGTTGACATGAGCGGTAGAGTAGTGCATCCGTAATTGTAGCGTGAGAAAAGAGTAAGGATATGAAAGGAAGGAATCGTATTCAACCGCTCACTAGAGGATTGTTGATCGATTATTTCGTGTTCCCGGGCACGTCAACTGTTATGGTAATGAGTCCTGCACATGTAGAGGATATTTCTCTCGTAGAAAGTGGCGATGTTCTTCTCCATAGGATGACGAGATTTGGTGCCGACCTACTAGTCAGATTCTCATCCAGGTATCTCCCAGCAACAAAGAACTGCTCGAGCTCCAGCCGGGATAAGATCTAAGCACGCGACTGGTTTCCTGACATTGTTGTAGTGTTGTTTATGTAAGCGTAAGTGTTTTTATGGGGTGAGGATATGAAAAGAGAGACAAAGGGAAAATCACGCGAGGTCCGTGGCCCATTTGCTTGGGTACTGCTCCGGCAATCGGAAAATTACAGATCAGGCAGCCGGCCAATAGAATTCTCCTCTAGACACTAACTAAACTCGACCCAGTTAACTAGCTTATGTCGAAAATTCTGCCACTTGGGTCCCAGGACCACCTCGACAGCAGTTGATGCCCTGAGTAATCTCAGTCGGTTGTTGTCTAGTGGAGAATACTAGCGGCAAGTCTAATTGGTAATTTTCCATGTTTTCGTCTATATCTAATATCATGCGAATACCGGAGCAGAGTCCTCATAAACGGGCAACGGATCCTGTACGATCGTACCTTTCTCTTTCTTGCTCTATCCTCCTCTTATACTCTCTCTCTCTCTCTCTCTCTCTCTCTCTCTCTCTCTCTCATCACATACATACTCTTACACGCACTACTCTAACGCATGTGGGAAGGCAAGTCGTGCGCGTAGAAATTGTCCTGTCCTGGGGAAGCAAGCGGGATATTATCCAGTCGGGAAGGGACACTGTCGTGCCCAGATAAAACATTCGCTACACTAAAAGGATTCATAGCAGATTCATGCCCGGAATCATCAATCAATTAAACACTTCAAGTAAGATCTACTTTTCTAATCATTATAAAATTGGAAAATTTGTTTTCTAGTTCTAAGTGATGAATTTGTTGTGAAATTGTTTAAAACAATTGAATTTAACCAAATGTTACTTATAATTGCTAACGATTGTATAAATAACAATTAATAACTTAATGATTACGATGGTTGAATGCTACAAAGTGTTCAGTATGAATATATATTTTATATACTACTATTGAACCCGGTAATTCTTCGCTATTGTAATGTATTACACTTCACATGTTATTTGTCATGTGATGGTTAACCACGTTTTACGCTACGCATTTCAAATATTTTAATAGTTGAAAATCTTTCTCAGGAGTATGGGTTTGTTCTATGTCCCGGTTTGGGCATCGTTGTCGAGTATCCTATATTTAAAACGTTCTCCCTCAAGTTTGGGAATGCATCCGCTATGACACTGTCCTGGAGAAATTTGATTTACTTGTCCAAGACAACGTTAAAGTAATAATTTCGGCCGATATTTCACCATCGCAGGAGCAGAATATGCTGCGAAAACGTGTTTAATCGTTGAAAGTGTGGCGGGTTGCGTAGAGCTTCTGTTTAGGGGCGCATGAGCCAGCATAAACGCATTATACTGTCAACAACATCACAATTTTGCGTCTATGTACGACAGACATATTCCCATTAAACTATGACTATAACATTCGCGCAAGTGCAAACAATAAGTTACCAAAGTTTCATTGCAATCGGATGAACGGTGCAAAACACGAACGAAAAAACAAACAAAAACACTGGTTTTTTACTTTCCCGCATACGTACGTATGTCTCTCTCTCCCTCATTCCCTCTATCTCCACATATAAATATATATATATATATATATATATATATATATATATATATATATGTTCGCATTATTATATTTATGAGTACATGTGCTTTAAATAGTTTCTCGAAAGAGTTTAAGAAGTTTCTCGAAAACTCATTAGTTTTCTATAAAAATAGCTCAAAATTCTTTATTTTCAGAAACGCTAAATCGCCATTTTCTCAAAAACGGCTCCAAATTTTTCCTTCTAACTTTTCGAACGGATAGTGCTAATGGCACCTTTTAATATTACGTAAAGTTTATTTTGTAGTAACTTTTTTAAGTTACTCAAATGTATTCCTTTAAAAATTTTACACGCCGTTAATATGCACGTTTCCAGCAATTTGTAAATATTATTGTATTTGTAAGTTACAGCGCATCAAATGACTTATAATAAAGTTTTTCGGAAATTCAAAAATTTTCTGTGAAAAAGAGCTTTAAATTTCGAATTTACATTAGGGCTTAAGCGCCATTTTTTTAAAAAAAACTGCTTTAAAATTTTTTAAAAAAATTGCCAGATTTGACGAGGTTTTACTGTTTTTTAATATTCTTAAAATAATATTAATAATATATATTTCAGTTTCCCTATATATATTAATATAATAGGGAAACTGAAACATTAAGAAAATTTCAAAAAAATGTACTTTGGGTGGCGATAGATGGCAGCTGTGAAGAGTATGTGGAAAATCCGAGGTGCTAGCTGAGACAAAAGGCAATAGAAAATTAATACGGGAAAGTGTGTGAATTTCCGTAGTTTCACTAGTTATATATTACACAAATTTGAATGTTGCCTGTTCTAATTTACGCGTCATAACTGACCATCAGACCGCCTGGGTTCCGAAATGACACGAGTATATCCGGCAAAAATAAACAATACATTACTCAACTATGGTAACATATTTTCGAATTGTAAAATACGCTTCGTTATTCACATAGCCAATGATAGAAGTAAATTTAAATTAGTGCTGCAATAGCACACACAATTCTCGTAATATCTGTAACTTGTTTTTAGTTTCTTCATACGGAGTAGAGAGAACGTTATGTATTGCAGAGCGAAACAAAACTCTTATTACAGGACCCTGGTAACGAAAAAGTGAATAAAGTCAGTTGCTAAATTTAGAAAAAAATCCTCTATCACGTGGTAGAATCCATGTTTGTGGATCCTTGATACCGAAAAATCTATTGACGGCAAAACGTCTGTGCGTCTGTAAATAACGCTAGCGGCTTAACCATTCAGCCGATTTTCTCGAAAATTAATATTCCGCAATCGATCTTGCTGTTATTACGGTCCATTGAATTTGAAACCGATATTTCAATTTTGGGCGGTACTTTGCATGACGCCCCAGGGACATTTTCTAAAATTAAAAAAAAAGATTCCATCGTTTTTGATTACATTTTGTTGTTGGATAATATGAAGGATGTTTAAAACAATGGTGCACATTTCATGTTCGTTGAAAACACCAATTTTTAGAAAATTGCAAAAGTTCAGCATCTTTTCGGATTCTCCCTACAACTAAAATATCAAAGATGTTGTATTTTCCCTTAATAAAATCTGTTGTTTAAATATAGATTTTGAAAGAAGGTCATGTACAATTTCGAAAATTTGAGTATTTTCCGTTTAATTTTGTGTGCAAATACGGGGGAAATACCACTGGTTTATTTATTTAACGTCAAAAAGTTGAAAACTGTGTGAAACAGACTATGGGGAGAAATATATTCTGTGCACGTTTTCTTGAATTTTTGGATCACTACCCTAATCAATAGACATACAAAATGAATTATGGACACAATTGGAAAAGATAATATTTGATAAGAAGGGATAAGGAAATATTCGCACCCGTATAATAAAAAATATTTGACAAGGCTAATCACTAGTCAGCTACAGATTGTGGCTATTATCCTTCTCCCTGCCCATCGTAAAGCATTCGACTTACTGCGGCGCGAACATAGACAACAACAAATAACTGTATTCCCCACTGCAATTTAAAAAAAATATCCACAGATAGTAAAATTACAGTAGTCTGGTAAAGGAAATAATCTCTACAAACGTTACCATACTACTATGGATTACCACAAGATATCTGCTACCACCACGGAATTTAGTAAAATTACATTTTAATGTGGAAATAAAATAAGGGTCTATCTCAGCATTCACTCTAAGAATCAGCGAAACTGGACGAAAACCTTCCCGAGATGGGGGTCATTGACGCAGCAGCTGAGATACAATACTAATTAATAGTTGTTAGAATTATACAGCCCAAATGGTTCGGTCATAATGAAACAATTCCTTAATCCACAATACATCGCGCCAATCGCAAGTCATCGTCACCTCTTACTGGCATGCTTACTACAAGTGCTGTCATGGTCTTACTGGCATGCTTACTGGGATGCTCCATGACAATGCTCGCCCACGTACTGCAACCATTCTTCAGCAGTTCGGCTGAGAGCTGCTTGATTTTCTCCCACTCAGTCCTGATCTCGCACCCAGCGATTTTCGTCTTTTCCTGCACGAGAAGACATTCGCGTCCCTCCGTCAGCGTTTTTGCAGCGACGAAGAGCTGAAGACGACCGTGTCACGCTGAATGCAGTCGCAGGCGGCACACTTCTAAGAGACAGATATACAAAAGTTGATACAACGATATGCGAATTGTCTCAATTCGTGTGGTGACTATGTCCAAACATGGTTGTCCCTGTTGATAATAAAGTTTTGCATATACATATATTGTAATTTAATTCACAAAATAGGGAAAATTAATTTCTGGATGCGCTACGTAGAACAAGATTTATCCAATTTTTCTTTACCAATTTTTAATTTTTCTTACAATAAGTGTTCTGTCGAAAATTCGTCGTTTCCAGCACAAGATTACAATGATTTCTCTTCTTATCAAGTAAGGGTGAGGAAGTAAACTCCGCGTGGTAGACATTTTCCATGGAATTGCCTATCCATCAGGCGCTTTATTTGCCAATCGCTTTACGCTGTGTACTATTCAGTGTTTCCGGGCGCGGCAACTACTATTGTCATTGGTCGAGTAAGTGCAGTGCATCATTTATTCCTAGCGGCGGCGTAGTTCATCCACCTCTGGAACGTGAAATCATGCTCCGACCTACAATTCGCCTTGCAAGTATTTTCCTCCTTCGTGAACCGTCCTGGGCGGGACCAACTGTAAGCAACCAGCTGGCTTCGCAAAGAACATGGCCACGTAGTCATTAAAATGTAAAATTATCTTGAAGGAGACAAGTATGAGAAAGTACAATTATTTCTTAGGAAGAGGAGACTCACTGAGCACCTCACAAAGAATCATCTAATTTTGCAAATTGGATATAAAAACATGTTTGGGAAATCAATTGTTTATTCTGGAGGCATTTATGGGTACTTTGCCTTGTTTGTATTGGGATAGATGTGAAATTAATGATATATTATTGTAAAAATTATGGGATAACTTAGTGATGTGATGTATGATAGGTTTTATTTGAATTTCTTTACGAAGTTGTTTGTTTGTGGTGAACCAGCGTGCATTGGTTGTTGTTCGCAGGAATTTATTTTGTATGCCCTGTATTTTATGGATATTGGTTTTGCTGCATTAATCCAGACAGGACAAGCATAGAAAATTAGGGGTCTTATTATGGGTGTATATATGAGTTTGGCATTTTCTATAGTTATTTTAGTGTGATTATTTATTCATGGATTTAATTGGATTAGCTTCGCTTTAGTTTGTTGTGTTTTAATGATATGTTCTTTGCAGTTAAGCTTGGTGTCTAAATTCAGTATTAGATATTTCACTGTTTTGTTTAGTGGAGTTCAAGGAATGGTGTTATTTTTTAGTATAAGATGTGCTGGTGTTGAAATCGTTTTTAATGAAAATATTTTTCCTGTTGACTTAGCTGGGTTTTTAATTTAATTTTTCATTTGTTTGACCAAAAATCTATTTGGTTTAAATGTTATTGTATTGTGTTTCTTAATGTGATAAGTGGTGTGCTAGAACAATACAATGCTGTATCATCTGCGAATTGTGCTGTATTGATTGGGTTGGTTTTAGATATATCAGCTGTGTAAGGATTGAATAATATAGGTGAAAGTGGGGAGCCCTGAGGAAGGTCAGCCAATCTTGGTTTCTGGTTTGAGAGATGTTTATCTATTGAAACTGAAAAAGTTATATTGCTTATGAAGCTATTGATGATGTTGGTTAGATATTTGGGTGTGCCAATGATTCTACGTTTGACCTGAGACCTTGATGCCATACTGTCCTATGCTTGTGAAATGTCTAGAAAGATTGATATAATATGTACTTTTTTGGAATGCTGTATGGATATCTTCTGTTATCCTTAATAATAGGTGTGTGGTTGATAATTTTGCCTGCACAGCGGGGCCAGGGTTTTGCTCCACTCCTCCTATCACAAGGAGGGTGGCCAAAACAGCTGCACAAAGTAGCGTAACACTACCGCCTATCGAACAAGAATATTCCGCGTGCGCCGAAACAGCCCAGGCAGGGCGCATGCGCGCAGCCCAAACGCCAACGCGCGCCCGGTAAAAAGCGAGGTCCGCACCCAAGGCCTTTCACTTCTCGGAGCTAAGAAAAAGGCGTCCGCACGCCACGAATACCTTTGAGCGACCAATGAAATACAACGTACGAAAATTTATAGGCCAAATGCACTATAATGCTCACGGTATTACGAAATAATAAATACGGCTCAATACGTTTCCACATGGTCATCGCATGGCTAGGCCCACATAGAAGGAAAATGAGTCATTGCGGCGGCTAGAAGGAAATGGAAGGTTTTACAGAACAAATAAAAGAAGGCTTTTACAAACATGTAATTGAAAAACATAAGAAAGAAAATAGTAGCTGACTTAATTGACGACTTACGTTTTATAGCAATCACTCTGAGTGGAACATTACGAATGGGGCTCAAAACCTACATAAGCCACGGGCGTTTTCAAATTGTGATTGCAAGTAGTTGGTACTTTTTCCGCCGCGGGGAGTCGCAGTAGATTAATTTCTCGCCTTGATAGAAGCTCTGGGTGTTTCAAGGCATTACGGGTTATAAACCGGCTTAAGGCATCTGCTAATGTCACTACAGGGCCTCTGAGATTCCAGGCTTCGAGTCCCAACGGTGGCACGGTTTTTTGACACTAGGATTGACGATACCTAGGTACAGTTCAGACGCTGTCGGGAGGAGAATTCTAGCGGCCGCTGCTCTCATCGGCAGTTTTCGGTGGTTTCTGCGTTCAACACAAGGCGAATGCCGCAGCAGTTCTCAAACCAACGGACCACAGATTGCACGCTAACTTTCCTGCCTCTTCCTAGTCCTATTCTACCTCTTACACTTACATGCACTACACTAACAAATAGGTCGGAAGACCAGAAGGGAACTTAGAGCTTGGCTCCGCTAGTGCGGTGGCCCGCTAGTGGGAGATGTCTGGTCAGGAGACACCTCGCTAGACTACGTGTAGATTGGTACCAGACCTCGACATCTAGCGGTGGAACATAACCGCCACCTCACGCGATACAAACATGAATTACAATTACGAAACTTATGACCATAGCTGGGGATGTGTCTAGAAATCCTAATTTATCACTCAATCGGCTACAATATGAATTTCCCGCCTAATGGTTAGAAACTAATATACACTGTATACGCTACGAGGATTTTCTTCGAAAGCCTGTCGAATTCTCTGAAAGCCTGGTTTGCCCTGACTGCCAATCGCTGGAGAGGCTGGGGGTGTGTGGTGGGGGCAGACAGGTGTGATGCCCTCGCCGACAGCAATCAGATGTCAGGGTGCGCCACCTGTTGTAAAAAGCAATTAGTTTAAAATCACATTCTTTGGCTCGTTACGCAGTACAAATCCTTAAAATTATGTAACTCATGTTAAATTTATTAGGTGGAAGAGGACATAGCTCATGGTATCTTTTTCCTAGATAATTCACTGTTTCCATAACCTCACGACGCCATGCGCTGCGTAATTTATCGTTATTCTACGCGGTTATAAGGCTTTTTATGGAAATACTTGTAAATGCAGTCTTGTAACTAGACATAAATTTACAAGTATTCGTTTGTGTTCGCCTTGCATTCTCCTTGAATAAAGAATAGGCGGTTTGTTCGCAATGAAACTAATTCTTATGAGCCTTTTTAGTTCCCCCGCGTTGGGTTTGTAAAAATTGTTAAGAAACTCCCCCATTTGTTAACATGGCGTAGAAGGCAAGGACAAACTACCACATATATCATTAAATATATATCACATAATGCCATCCATAATTCATAATTGTGTCAGAGGTGATGTGCATCAACGACTGTACAACACAATTATAACAATAAAAAATAATAACAATAACACCAACAATGATAATACTAATATTACTAATAATACCAATAATAATAATAATAATAATAATAATAATAATAATAATAATAACAATAATTCGATAGTTAAAATATAAATTTTTAATCTAATTCTTATTCACAGTCTTGGTTAAAAAATATTAAGAGACTCTTAAGAACAAAAGAAAAGTAGGAAACGTGAAAACAACTTACAAGTAAATGATATTAATTTGGTATTTAAAATAATTAATATTATCGTGCTACTGTTGCATGCTACTACTTGCACGCTACCGTTACTTTTTGAGGAAAGTCAGTCTTCTAGTATTCTGAAAAGTATTTTGAAAATATCTAATGGTATTTTGAAAGTTTTACTTTAAAAGAAAATTATTGCGAAATCTGAACAACGGAAAGGAAATTCGTTATTTTCAACTGTTTTATAGGAAATTCTAGAGGAAGAAATGGACACAAGTACATATGAACTTCATAAATCACCAAATAATTAACGATAGAACTTATGTCGAAAAAGTGAGTATTTTAATTGTAAAATGATGGCAAACTGGTATGGAAAAATATGGGAGCCTAGACATGTGCAATTTAAGAAGATACAATGTTAACAGGGATAATCGTGCATTAACGTTACTAAAGTAACTTTTTATAATAATTTACCAGTGCACGTAGATAAAGTTTAAAATATTATCTGCTAATTTGATTAAAACTAAACTATGAAAAGAGATCACGAGAATCCTTTACACAGCAATGTTTTTATCGCAGATGCATCGATGTCAACTTCGTTTTTTAAATGGAACTAATTTTTTTAATTTTAAACGAATAACTGATGACATAAAATAAATTAAAATTAATTTAAAACATCAAAAGAAGCGATGCAGATACGTATCGCAATTGACAGGGCATATACTTAAATGAAGTGTATAATATGTGCCACATTTGGGAATTGTGTTCGTGAAAGTCCCTACCGCGAGTTAAAAATAAATTGTTGCTCAACATGCGGAAAATGAGAATTTGTGACTTATAAATGGTTTGCATTTTCGAGTTTTTCTATCTTATGTCAAATACTATTTCTTTAAGGATTATTTTCTAATTGAAATAGGAATAAGAATTAAAAATATATCTTCATGGAGGCACCATGCCACAAAATCACAATATTCGAGCAAGTTGCAACAGCGCGTTGGAAAATAATCAAACTTGGTTTGGTCAAATAAACAATTGCTCATTTACGTCAGTAATACAGCTGCCGAAACCAACCTCCATCTCATGTTTCCGGTATGGAACATTTTACTAAAGGGATCCATGGTTCACTTTTACGAAAATGAAACGAAGTTAGTACACGAGCCATGTGGATTGGTTCCTTTTGGTAAGAGTAAAATTGTTCATCAGCGTGCCGAAAATTATCTCTGTTTATATGCAAGCGCTGGAGGAGCACGGTATCAATAGGAAGTGACCTGCATTTGTGGGTACTACACTGAAGCACGATCAGACAGCGTCCACAGTTCGACGAGCGTTATGGTTGAAGGCAGGTATAGTTTGCCGTGAGTGAGACAGTTTCATTATACGAATAGAGGGAACGACGATTTAGACTTACAGATAGCAAAGGGCTTATTGTAGAACATTTGACGTTTGTTATGAAAAAAACGTGACTACTTCCATGCCATTATCCATACTTTCATACCAGCAAATATTATTTTCTACAAAGGTCAAATATGTGTCTATAATTTCGGCATTTATTCAGGTACAGATAGTTAAGTGTATTACCAAACGGATTCAACGAGAAATTGGAAGAGGAGCACAGGAAGTCATGCTTTAATAAAGCATATGCACAATAATTTACCAGGTGGGATAGAAGAGCTAATTTTGTGGAGCGATTCCTGTGACGAGGAAAACAGGAACATAAAACTTTCTCTAATGTTGAAAGTAGTACTGACACAATACCTTACGCTTCAAACAATTACGCAGATTTTCCTTATTCCAAGACATAACAATCTTACTAATGGCGACTTTGATAAAACAGAATGGTGTACTTAAGCAATAATACATGTTCATATTTTAAATAGGATTATTTTGATGTAGAGTGAGACCGTCAGCTAACTTCACACCAGATCATACCAGACATTGTGTACTATAAAACTAGTGGTGCTAAACAGCATGTACTTTCTGGACTGTTCTTTAAAACAAAATTACACGAAAAGTACTCAAATTTTCGCAAAATTGTCCATGACCTTATTTTAATTTATCTTGTTTTAATTCTCCGTTTTTTTTCGCGCATCAATACATAACTTTCTCTCTACTGCGTAAGTGATAGCGAGAAAGCAGAAAGAACATCCATTGTCCTTCTTCATGGGACAGAAAAGAGTAACGGGGTAAGGCAAGGTTTATGCTTTTTTGGCCTGATAAAACTTAAAACACCAAAAAGTGAAGTTTATACGATTTTCGCTTTACCGCTACATTCGACCGCTACCGACACATTGTAGAAAGAGTTTTGGATTTTGATCAATATTTTATTTTTTGGTCAATAATAATATTACTAATAGATAAGTGTAACTTCATTTTTCTTTAAGCACCTCAGAGAATCTCTGAATTTTTCAAGAATTTTTTCAAACTTCCTTAGCCTTCAAACTTCCATCTATTAGAAAGCTAAGAACACGTTCAAAAATGCAAAATAGAAGTTTATGAAATTAGTTTATAATGTTAAGCTTTATTGCATAAGTACATGTTTTAAAAACGAGCGACTTTAGGAGCGAGTTTTCAAATTTTACAAATGTAATAAAGCAACATTGTAAACGAGTTGCATACTATTTTTTTGTATAATAGCATTATATATTTAAAAGAGAATCAAACTTAATTTTGTGAAATAACTTCCCTGCAACCACTCGGATATTTGAGATCGTGCGACTAAACGGTGGTCGGCTGTTCCGTTTAGTTCTACCTCCCCCCGATTCTCTCGCTACGATTGGCTGAATGTGTGATGACGCAATCATTCGTGACATAAAATCTAATACGTCATCATCTGTGCCGTAAAATGCCCGATTATGAACGATTTCTTGCAACAGAAAAAGTTCTTTTATAATGCTGGAATAAAAAAAAAGGTTATTTAACAAGGTTAGAACAAACAAACCGTTTTTATTTAGTTATTTGCATCCGACAGGTTAAAAAAGTGAGACTATTTTTTACCGCTTCTCATTCACAACACATAAACGTTTCAGTGTGTCTTAGAATAATGTTTATGGCTTAATGGCAAAAATCCATTATTTTGAGAGAATTTATACTGTATTAGTGTTAGAAAAGGAAAATATTGAATGAGGTATCTCTAGAGTACCTAGATACAGAGTGATGCAACAGCCGCCATTTAATTTTCTCTCGCCACATAGCCCGCCAGGGAGAATTCAGTAATTGAGGAGAAATTGCAATTGGAGGAATGATGAAGGGTTTCGAGCATATTAATACTGATTCTGGATAAATTGGTGCTCCCAGCTCCCAGCACACACTATATCTCACTGTTTGAACTCTTCTAACGGATATAAAATGGCGGAATCGGCTGCGCGAAATATGCCCTACCTTCTGTATGTAGGGACTAGATATTCCGTATTTCGGCTGCCATCTATCGGCGCATGAGGGTCATACTTAGGACTCCCGCGATATCCATCACTTCCCTGAGAACTCTTCCCAACGGAGAGCTTCCTCATGCTTCCAGAACATCATGCGGAGGAAGCCTTTGGACCCAGCTCGGTTCTGTTGCTTTACATTTGGTGTCATTCTAGTGTGTATATGAACCAAGTTTCTTATTCACCATCACAGACTTTGCCGAAAGATCACTCCGACATTTACTATTGAAAGCGAAGGATTACAGTAGGATTAAGATACAGGAGATACTTGGAATAGAACCCATGCAACAAAACCAACTGATGGATTAGAGAGGGCGTTAGACCCACGTACCTGCATCACACGCTAGTTCCTCCGCCACCCGGGTCGGCCAGAAATGTCACGATATGATAGGAAAGGTGATGAATGAAAGATGGGAAACACTCAACAATGGTGAGGTTATACAGTAGAGTCGCGGTGCTCTGAACATTACCAATCCAAGATTTTGTGCTATCCGAGATGGCCTGATGAATGCCAAGTCACCAAACAAGCGGCCATAATCAAGAGCTGGCTCTTGACGGGTTGGCAAAACTATGTTGAAGGTCACGTGTGTGGCAGTTACTTCCATTGTGTCTGCTACATTATTGTTACCGGTTCGCCCTCATGTATATATACATATATATATATATACATATATACATATATATATATATACATACATATATATATATATATATACATACATATATATATATACATACATAGTATATATATATATATATATATATATATATATATATATATATATACATATATATTAAACGAAGAACGTTTCTGTATTTAGAACAATTAAAATGTATCACTAATTATAATTAAAATAAAGTACTGGAGGTGATCAGGGCAGTAACGCCGCCGCCGCCACCAACGGTCAAAGCGGTTGAAACGCGAGCGGAGCGACGGTTAGAGTAGGGCGCGGAGAGGCCTCGAGTGAAGCCGGACGGGGGCAGTGCTGCGTCCAAGAGATAATTGTCGTTGTTTAAGTGCAGTTCGGACTGAGTGAGGCCGCTGAGTGTGGAACAGTTGATAAGGATTAACAATCAGATTAGTGAAAGTGGGAATTGCGCCAACCAGACGGATAAAAACCGATAAGACATGAAACGGTGTGCCGATGGACTCGTGTCTTATTCCCGCCCTGGTATTAATAACAGTGGGCAGTACTGTACGGACATCGCGCCAAAGTGGGAGAAGGTCGCTGAAAAGACTAGATCTGCCGACGAACATCAATCACGCGTCGTGCGTTCCAGTACCCGTGAGACATTATTCGTACCGGCTGGGGTGGACCCCGGCGAATTCATCGGCCGTTACGTTGGGCCCGAGGAGTTGATCGCCAAGGAAGGCGAATTCCTGGCGGACTTCGGGGCGAACCGAAGCTTGCCGAAGACACCGCCGCCGTTGCCACGACAGCCCCGCTCGCTCCAGGAGAAGCAGGTGGTTTTAAAACATCAAGGTAGCGTTGACCGTGCACTTGTTACCAAGGCCTGGCATTGCGATTTGTAAATACTATTTGTATAGTGTGTTTTTCTGTCATTAAAATATTTAGGTGTGCAAAAGAATCTATAACGATTATCTTCCAATGCTGCGCCAAATTCCTAGAGACCCATTCACGAAAATGTACCTGTCCCTTGTATAATTTATTTTGTCGTGAAAGTACCGCTTCCCAGGTACGTCACCATATATATATATGTTTGAGAAAAGCTTGAGAAAAGCCCGGAAACCCCATAACACCCACACATCATTGGCGAATCCAGAGAAGATCACCGGAGCACAGGAGAGCTGAATAAATTACTAACGAAACAGCGCTATCTGTTGGTTGCTTTCCGCGGCGTGACGGCGGCGAACTTCCAGCTCACGGAAAAACGCGGAAGGGATCGTTGTGACGTCACGCTACTTATAAATAGCGGAGCAGCTGCCCGATCGCCCCCTTTTTCTGTACGAGACGCCGAGTGCGGTGAGCGAAGGCCGGTAGGGTGGAGTCGACATCTTGTCATGGGACAGCGCTAGTAAGAACTTCTTTTGTACGAGACGCTGAGGTGAGAGGTCCAGTGCTGTCAGCCAGAGCGGTAGTAGTTAGAGGCAGCAGAATTTTGATGAGAGACGTCGAACAGTTCGGAGCGTGCGTAGAGAGCTAGATGTGAGGATTGTAAGACGCATTTTGTAGAAAGTACGGTGCGAAGTAATTGTTCAGGCGAAAGAATAGTGTGATAGCGGAAGATACAGCCTCCTGTACTGTGAAGTGTAATATTGCATAAAGACTGTGGAAAGTAGTGGAGTAGCTAGTACGAGGCGGAATAGTGACCGCGAAAGCAAGAACTGTAAGCTGTTGCGAGGCGTCAGTAGAACACAGAAGTGTTGTAAAGAACGCCAGAAACTGATACACCGTTAGAAAACACGCGGAAAGACTTTGAAATACGCGTCGGCGTGCTGCATAGGAAGAACGTGAAGAAAGAAGCAGAGGCGAGGATTCAGGTGCAGGGCGTGTTCAAGAGGCAAGAGAAAAAGAAGATTGGGCGTGAATCTGGTGGAAGGAGCGAAAGAAGGCGGCGTTTCAAGCGACATCGCGGATGGCTGGTCTGCGAGGAAGCGACGCTACGGTGCAGCCGGAAGTGGGCATATAGACGGCGACGCGGAACGGTTTGCAAGCTGCGCAGTGAGCGCCCGTCAACGGTAACAGAACTTTTGTAACACAATTAAGAGCCTAAGTAAAACAACTATCAGTACGACCTGTGTATTTACTCCTCATATGCGGTTCAGTTATACGTATTCTCACTACTGAACTGAGGAAGAAAAAGAGTCCTCATCTGGAAATGGTTCGAGGTCATTCGGGTTTTCAATCCTTAAGCGGTGTCCTCGCAAATACGTAGGCAATCGAAGATAACATTTAATGTAGAACAATTTGCAAACGAATCTGATCAATGATGAACTTACGTATTTTTAAAATTTTTACAATTCACACATGTGTCAACGTTCAGAACCCCTTTGAATATTTGGTGTCAGGTCAAGGCAGCAGTCTCAATTGACGAGTTCTTGTTGATTTTGATTATTGCACGAGCAACTCACTAAACCTAGAAATAGCTTTACTAATGTAATTAAATTAATAGCTCTTATTACGAGTTAAAAATAAGGTCAGAGAAACATTTAATTATATACAAATAATACGTATAATTCTGTCGTTACCGTATGTATACCAACACCTGCCGCAGCGTGAAGTCAACGTCTCACTGTTCGCGCGTATTTGTAGTTGGGGGCAGGGGCGGGACTGATACCGCCCCTGCTGACTGAATTTGCTTGACATGTTTTATTGCGAGGAGTTTGTAGCGCTTAGCGGTATCAAATTCGTAGCCCGACTGCTCTGATCTTTGGCTTCCGTAGTCTTCTTGGTCTCTTTCAGGCGAATGCCGAGGCAGCAACCTGGAATATGATGGTCCACCAACCCTAGGTCCACCAAGTCAGCGTCGCTGAAATGACATTTCTTGCCCTGAGCCACGTAAGCTAGGGTGAAGAAATCAATTCTGTTTATATAATGAGGGGGAGATAAAAATTTTGCTTGAAATAACGGGACCTCGTTGATCTACTGCTCCCGGCTTCTTGCTTTCTCGGGGCGTCCTTGTGAATTACGCATAAAGTGCGGTGAAGTTAGGTATTCATTTACAATATATATTACCTTCTCAAAAGATGTATTCCCAGAATTTTTTATAGAATTAAAAATCCAGATGAGTATTATAAACCATGGGCTTAACGCGGTTGTTATGCTCTCCTCATTCCCAGCCTTCAAGCTGCGCGATGGGCCAAACCATTGATTCAGAAAATCTCCGAGTGTCGGAGATTTGAAAAACTGAAAGTCCCCGATGTACTAAACGTGTTTTTTGTGAAAAACCTAATAACAAAAACAATAAAAAATAACAATTTGTTCCGACAAAATGAGTTTGCCTGCTTCACCGGGGCCAATTCAACTCCTACCCTGTCCTAATTCCGTCCCAATTCTGGCCGCTGGGTAGTGGGGCACAAGCGCGTGTCAGAGGTGCGTACGCGGAGATATTACCTGACGGTCCTCTTGACAACGACCTGAGTCCGCATACGAGTACGCGAGTTTCACTACCCTTACCGTTTTCTCCGAAATTACAAAACATTTTTTTATGAACGCTAAGGATCTTGTAGATAACGCGACCTTAAATAAATAAAAAAACTAAAACTAAAAGCTAATTTAAAATGTAAATGAAAAATAGGCGCTTAAAGATATTTATAGAGACAACACTAACAATGAATGAACGTCCATAGAATTCCACTTTAGCAACCGATACTTCAACTAATACAACGCTACAACACCTTGAATCAAATTTTAATATCCGTCTCTCTCGAAATGAACATCATCAAATAAAGGTGGATAGCTTTAGCAATGAAGAAGTTTATCCTTCAAGCCAAGTACTCATGTATGAACAACCTTGAAAGACATGCCGAGCGAGTAGCAATAAATTTAAAAACAACTGTCGAAGGACGCGAATGTCGACACGCTTTGAGTCGCCGACTCGCCTCTAGCAACGCTCACGCGGCCGGTGTGGATGTCCGTAACGATTAGGAGGAACGCCACAACTCTTTCGCCCCCCCCCCCCGCTCGATCGTGCAGCGGTGCAATGGCGCGCAAACAGGATGCACTAGGCATCCAAATGGGTTCAATGCACGTCTCACTTGCGCGGGCATTAACCCACTTTCAAAGTATGCTTATGCAATCGCAGTATCTGCTTCACGGCGCGTGGGCTTGCGTTCGCCCTTCCTAACCACGCAACCCCCGCGTCTGGCGGGACGGGACGGGTCGTTCTCGCATTGTTGGGGACTCTTTTCTTTTCCTGCGCCCAAGCGTCTTAGAGTTTGAATATTGAAAGAGCAAGTGAGATTTTGTTTGCAACTCAACGTTTTTACACGATTAGATTATTAGAAATTAAACTCGACATAATCAATTATTTCGTGTTTCCGAGCGCGTCAACTGCTATGATGATTAGTATCGTAAGTGTAGTGCATATGAACGAGGAGTGGATCTAGGACAAAGAAGGGGAAGCAACGATCTGGCGCGGTTCGTTTGATGGGGTACTGCACTGGCATTCGGATGGTGTTGACAGAAAAAAACACGAACAAGTCAGTCAGACTAGCCAGACGCTAGAATTCTCCTGCGGCCAGTGGATGAATTCGACATAGCTCCTTACCTAGTGTCGAAAGTTCTTCCACCGTTGGAGGCTCGAACCCTAAGACCTCCCAGAGGCACCGCTGTGACAACCGTTGATGTCCTGAGTCACCCAAGCTGGTAAGACTAGTATTAATTTCTTTATGAGTTTGGACTGTTTTCACATTTCTGAAAAGAAAAATGTACGTATTTATAAACATGTAGAAATTTCAAGTGTATAAACGTTCGTAAATCTGGAAATGTGATGTTGCATTTGTAACAAAGGTACACTATTAATGACCATACGATTTACAAGAATTTCATTATTACTATAGTCTGGAACATTATTCTTCCCGTGGTACGTCACATAGTTTTGAACTGCTTTTTCACTTAAATCAACTTGAGACACTCCTGGTCCTGAAACTTGCATCTTGGTTGAATAATTTCATTTATATCGTGATTGATGGAAGATACGTTGAGCCGTTATCTCTTTCTCCCGACAACATTACATGTATATTTATTTTGTTCTCAAATAACATTTGTGGGATTTTAACAAAAAAGAAAATACAAACAAAGGTTAAAATGCTCGAGATAACTGGATTTTTATTTGTTTGGTGACAAATCGGGGACTTAGTATATAGATTTCGTGGCACTATAAGATGCAATCCGCAATATTTCTCTAAATAATTTAATTTTTAAGAGTGTTTTTCATATTGAACTGATATCGTATTGGTCTGCATATTGAAGTTAGAGGTAATACATCCGTACATGTCTGTGTGTTTCTATGCATGCCCTTTCGAAATATAAATTACGTTGAGGCTTGTCCGCGGAGATGTACAACAGACACTGGAATGCGAAAATTAATAATACTATTTATAATAATTATATTCTGTTTTTAGCACCACGAGGTAGATTTAGTGCCTTGGAGAACTCAAGAAGTTTCGCTGCTTTCCGAATCTCCTACAGTGGTCTGACGTTTGAATCAATAGGATGGCCTATCGTGCGGCATTGAGGTTGGGAATAAAGTCCGTATAGGAAACGAACTACGCGCTCTCCAAGGCCCATAGTTCAAGGTGCTTCTCTAGCATTCGCGAAGAAGAGATAAGAAAAAACAAATCTCTAAGAACTCCATTCCAGCAGACACCGCAAACTCACCGATGTTAAATCCGTCAAGTATATTTCTGACACATCGTGGGAATCAAACCCATGATATCCCAGACACTGGTTCGCTCGAGCCGAAGGACGGTCCTTTTACTCTCGCAACTTTCGGAGTTGAAATAATGTGAATATCTCCTTATGCTACAAAATATTAAGTAGAATTCATAAAATGCATTTGCTAATTCATAATTGGTGAAAGTTTTATAACAAAGTTATTCAAAAACAGACAAGAATTCAAATCTTATTGCTTTTGTTTCCTTGGATTTCCAAACAATACTACTAACATATATTTGCGACCCAAAAATTGAAAACCAACGTGACTGTGATTAAAGCGTACAGTTGGTATATTAACATTTTCATTTAATTCATTAAATAAGACAATATTCTATATATTACATGTCATAAAATTAAACAAAATAAATAAAACCAATCAAAAATATACACCACGTCAGAAATTATAAATGAAAAAGAATCATTCCTTGATATTTACCATTTACTAGTTTTGTTGCATCTAACGTTTAAGAGCTGCAGAATCTTCGTAAAATACAAATTACTTTTTCAGATCACAAGTATAAGTGCATTAGCGAGCTGGCACGGGGCGCAGCGCTATTTTCTTGCGATGCGCGGAACGCGTCTTTCTGCGTTGGGTGGCGCACGTGCTCTTGCACCTTTGACCTTTGCGGGAGGCCCAGAACGCGCTGGTTACAACGCAGCGTTGCTGATAAGAAGCCCGTCACAGCCATCACGAGCAGGTGCATGCTGTGCCAATGGGCCTTATCGCCAGGACTTCGACTGAAATGTCCGTCTTGCATTGCAGCTCTCCACCAACGAGACGAACTGCGAGAAGAGAAAAATATCTTCAACTGACGCTTTGTGTTGGATGATAAGAGTAAGAATCTACAAAATAAAAAAAAAAAAGGTTTGTGCATTTCATTTTATTATAGAGAAAATCAGGAAAAATCGACAATAAGTAAGTATTCTTGCAAACAAAAAAGAAAGTATTTTTGAATGTATTTACGACTAAAATGATAGTACAACCTCCAGAATCATATTGTCATTATTAAGGTACTTTAATTTTTTAACGTTCGACCAACTGACTTGATCGCTACGAAAGAGTGACGAATCACGTCTTTGATTTGAGTGGATGTTTTGCAATTGCAATAGAAATGTTAACATTTTAAGTACCACTTTGACAGATTACCACTAATATGTACAATAACTATAGATGTGCCACCCAGAAACGAAAGCTTACGCTATGCATGAGCTGAAATTTTCATCGAAGATTGTACCCCCATCATAACCATTAGTTGCCGCACGGCAAAATCCCCTCCGTCGTTCAGCGTGATGTCGTCATGTGTTCGGTATCATGACAGTTGATGCACTTCTCGCACTACTGCATCACACACATAGGATATCAATCAGGTGGTATCATTTGAACATTGCCCGGCTCCAAGATACCATGTCTGGAGATATCGCGCTCAGAATCTGGAGTGAGAAACGGTTCCCCTACTCTGCGAAAAGTAAGCCCCGCCCTTAGGATGGTTTTCTCCTTGCTGTCTCTGGAGTAGGAGATATTTCATTGTGTTATATCTCTCCAAATAGGGCATGGGGAATAGAAATTCACCTATGTTAAGTGGTCACCGTAGATTGTTTTCAAAACAGTTTTTTTTCAAGGGAACAACTCATTGTGAATTAAATTTTAGATTACTATATCACCACGGGCGGCGAGGAGGGGGGCAGCTGTGGCAAATTGCTCCAGTCCCTGACCTAATTGATTCAAAAAAATAACAAATGTATTAACTTCTAATTCAAGTTAACGGCTATAAGTTATTTCTGTTGCATGAAGAAATTATTGAATAGTGTTTCCAGGTGCGTCGACTGCTAAGGTCATTAGTACCAAAAGGGAATTGCATATTTGTATCGCGGATGATGACTATGATCTTTCCCTGCTGGACGGTGAGATTCGGCGATGATCTACATATCGGCATGTGCGATGTTCCACAATAAGTTATCTCCCGCCAGCATGGCACCACCCCAATCAGGACAAGTTCTAAGCTCCTGACCGATTTTCCGACGTGTGTGGCAGTATAATGCATGTAAACCTGTGTACAAGTAAGGGGTAAAATTAGGTCAAGGAAAATCCAGTGTAGTTCACGAGTGGTCTTATTTGTTAGGGTACCGCCCCGGCATTCTTCTGGTGTTTATTGGAGAGACCACGGGAAACTAGCGATCAGCGCAGCCGGCCTATAGAATTCTCCTCCAGACAGTGGTTGAATTCGACCTAGCTTATCCAGCTGGTGACGGAAATCTTGCCCTCGCCGGGACTCGAACCCTAGGTCCACCCAGTCAGCGTCGCTGAAATGACATTTCTTGCCCTGAGCCACGTAAGCTAGGGTGAAGAAATCAATTCTGTTTATATAATGAGGGGGAGATAAAAATTTTGCTTGAAATAACGGGACCTCGTTGATCTACTGCTCCCGGCTTCTTGCTTTCTCGGGGCGTCCTTGTGAATTACGCATAAAGTGCGGTGAAGTTAGGTTTTCATTTACAATATATATTACCTTCTCAAAAGATGTATTCCCAGAATTTTTTATAGAATTAAAAATCCAGATGAGTATTATAAATCAGGGAAAGGTTCTGTATACGTTCGTGACATGTGCCACACTTTTCATTTAATCAGATCTGAGTAATAGCAGAAAAAAATAATGTTTGAGGAAAATTTGTCGCTTTGATCTTCACCATATCGGGAAGAATCACCGAGACGAATGGGGCCGTTTATGAACTTCGGCAGCACACTGGCAGAGGATGTTTGTTTACGCAGATATGTTCGCCACGGTACAGCAGCAGTGCAGCACCGAGCGATGAACTGCACGAATTGAAGTCAGGTAAAAAATGTTGCACCTACACTAATGAACCATGGATCATCACCAATTCACCTGGATAATCAAATCATCAATAACGTAATGAATTAAGCCTCGAACCCATCATTCAACACATTGCTTACCTGGCCCCAAACTATTTCTCCAACAGACACCTCATCGAAAATCTCTCCTCATTCAACCGACGTAAAACCGCACTCATCCTTCCCGATTTATAAATAAATATTCATTTTATACATTCATAAATATATCTTCAGACCTCGAAGAACACATGAGGTCCAATCAAGGTTTAATGAAACTTTTGTACTAATTTTAGATTTTGTATTCTGTGGTAAACTTAGGTTAAGTAATAATTAAGCCATTAACTAATTAAGCTTTTATGTTAAAAGGATCTATGTAAAACAAAGTAAAAATAAATGAAAATTATAAAAAAGGATTTCAATTAGCCTGTTTCATGAAAAGGGCTTGTATACGTGGTCTTACAGAAAACAATAAAATTTAGCTAAATTAATGTAGGTGTGTATTAAAATTATATTTATACAGATACAAACCATTGTACATCATTTTAGTTTGATAAAATCATATCAGTGCACATCCACGTTTCGACCCTTAGCATTGGGGTAATCCTCAGGTGGGAGCCGCACGAAAATAATAGATCGTTTCAAATTCACAAGGGCCACGAGTTCAGCCGGATCGATTGGGGTATATCTCTTTTGGTAAAAATGTTGAGTACTAGATTTTAAGCGCAAGTGTTGTTCACAGTCACACGGACTCACATACGTTTTGAAAAAAAACCAACTCTTCTTCGGTATTCAGGAGGAACCAAATGGGATATAGTAATTTATTATTAACAAAAGTAATAATTTATTTTTTACTTAGAATGATTTCATGTAGCGCTTAGATGTTCAATTTACATCTCTAGGGGCTGGGGTTAAATCCTGGTCATTCCATGTCGAATTTGTGGCAGTGGCTATGTCCGGGCCACGAAATATGAAAGCATGTAATGTAGCATAAGAATGTCAAGTTCACTCATGGAATAGCAATGATATTATAATTTCTGTGTGGTGATACCCACTAGACAGCTGGGCAATAGCCGTGAGAGGTATTTTTCCCAAAATATAACGAACATATTGTAGAATAAATAACAGTTGAAAGGCTATTGAACCATCATAAAAATATTTTAATTTGTGTATATTGCGATTGATAACAATGTGAACATTATGTGCTACTTCGTATCACCACATGAAACAATAGTGATTAGCATTAAAATGGTTTCCATTCCGTAAAATCTTTGGAAAACAGTTTACAACAAAGAATATGGTGAAAGAGGAACTATTCTATTTCTTATTTGCCGTATTGGATTAATTATCCATTCCTTTCCAGAATTGTAATTTTTATTTTCAGAACTATTCTAAATTCGATGACGTACAGAAACGTATGTAAGTGCGAACTATTTACTAGAGGAGAATTCAGTGATTATATACTTCCTTTCCACTACGAAATAGTATTAATCTTGCATGTGTAAATTTATGTTATTAAAATCTGATTATTAATTATATATTCGCCTGGAGATACACATTTTATATTTGATGATACTGTGTTTTAAAGTTTTTTGAGAGTGTCTTTTACTTTTTTTATTGAAGTTCACAAATATTATTAGGTTTGGCTGAAAATATGATGAGCTAATTCCTTTCTTTGTTTTCGTAGACCCATCTGTTTGCGATATTAATTGCCAGTATTTTTATTTTTTCTTTCAATAAAGAATTAATTGTTTGTTCAGCGTCGAACTGTCACCTCTGACATTTACTATAAATGTTTTATCAATTACTTACAGTCACCAATTACATTACGTTGCACTGTATTTAACTTTACATTACGTTGCCAAAAAACTAGATTGGAACACTAACGCCAACAAACACGATATCATCCATCTAAACCATTTCCAAAGGATAAATTCCAAAGAAACTTGGTAATCCTCCGACAAGTACACTAAACGGCGATAGTGGTCACCGTGACGGCCATTGGAACGGAGCGTATGTTCTCGTCGGCGACAAGGGGAGCCCGCGGACGGTGCCAGGGGCAGGGGGTGGCGGCGGGATGGGGAGGCTGAGAGTCCTCTACCCCTCTGCATGCTCCTCACTAAATCCCAGCGCTCGTAAAGATAGCCGTACAGCGCAGTCTTTAGCGAAGTCGTTGTCCATTGTAAGTGCTGCTGATAGCAGCCGCCCAGATGGGAAACGCGGTTAGAAGAGCTCCAATATTGTTTACTGCGAGGGGCCCTCCGCGAGCGCCGAGTCGGGGAGTGGGTCCGCGGAGAGCGAACGCACCCCGCTTGGGAGGGTGGGGTGGGGTGGGGACCGAAACTCTTCACGTCTTCCTTGCCGGCGGAGTGGACGTGGGAAGGATTTCGTTGGCGAAATGCAGTTATTCTCCTATTATAAACAGGTGTTCCAAAACTAGCACTGATTCAAAAGTTGTTCGTCATATGTTACTACTTAGATTATCTGCATCTTAATTTTCTTGGTTGAAGCAATGCTAAAGAATCGTAAAACACGTATCAGAATTCATATTATTTCAACACTTTTTTGTGTTCTCATTCTCTCTCACTTTTTTGTGCTCTCACCTCCCATCAGAGATTTTGTGTGTATAAACAGGCAACGTGTCACACTGTTGTTTGACTGATGGCTTTTTCGCCACTGGAATGACGAATTCTGATTCTATATCGCATGCGCATATTGCAGTTAATTACTGATAATTATTGTAATTAAATTAAGGAATCTAGAGTACATGCTGCCCTCATTGTTATTACGTCCTTTTGTTCCATAGTTATTGAACGCAAACTGTAAACATTTAAATGTTTATATACATTTTCTTTATGTTACATTGCACAAATCACCAGTAATGAGGAAAGGAAAATTATTGAGTCCCGATTCAGCGCCCCTTTTCGAATGGACAACTGTCCGAATTGGGAAGTGAGGATTAACGTTTCTCATTTGTGTTTTATAAGTCAAGTATTTTAATAATATTTTATCATTCTATTACTATTCAATTTAATAAATAACTAGTTAGAAACATGTAATACTGAGGTACAATTCTTATAAATCTGTATGTAACTGGCATTTTGCGTCGACGACGGCTAGCCAACGGTGTCCTCCAATCCTGAGCTTAGTTGTAACTCCTATGCTTGGAGGATAAGAGCGACATGAGAATAACATGACGCATCCCCTTCATTGTAACTAGCAAACTTCGCTCGCCTGAGATTGGCTTCGCCACTCAGAAACGGGCGATTTTAAAGGAACGCTGCAACACTACTTTTGCCCTGAACGGGAATCGAATCCGGGACCACACTACGGGAAACCAGTACGCTGCCCACGAGTCATTCTAGAGGCTATTATTCTTACAAATCTACTGAAAAATATACTATTACATACGTTTTTCATATATATTGTCATGAAAATATTGGTATATTATTATATATCATTACAACTACAATATTACTTTTATAATGATATTTATTATCTGAGTATTTTATTGAGATTTTCTTAGCTTGAACCAATTACTATTGTACCTACCAAAAGAGTATGCTTCGTACCAAGGAAACCAATGCTGCTAAATTTTGCATAATACATGCATTTTTAATTTGTTGCTCCTACAATACATTCTTTCTCGTATTTGTAACTGTTCGGCAATTTCACAATTTTCGTTGAACACGCAAATGCGTTTCCAACTCGTAAAAACTTTTAGCAACCTACGCACTTGAGCTTCGCAGGTAACGTAAAATTGAGCTAACATCTATACAGCTAATGCTAAAGTTTTTGAATTGGGAACAATTGAAGTTGGTTCACAAATTTAAGTTAAAAGTAAAATCTTTTCTTCTGCATTACTGTTTCTATACAATTAGAGACTATACTGATTATCAAAAAGAAAAATGTTTATTTTAACAAAACAGTGTTAAATAATGAATTAGTTTACATTAGTATTGTATAATTTTTTAAATACTTAATATGTTTGTATGTAACAAATAATGTACTTCAGCTTCCTGATCAATGACCCCCATCTGGATCAGGTGTTCGTCCAGTTTCCCTGATCCATTGAGCAAATGCTGAGATGGCCCCTTGTTTTGCTTCTGGACGTAAATGTAGCTTCATTATGCACACGTTTTGTTTCACTCTCCTTTTGCTTGTAACGTTAAGAGTAGAGGTAAGGGCGAGTTGCTATTTTGTTAGCAATGCAGAAAAATCATACTTGCAATTTGTGTACCGATGAAAATAAGTTTTCTATTACTCAGAAACGAAAATCACTATTTTTCAAATATTGACAATCTTGCGATTTTTAGAATTTATTTTTATTTATTTATGTTACAATTTTACTCATTTTTCAACTATTTATAGATAAAATGACTGGAAGGGATTCTGGAACTCAAGAAAACGTGCGCAGATAATCTTTTCCCCTTCGTCACATTCCGGTTTTACTGTTTTTTGACTGAATAAATCTTAATAATGCAATGGAATGCATAGAGATTTTGTTAATAATATTATTAATCACATGATTCATATCTAGATTAGATTAGATTAAAACTAATTCATTATATATCACTGTTTTGTTAAAATAAACATTATTTTTCTTTTTGATAATCAGTATAGTCTCTAATTGTATAGAAACAGTTACGCAGCAGAACAGATTTTACTTTTAATGCAAATTACAAATTTATCTACAAAATTGTAATACGGGCTATTTTAAAATTCTTATTGAGGGTAAATTAGTCATAACACATCGCTTTATCAGCTAATTATTCTAATTAATACTTTTATGTCGAAAAAGTGTTTACGATACCTTTTTACTTCCTCGTTTACTGCTATGTTCTTCGTGTATTGAGCGTAAGTACTTTTGTAAAGTCAGGCAACAGAAAAAAATTCAAAGAAAATCATACCAGCCTCATTTTAAGTGTTGATTGATGTATACATGCGTTATATTTAAAGAAAAAAATTGAAGCCATTTAAAAAAATAAAATATCCGTTTGTAATTCAAGGGAGCACGATGACAAAAACAATCAAATCGACCAGGAAGTGAACAAAATGGCAAACATTCTGTGCACGGTTTGGGCGCTAGTGTTGTTGTCAGACGAACATTTTGTCAAAAAACAGTTTTTCGGTATAGGAGATCCAGCAACTGACTACATAACGTATAAGTGCAAGCAATTTCCTGCATAAAGGAGGAACTAAAATGCACTTTTCGGTATCAGGTTCCAACAACACAACTTTTGCTGCAAAACAAAGGGCGTTTTTCGCTACAGCGTTATAATACTTTCTAGTTAAAATAATATCTGGTTTTAAGGAATATTCGTTACAATACTTTTTCGTTATACAACTTTCTTCTTAAAAAGTGTTATAAACATCTTTTCGAAATGAAAGTATTAGAAAAAATAACTGTTTATATGATATGCGGTAACTAATTTACCCTTCAAAAAAGTTTCAACAAACCCGTTTTAGAAGTTTATGCATACATTTTACTCATGTGATTATATTATTTCAAAAAATTCTTATTCATCTCATTGCGTGGTTCTTTCAGATCACAGAAGAACTATTATTAATAAAAAGAAACTTTCTTTAAGAACACTAAAAATATTTTATTGAGTACGCTTCATAATGATGTATATCATGTTATAATTACGCAAGCAAACTTATAAAATGTAGAAAAGGCTGCATAAATATTCTTGGTTTGGACAAAATGGAAACCACAGCACTATGTTTCGATACAACTGTGTCCAGACATTACATTCAGATTGCAGCCTTATTTTAAGAAATTAGGAAACATTGTTATAGTCGGTGACCCTCTTGTTTAATGTTAATATTTGAATACATGAATATTGTATTGGCACATACATCATTGTGAGTTGATCGTAATTGACGCTCCAGCACGGGATACAAACACGAAGGCAGGCCTCTCTTACACAGAATTACATTATGGCTTGTCAACTCGTAACATCATCAGCCTTCATTCTTGCGCTTTGTAGGTTGGATTCTTCCTTGCTGGCCAATGCCGGTTAAGAAGGGGAAGGAACAGAACGTTCTCCCCCATACACGGCGCCCAAGTTTTGACTGGGGGAGATGGGGAGGATAGGAATGGAATGGGATGGTAAGATCGCGCGCGGTCTGGACCCAGGCGTATCCCTCAATGTGATCAGGGAAGCCGTGGAAACCACCCATCAGAGCAGGAATCGCTCCTGTCATCATCTTCCGGCGTTCGAATTCAATTCTGACGGGTGCCACAAACTCACTGATCATTACATGATTTATATTTTTTTTAAGTTGATGTCTAGATATGTAGAGTTATTAAAATTAATAGACGGCTGCTCTGATCGGTAGTTTTCCCTGTTTTCTCCGACCAACAGCAGGCGAATGCCGGAGCAGTACCCTAATAATTGGGCAACAGATGTCCCGTGGAATTTCTTTCCTCTTCCTTCGTCTAATTTCACCTCTTGCTTATACACACACTAACTTGCACTTCACTACCATTTACAAATGTCGGGAGACCGGTCTGAATTTTAGAGCTTGCCCCGGTTAGGGCGGTACCCCGCTGGTGCGAGATACCTGTTTGGGGGAAAACCTCACATGTCGTTGCGTAGGTTCACACCAGATCGGCCATTTAGCGTGGAAGATCATTGGTACCTCCCGCGATAAAAACAAGCACTACTCTTACAAGAATTAGCAATTGACGCGACCTGATCACTAATCAATCAATACATAAGTAAATTCTAAATTAACGGCAACGGCTCTGACGTTGTAAAATTTATTTTGAAAAAACGTCAGATGGAAAAAATGTTAGGTCATGCTGAGTGTTTTAGACTAGTTTTTCCTTTCTTCTCTATTTTACAATAATTTTGAATCAATATATCAACCAGAATTCAGCATGAAGTCACTGATCAATGGTCGACACATCAAGCACATTTCTGACACATCTAACTAACGGCCTCCAATCATACGGCTCACTGGTTCTCTCAATCATACAGCCTTTGTACGCTCATTACTATACTGGCATATGTCACCTAACGCCACAAAGGCAATAGAAACACAAAGGCCCTGTAGGAAAGACTAGAATTCGCGACCATACGAAGAGAAGAGTTGAGATTAATGCATTCACTATCTGTCTCTGCGAATAAGATCAGCAATTTTCTCCAAGTAAACGAAACAAAAGATAAGCTTAAAATAGTAGTGTACCGGCGCCGACCTACTGTAGTAATACCTCAAAATCGTGGTCAATAAGATGTGAGGGAATATGTTTCCTTCAGGACTTGAAACGAATTGCACACAATTACTCAGCTATCGCCATAAAGACAAGTGGTATTTTGTAGATCATGATGGTGTACTTGTTATTGTCCCTACAACTACTAGTTGGTACAGGCTTTTATATTTTCTTTACACAGTATTTCTTTACTCGACTACGGAATACCATATACGTAATGTTGTTAGGTGTAATGTTTGCTTTCGCTAATATACTTCATTACTCAGCAAACTGGAAATATTTAAAGAAAAATGAACTTTATAGTGCCCGGAGTGATTTGAGGTTGCACACAAATTATATAGAACATTATTCAGCATTATATCCTCAATACATATTATAAATATGCGTTATATTCTTATAATTGTTTATGAGCGTTATGCAATAAGATTGTAATGATGCTAATATGTTTAAATACTGTTTTTTATTTTTTTAGGGAAGAGATTTTTAAATATATGCTACAACGAATAAAAAAAGAATACATATATTTTACTGCATCAGTTATTCCAAGTGTCATTTATAGTACATCGGGAGCCCTCAGCTAGTTACTGAATCCCGGACCTCCGATGATCATTGGAGGTTTTTTCAGTCCATGGACATGGTCCATACGAAAAAGGTGGCAGATTGGTTCACTCTAAAAATGGAATGAGAACTGGACGGGGAAGCAGCGATCAGGCACAGTTCGTGGTCTGTTGTTCAGAATCATGCAACGCCATCCACATGGAGAAAAAAACACGGAAACGATCAACCAGAAGTGTCCGTTTCTATACTTCTACCTCAGGCAGACAGATACGATCCAGGTATTTAGCTGGGGTCAAAAATCCTGTCAACGTCGAGACTCCAATTTAGTACCTCTCAGTTGTTCTTCAGTTGGAGACAAGAAACACGGTCGACTACGACGCGATCGCAGATGCTTTTGATTGATTGATGATTCCGGTCAACTGCTCCGCGTCAACTGCTACGGTAATTAGTCCCGTAAGTGTAATGCATGCTTTTATCGCGGAAGATGGAGGTCATCTTCCCTCGCTGGATGGTGAGATCCGGCGCCGACATACCGTCGGCTAACGGTGTTTCCCAACTCCCCAAAATCGAAATATCCGTTTCAGACTCGCAGGGCCTTGAGTTCGTTCACATTGATAGGGCATATTAATTTTGGAGGAAATCGTCTGAACGGTTTAGGTTTGGGCGCTAGCTTTGACTATAGACGGTCGGGCAGACAGACAAACGTTTGATGTCAATAAATTTTTCGGCATTAAAATGCACAAAATTGTAGATTCTGACTACACAACGTAAAATATTGTAATATACTACATATAAGAACAAGATTTGTCCACCTCTTTTGTTACCATAGCCTCACAAAACCAATTATTATTTCTGAAAAAATGGCCGATTTATGCCGCACCAATGAAATACTTTCTGGTTACTACGTATGTATGTGGTAAGTCGAGAAGGTAAAAAGGCGTGTGATTTTTGGAAGGAGAAATACTAGATGCACTGCTCAATGGGAATAAGATATCATCAAAACCTTTTCAATGTGTTTAATTGCCAAGACCAAAATGATGAGAAGTTTTTAAAAAAGTTGGTTGATTTAATCCTATTGTGAGGGTAAAAAATTAATGATTGGAGATGTATGCAGAATGTTTAGTATAACAATGCACGTAGTTGCTCAGTTCTACATAATGCTTTGTTTTTCATTTCAAACCTTCATGTGAAATAACAACAATAAAACTCCAAGACATATTGTTCATTCAGGTTTAATATTTCACTGCCTATATTTTCAATGTAGTAACTGTATTATATATGAGATGGCCTGAAGGCTTTTTCGTTTTCTTTCTACACAATAATTAGCTTTCTTAGAGGTTGTTTTCTGCGAATATTCATCGTGGGCAGCGCGTTCTCTTGGGAGGCAGCTGGAGTTGCAACAAGCGCGGGGCTCGCTCTAGGAACGCCGAGGCAGGGGAGCGAGTCTCGGCTAACAGCGGCGCCTGATTTTCAACCGGCCGGCAAGAACCAGGAGGGTGGTCAAAAGAGCTGAGAGAGTCGAAACGGAATGACAGTGAGTGAATGAGCGAGCGAGCGAGCGAACGAACGAGCTTGCGTTCATATGGCGAAGTTAAGTGACTACAGAATTGTGCCCCGTTGGTATCTGGTGACCACGCTATGCTTATGGACATCTTCCGGTTAACGGCTTTTATGAAATTGAACTTGGATTTTCTCTCTCGGTGATATGACAACTAGCAAGTTTTTGGTTCAAGAGAATATATAGAAACATTGTAACGAGGTTCACAATAAAACGTTTGATATTGTTACGTATGTGTACCTTATTTGGAAACATTTCACTTTCCTACACTCTACAAAAGAAAAACTCTTAGGATTTGCGGTTGCCTATGAAGGAAGATTAAAAATTATAAAAAATACATGGAAAAACAAGAGTGCACACGGAAGTTAATTTCAAAAATTTGTCGGGCCAGGTGGATGTAGTATATTATAAATAGGTATGTACGTGGTATTTAGTCTTATACTGAAACGATGCACATGGTCAAAACTTGGAAACCAAGCTTTATAAATAAACGCTTTTGAGATATTACCATATATTTTATTTCTTCCTACTTGCTATGTTCTTCCCTATGACACTTATATTTCGCCCAAAAAATTTGCTCCGCATCACATTGGAGAGGTGTAAATGCCAAAGAGGTTCCGAAAGTTAGATCGGGGATGCATGTTACAATTAGTATGTTGAGCAGGGGCGCCCAGAGACAAACAGGGAGCTGGGACACTTGATCCACGGGGAACTCTTATTTGAAGCCAAACTATCCCTTCTCCCCTATTCACAAACAGAATTAATTTCTCTATGCATCAATAATAACTTACAGCGTTAAATCTGGAGTAGAGATAATACTTTTTTCTTTTGACTAAAAAACAATTCTGGGCCCCAAATAATTCGGGGCCTGGAACAAGTTGCCTCAGCTGTCCCCACTTCTGGTTGCCCCATATCTTGAGTATCGAAATTTATCGATCTTACGTATATTTAGATCTTCACGTATTCATTCTTAAGAGATATATCTGCTAAGAAATACATAACAATTTTTCCGTGTAACACAAAGACTGCTTGTGGCCAGGGAGATGTATTATTGGGACTTGAATACGGTATAACTGAGATAAATCATTAGATGCAATCAATTATATAATCATATAGAAGCAACATTCGCAACGTACAGTGAACTACATAATTCGCGTACGATATTCTATCTTCTATTGATAGACTTGGAAAGCAAGGGAAGTTAATCACCTGTGAAATTGTCTGATGTGATTACTAGATATATTATATTCTATACTGTATTTGTATTCATCTCTACATTTTTTCCCGCAGCCCCAACGAGCATCGTAAGAAATGTATCCGTAAGAAATGCGGAGACTCGGCCGAGAACGTCAGGATTCTGCGCCTAGCTTCCTAGCGTTTTGCGCTCACCTGCGTGAACCGCCTTCACGTATCGATTCACGTTTGTTTTGTTCTGTTTCGCAGCCGCCACCACTGCTCCTCGCATCTTCTCGCTCCG
>BOPP01000034.1:1287728-1304462 GCA_017312745.1 Gryllus bimaculatus | reverse complement strand
CAGAGATGGCAGGCAGTCTGGCGCGAGGGTGCATGGATGGCGATGGAGAGCGCACGGGTGGCGGAAGTGATTACCGACGATTCGCCTGTTTCGAATCGCGACTCGGTCGGCGGCCCCACTACCACGCTGTCCTCCCTCCCTCACCCCTGCCCGCCCTGTCTCTCGTCCTCTCCACCCCCTTCCTCGCAACGCAGTCGGTCATCACCACCGTCCTCCGTCCCGTCCTCATCCACGGCTCCGCTCCCAGACTCGCCCCCAGTTCCGTCCCCAGTTCCGCCCCTCGCTGCGGCTCCACTGCGCTTTTTATGCGCTCTTTGCACGAAGCGCCCGTGTAAACGCATTTGCCGCGCCATGTGCTTACTGGTCTATCTGTTCGTGCGCTATTTTCGCCGCCGTACTTTGCTGATTTTGTAGAATGTTTCTGTTTGAATTTATAGAGGAGTTTTATTGGTACTTACGCTTGGAATTAACAGTCCTGTAGAATTATCACGGGCCAAATTCCCACGATTAACTAAAAGTCTTGAAAGTTCCTTTTATTTTCAGCATTCGTAAATTTTTAATTTTCAGGTAATTGGTTTGAATCTTGAATGATGCAGAGAAGGCGGCTGAAGCCTGTAATCCGGCGCTAGTGTATACTTTGTAACTTACCATCGCCATTGGGTCGAAGATGAGGTAGAGATAAAATGGCTGAACGTATTTGAATAACGAAAAGGACGATTAGAGACGGTAAAGGTCAAACCGAAACGCCGTATTTAAAGACCACCCATCGATTTGATTACAAATAATAACTTACACTAAAAGGAATAGTAACTAACACTATGATCTATAAACATACACACTCTTATTATACACGAAAGTAAAATACGCCGAAGGAGCCGTTCAAGTAAAATAAGAAAAGACTATCTGAAATAATTCATTTCAATTAAAAATCCATTCTTACCCAAGTTATTAATACATATAAACTAAATATACTGCGAAACACGAGAAAAAATTCTCCAGATTGTCTTATGTCTTACAATTCGCCGACAGTTTTATTAAATTTATTTTCAGTAAAAAATAATTTCCTTACATATTGTACTTACGCATTTATTTGTTTATTTATTTCTTTGTTGGCTTATTTATTTTTTATTGATTTATTCATTTATGTATTCTTTATTTATTTGTTTGTCTATCTATTGCTCGTAAAACGAATAACTTTGTTCCGAAATTAGTGGCGATTTTTATTACCAGTATATTCAAGGTATGTTTCCATGGCTAGTGGTAAGATTTTGCGGAAATACCAATTCACACGATCCTGATGCAATCGGCTTGTAGGATGCATGATTCTTTGAGGTATCCTCTAATAACATTTGCTAACTATGAAAACTGTTGTCCAACTCTTTATTTTATGTTTGTTTCCCCAAGAACTTTATCAATCCATGCCACCACTCTGGTGTCAGTAGCCATATGCAGTAACTTCGGGACCAGTTTATGGTACGGAACGACATCAGATGCTTCGGAAAAGTATTAATACGGCACACGTCCTCCTACTATCATCAATTTCATATGTCCTGAAACAATGACTAACGCAAAAAAAGCCATCCCTGAAACCACACTGTCCTTGAAATCGCGATTCTTTTGTTCCCATTATTTACTAATGAAACTAGTAATTAAATGTACCCTAAGTTTACATATAACTGATGAAAGGCTTTCCAATCTAATTTTATAGAACAGTTGTGACCATTTTTACTTCCTCTTATATGAACGTAGTACAGAGAAAGTTCTGAAATGCTGCGTAAAATCGGTTTCGAGATTGCAACGGAAGTACAAGTTTTAGGGTGTCCTGATAAGGAAAAAGTGTTTTTTTAAACGTCTGTCCGTCTGTGAACACCACTAGCGCCTAAACAACATCGTACCTCCAATAGAAAAGTGACCCAAGTGCGAAATCGTCATTTTTCAGCTAAAAGCTGATATTAGTAAGAGATTACCAAGAGGTACTGCTACTATTCTGGAGTTGATTTTGAATTAGTTCAATTACTGTCCGCTAGAAAGTGAATATTTGATACAATTTATAATGAGTATTACAGAACTACGAAACTTAAAATTGCAATTTTTGAGAAATCAGAAATTCGCACTTCTGTCACTTTTCTTTTGGAGGTGCGATATGTAGATATTTTTTTCAAAATGGACATTCCCTAGTCTACCTGGCACAACTCGAAGCTTGGGAATTTTGAAAATCATTCTTTAAACTTCATGTAAAAAACTTCATTTATACGACGCCCCAGGGACATTTTTTCTCAAAAGTTGCTCATTTTCTTTACATTTTTGAAGGGAATTTTATAGAGTAAAACTAACTTACAAAGATAGCATAGGGCCATTTTTTACCGTTAACTCTGAATTTTCAAACAATTCTGTACTTTAAAATTATTTCAAGCAAAAACGTTGCTGAACAAACCCACACAAAATGGTTTTTCAAAACGTAGCATGCGGACTCGTCAAAAACCACTCATAAAATGATCACGTTCAACATGGCCGTTCAACATTCCAGTAAATATAGAACGCACAAGCTTTTGCGAGATGCGACGTTTAAACAGCCCGTCTGAGATTAGATTCTTCCGAATAAACATGTAAAACGTTTGTGCAGTGGATTATAACGGCATTTTAAGTAACAGAATCAGAAATTTGAATGACAGGAAAGCACATGAAGTTAGTAGACGAACGTTACTAGTTAATTTCTTGTTGGTACGTGGGTGTCAATACAACGGAAACATATCGTGTCCAACGGTTACGAAGCTGTCATATTTACAACAAGGAACGTAACAGAAAGATCTCCAATACAAGAGCTTTTCTTTGTTTGATTTCTTTGGGGTCTTTGTTGAGATTTTATTCGAATCTGAAATTTGGACCTGGAGCTGTAGTCACTGGTGTCAGAGACGATTTCGTTCCACCCATCTGTGGTGAGGGCGTTACGCCGTCGAACTAGATGAAGAACAGAACGGGAGGACGTACCAAGTTGCGCCTGTTTCAGGGACCACTTCACTTCGAAGGAGAGGAAGACCATCTCCCCCTATAATCCAACCGTCGTCCACACGAACTTCAAAAACCAGTAAGAACGAGATTTATTTATAATTTACGATAAAAATTAAAAGTTGTTTGTTTACAAATAATATTTAATAATGATGTTTTGATCATTTACAAGTTCTCTGTTCTACAATATCGTTCTCCAATTATTCAGTTATTAACTCAATAGGAATTTGTAAACAGTGAATGATCTTATGTTGTCCATGCAATGTTTGATTTTTTAATTCATTCCGTTACCACGTTGATTACATAGCGTTATATTTGATTCCGGAATTTGTTGGGAATTTTTATTTAGTGTTGGAAATGCGATCTTTTATATTGCCAACGTTTCAGAGCTCTTCGTGTCACAACGCAATAGAATTGCGCGTTCAATTTTCGTCTGCTCGCAATTACTTTTTATTTTATTAATATAACGTAGAAACCATTATTTGATGCTGAAATACACATTCAATTCATTACCAATATAAAATAGTGCATCAATGTAACGAAAAAAACTATATTACACATGAAATTCTATGCCTCTTCTACTGCACGTTATGAATTGGAAAACAATTTTTTTTTTCTTTTTGTTCTCTTTGTGGTCACTTACATTCGCATATACTCGCTTATATGGAGAACCACAGCTTTCTTGGAGTATGTTCTTGAAAGGTTTTAAGAAATATTTATATGTAGGATTTTTATAAATTTATTTACAGTTTAACTAGTACTGCTACTAGAGCAACAACTTTCTCGAACTATTGAAAACCACGTCTAATTACGTTTATTTTAATATTGCAATTTCTATCTACTAATAATTCAATCTTCACTTGAAAATGTCTTAGATAAAATTCTTAAGAGTTCCATAAAGTTTATATGAAACGATTTAAATATGAAATTACTGATAAATATATTATACTAAGACAGAAATCTTAAATGTCAACATTCAAGGTCTAGGATAGGCTCGAAAGATATTTATCCAGTTCAGTTTTCAAAATTTCAGGGTCAATTTATTGAAAATTGACCTTCTCCCTTTCAATATGCCAACTTTGCTCTTACCTTACCGTGGCGTAGCACATGTGCGACCAACCGAAAATGTGGTTGAAATATTAACAATATGCAAATTTTATTATAGATAAATTAAGTTTCATTATTAGTTGATGAGTGCAAATAAGGGAAGCCGAATAGTTCCGATGGAATTTAGCAATAAATTCTATCGATTTGAAAAAAAAGTCTTTAATTGAGAACTGTAATTTTATATTAAAATGATTAGGATTGTTCATAAACTAATGTAAGGAACTGTATATAAGAAAGTTAATAAATAAGACAATCAGATAACTTAAAATATTAGTGCTTAAATAACAGGCTGACGCGAGCAGAGCTGGATATTGAGGTTCACCAAACCAGGAATAAAGACGGATCATCGAGTTTTTCAGCAATGCAGCGATGCCAACGGAATTAATATCTCCAGGAGATCAGAAGGCCGTGATCTTCCGCAGAACACGGATGTCCATAAAGTTAGCACTCTCTTATTAAAAAATTAAAAAAGAGTATCATAGAATTTTGTTAATTAAGAACTAATTAAGAACTAATTTATATGAACGGGAGCACTGAACTATCTCCGCTACTTATCGCAGGTACCTTCAGAGATGATGATAAAACCTAAGTTTTCTCTTGCCATAAATCCACATGTGATGCAGCCCGATATCATGGATGCCACACCTACCATCAAGTCAATTTGGGAAGACAAACTATTCCTTAGGATTTGTACTGGTCGTCTAGCACATACGTGCTTAATTAAAATATAATATGAAATGCAGCGCAAGAATTCTCACTTCATATAATCAAATGGCATGCTGAGGAATGTAGCTGCAGAAAATCTGGATTGAAGTGCTCTTCACTTGGCATAAATAGTTCTGAAAATGCATATCTCGCCAGAGGAAGCCGTTGAAACCTTTTCTTATTATATTGCAGACGATAATTAATTGAATGTGGCTGTTGAATAAGAAACACCAATAACGTTTCCTGCACCGGGCGGTAGTTTATACCCTACTTTTCGATAACGAAATAATAACGGACTAATTCTGTAATGAGAAAGAATCGCATCCTATTCACATTGCACTACATAATCAGTGTAAATATTCGCCACTTACTTACAGTGAAAATCTGACGTTGCCGGGGGGTTTATTTATCACAATCATCTACTAAACAGCCTTGTTTGTCTCGTTCCCTATGTGAACGAGGGTCACATCAGTGCGCATTACACGTATGTTCGTATGTATTGTGGGTTGCAGCATCATTTCGTTTGTAAATGTCACTCCTTTCCCACCCCCAACTCTTAGTGTATTCTTTTCACATTATAATGGCCTAGTAAAAAAAAATATACCAAGTTTTGTTGAAATGACATTGTTCCTGCGTTGAAGAGTTAAGCTGTAACACGAAAACAATAATAGCTATTCTATTTATTATAGGTTGACTAGTGGACCCGGCAATGTTCCGCTATTGCAATGTATTACACTTTACAAGCTACTGGTCACGTGATTGTTAATCACGTTTTACACTCTGCAAAAATTTCAATAGACGAAAGACTTGTTCGCAAGTGGAGTTCTGTCTCTAGCTCCATGTCTTTCCGTCTCTCTCTCCGTCTCTCCCCCTTCTCTTTCTGTGTATCTCTGTCTTTCTCTTTCTTTTTCTCTGAGTCTCTCTTTCTGTTTGTTTCTCACTCTCTCTCTCTCTGCGTCTGTCTTCCTCTATATGTGTCTTTCTTAGGAGAAATTTCACAGTCGAAGGGGCAGAATTCGCAATGAAGACGTCTTAATCATACTTCAGTGTGCAACAGATTCTATCAAGCGCCGTTACGTAGTGCGCCCTATTCAGGGCGCTTGAGCCAACATAAAATCGTCATCAACGCGTGTCTATGTGCGTGCCTATATTCTTTCTGGAAGTGCAAGCAATACGTTCACAAATTTTTAATGCAATCGGATGAATGGTACGGCAGCGCATTAAGTATGAACCAATAAACAAAGATTGTATTTTATACATAAGATTAAAATCGCACAAACGTGTATGTTTGAACACATTTTTGAGAATTGAAAAATAGCATTTTTTCGAAAATATGTACCTCTCTTTGTAATTGGTTTTGAAAAAAAATATGAAATTGCATGAAATTTTATTCTTTTTAAAATTTATTTGAATTGTTTTTATACGGAACTTAAGGTTAAAGAGCTATAAATATATGTCCGAAACAAGTCAAAAATACCAGTTCTTCTTGCCTCCCAGAGTTAGCACAGGGTCTAGCAGGTCAAAAACTTGGGGTTTTAACTAATGCCTGGCTACATACAACATACTCAAAGAAAAATGTTTATGACCTTTTTCTATGTAAAATATCAACTGGACTATTGCGAAATTTCGTAGTTTTGATAAACAATATATTTTAACATTATTTGCTTTGGAAATAAATTAGTTTTTGATTATTGGAAAATCCTGACATTTTTACATTTTGGTTCATGCGTTTTGCTTGTGTGAGGATGCGGACTTAACGTTAAGTTCGCATACTCACTCGTAAAAGTGGTATATTTTGATGTTCTTCATCGGTTCAAAATTTTAAAATTTGGGTATAAATTAGTTCATAATTAGTACAAAGATCTGGAATATTCTTTTTTAATTTTGTAATAAGTAGGGTGTACTAACTTTACGGACTTGATAAACGGGACTATTCAGAGAAGCAAGCTGGAATAATACATCCGAAATACAAGAGAGGGGTGTAAGGGTGTCATCCATAAACCATCAAGCACCTGCTTCATCAGGAGAGGGGGAACGACACGAACGCCTACAAGATGGACTGGGAGAGGTGGCTCAGGGTATCAACTGATATCACTGCAGTGCCTCTGACCAAGAGGTTCCAGGTTAAGTTCGGCAGGATATTCGACACTATCCAGATAGCTAGGTCGAGTTCAGCCGCTGACTGGAGGAGAACTCAAGCGGCTGGCTGCTCTAATCTGCCCCGTGATTTCTTTGATCAAAACCAGATGAATTCCGAAGGAGTATCCAAACAATCGGGCCAGGGGCTGCACGTGATATTTCCTTCCTCTTCCTTATCATATCCTGAATATTTACTTACACACTTACATTTATATGCACTTCACTACCACACATGTGGGAAAACAGGTCTGGGCTTAGAGCTTGTCCCGGCTGGGGAGATGCCTCGCATGTGGCAAATATTTAGTAAACCTCACTAGCTGACGATACGTCGGCGCTGGATCTCAACATACTGGAGGGAAAGATCACCGCCACCTCCCTAGCAAAAATATGCTCTAAACTTCTTTCCTCAGCAGTTGACGCACGCGGAATCACTAATCAATCAATCAATCAACCTACAAGATGGCACGGAAACCTCCCTCCCCAATATTTCCGGGTCATCGAAATGACGGTGGATAAATGCCATTCTTACGTAAGGGATAGCTGCAGTATGGATTTCTTAAGAAAGTGACTCAGGGTCTGGTTCCAGATACTCAATTGGAACCAATATCAATAAGATAACCGAGGAAGGCATATTGTGGCGTCGTTAACACGAGGGCCAGAACCGTTAGGTCGGTGAAAGTACGCTGCGGGGGAGGAAGGGGTTGAGCCTGAACTTCCGGGAGTTTGCGCTCTGGCGGGTGACTCATGTAGAACCGCAGAGCCAAAAATACCGTAGGCTGTAAACTCCGAGGATGCTAGCCTGCGAGCGTCGCTTACGGAAGCAGGCAGCCAACCCTGAGAATCCTGTGTGGGGGCGTAAACCAAGGCTGGCCAGCGAGCCTCGCGCCAGCCGGCGAGCCTATCTATGGAACAGTGGTGGGGGTGTCAGCCTCAACTATTTAACGCGGCGCCATCTGCGCCCGCGTTCTCATTCAGTTTGTATCGGGAAGCTTGTACGTGTGTACAAGGGGTGTAGGAGTGTGGGCGAGATGTCCGGAGAGTAAGGGCCAGACGATCTCGCGTGCTGTAGGCACACGGTCGCCACGACCGGGTTAAATTTTGGCGTCAGGCCATGTGACGGTAATTGTCACGGGACAGAGGTCCGACAGCGCGCATCACGCGTGGCTTGTATTTTCTGCGGTAAAGCAGTGTTCTGAAAGGAAAAGGTTGCCGGAGTGTTTTAATATTAGCAATTCATTGTAACTTGTACATAATCTTTGAATATATTATTTTTATTTTGTTATTCCTCCCCCGCAGCGTACTTTCACCGACCTAACGGTTCTGGCCCTCGTGTTAACGACGCCAGAATATGTAGACTCTGCGAACAACAAGAAAAGTTCTAATGAGGGCTTACAGCAAGATTGAACAGTCAAATTACAAACAACTTCGTGACAAATTGACTATCCTGCTATTTTGAAATATGAGTAGAAAGCATGGCTTGCAAGCAACTGATCAATGAGAGAAACACAACCTGAACATTGGTGGCGGAAAATATGAACACAACACCATGTGATAAAAACAACAAATTATTGGTTAAGGCATAACATGTAAGATCTCATCGTCACCTTATAGCCATCGTCATTTCAAAATCGATACTACCTGGTTTTTTCAGCAGAAGCGGCCATAATATCAGATTTGAATCAGAGGTACAAAATATATCAATATATTGTGAACGGGTAAGGTTCTAGAAATGGCGGGATACGATCGTCCCAAGAATATCCCGAGATATGATGAAAAATCTTGGCATCTTAGACCGTAATGCAGGTCTAGAACACCATCTGCAAAAGGCCGCATTTCAGGACACAGCCCATATACTGGCACAGTACTCCTGGGAATCCTAAGCCCTTATGTACCACCAGGATCCAGCGCAGTACGAGGTAGATATAATAATATTATTAATAACCATAATGATACGTACGCACATTATCCAAGAACAGTAAATAAAACACTCTGGTATACTAAGGTAACATTTTAAATATTTTAACAAAAACAGTCTTCACGAATACTGTAATAATATAGAATAGTATATACGTATACATACTAAATCAGTTTTTTGCATTCCAGGAATATCATAAAGTTCCTGTACCAGAACGCAAGATGTGAATAGCAAATTTAATGGCGGGTTCCCTCTGCCTTGAAGACTTACTGTTGCGTGACGTCAGCTGTGTTGTATGCAATGTCGCACTGAGTATAAAAATTCAGTCGGTACGCGCAGTATGGCAATGGGCGGAATAATGCGATCAAATATTTGAATTTCAAATCATAATCGAACTGTTTAATTGCTTTCGGATTTTACCCAGGTTTCACGATATTCATTCGAAACCATAGTCACCTTTCAAATAGACGTAGACTGCATAGTTTTCTTTCAATTTCTGTGCGTAGCGGAAATTAGAAAATGTAGAATAATAATAATAATAATAATAATAATAATAATAATAAAAATAAAATCTAACAACCTTGTCTTACCAATCGGATACAACTGAAAACTGCTCCCTATAATGATACGTATGCGCATTACCCAAGAACTGTAAATCAAACACTCTTGTATATCAAGACAACATTTCAAATATTTTAACAAAAACAGTCTTCGCGAATACTGCAATAACATAGAATAGTATAAAAGTACACTACAAAATGCATTGCTTTATTAAATTTATAATTATATTTGAAGTAGTAGTTGAATTGGATTGTCGTGACGTGTTGTGAAGTGTAGTGCAAATAGAAGTAGACAGAGAAGTGAAGCGCAAGTGTAGTCAAGTGAAGTGAAGTGCAGTGTATTACTATTATTGTCTTAAAATGATTTAAAATTACATTGCATCAACATTTCTAACTGTAATATGTTTATCGTAGTGTTCTGCCACCAGGTTGTATAAACGTACCTGCAGAAATAATAAATCTATCTACATACTTTAATCTCTCTCCGGGATAGAACATGACTGAAACTTGGAAGACAACGTGTATCGTGGTCAGAAATGGCATATACGCAAAATAATAATAATAATAATACAAATAATAATAATATAAATAATAATAATAATAATAATATAAATAATAGTAATAATAATAATAATATGAATGACGATACTCGGAAAGAAAAATAGAGGTTTATAACTGAAAAAAGATGGCTGTACCGTTGTGACTCGTAATCAGGCGCAGAACTGCGTGGCTGAATCGCACATCTCGTGAACGGGCGTCTTGTTCGCCGAGGGCGCCCCGGGTGGCGGGGACTCGTCGCGAGGACGCAATCCAGCGGCTTCCTATTAACGATCGGGAAGAGGCGCGGCGTAATCCAGCCGGCGAACGACGAGCTCGCAGTTGCATAATCAACGCGCCCCTGCCGCCCGCGGGCGCCCACCGATAGCCTACCTACCAACGAGGAATTAACTGGCGGTGCTGCAGCAGCGCGTGCCTCTCGCATTGCGTCGAACTTTTGAAATAGGTCTTTGAACAGCAGCTTCCGTTAAGGAAAAAAGTATTTATCTGCGATATTTTAGTTGTAGGAAGACAGAAAAAAAAATGTTTGAAGTTTTGAATTATTCGGAAAATCTGCCGCAGTTCAAACAAATCTTTATGGCATCCGAGGACAAAGGTGAATAAAAATATTTGAAGCCATTTTTGAGAAAATTTTGAAACTATTGACGAGCCTACTCGTAAAGTAGGGGAATGTGAGGTAAAGTGGAACCGTTAACCTTATAGCAACAATACAGTATACATTTTGTTTTAAAAATATTGATATATACTTACAAAAATATTAGATACCTTCTGCTCAAACATAGAGAAAGTTTGTGCTGCTTTTAGTAAAACTGGTTCTTATTTTTTGGGAGTCCATTTGGGGATTTTTTTCACTTTACCTCACCCCTAGGACAAAGTGGAACTGAACTACGAACATGTATGCTGCTTAACCAAATATTGGTAAATAATGTAAATCAGAAATCATGCACTACTCGTGTAATGTAGACTTATTTTTATCTCTATGTACAATAACTTCGTTTTTGCCGATTAATGTTTCTTGAAGTGGGTCCCTTGACAGAGCCTATAAGATCTCTCAAATAAGGTGATGTTATGATTGCAGTTTTTCCAGTTCTGCGGGCAGACTTACTCGAATTTAGTCCTGAATTTGGCACAGGAAGAATATCTTCATGACCTATCAGGGACAGATTCTGCCACCACCGATGATATGAGTGTAGCTTCCAATGTAGCTATTTAAGATTCTACAGACAGTTCATAATTTGTTGCTTCTGCTGGTGCGAAAGCAGCATCAGAAAATTTTTGAGGGTATAGACCTGTATTTCTAAATCCAGAGAAAGCATTCTGTGTTGTGTCTGCCCTTACAAATGTTCTCGAAAGAGAGAAATGACTTCGTGGAGAGTCACCACTTTGGCTTAGTGATTGCAAAGTCAGTTTTTAACAGTTTGTGACAAAAATGTACTGAGGGGAAACACAATTTTTTGAGAAGGCTTGCCGATTTATTGCTTTCCAGGGAATCTAAAACAGTTTAATTTCTCTTTGAAGGCATTAATTATGAAGAGACTAATTTTTATTTTGTTTGGTTGCAAGTCTTCATTTAAAAGAAAATGAAACATTTAACAAAAGTACTTACAATATCTGGTAGACACTGAGAAAAATAATTTTAAGTATTTGAAACAAGCAATAGTGTTCCATTAAGAAAACTTTATAAGAACTTTCATAATACCACAACAACAACAACAAAAGTTCCATTCACGGAATGAATGTCAATTTTAGCAAAAATTGATAAGAAAATATGTACTCATTTTTGGCTGCACGCATTTTTGCCAGAGCTCTTTAATCAACATGTGTTGATTTGTCAAACTGCGGTTGAATAATATTACATAACCGTTTCTAAGGGCGAAAAAGTATGTGGTGCTTTAGTACCACCAGTTTGTAATTCACATGTTAACTTAAGAAGGTCATCTTCTGACTTTTCCCCCTAAATCCTCACTTTTTCCTTCCTTGCTCACTGGTTACACGGCAGAGTTAATGTATTGTAATGCTGAAACGGAAAGTTGTGAGAAAAAAACCCAACTTGCATTGTGGGGCCCTGATATCGAAAGAGTGGAAACATCTTGACCCTATATGAAATGAATCACTTTCCCTAACACCCTGTGTAGTATGTATCCACATTTTGTGGCTTTTATAAGCAGATAAAATGTTTTCTATCAAGGAGAATGACAATGCTCTTAACAAGTGAAGCATTTTGCTGAGAGCTCTGCGGTCGGTCGCCACGTTTGACCAAATCATCGCAGCTAGCCCGGTTCGCTAGATGATTGCATAAGGATGTTGCTCTGCTTTCTGTTTAACCACAAGTGCGAAATAGTGTGTTGAGTAATTAATTTTTTTTTGTTTTTGGAAATAAACGATTTAAAGTAACATTTTAAGTTCTCCTTAAAACAATCAGAATTATCAAAATTGAAAGCATTTTGTGAAAGTTATATTTTCAAAGTGCATTTTCCTGTCTTGTAATAATTAATTTATGTATAAATCCGATTCTTTCCTATTCGATGGGACAATACTTGGAGGATGATAACGTGAGTGGGAGGGAAAGAGGGGGAGAGAGGGGGAGAGAGGGATAGATAGGGAGATATGGGAAGAGAGGGGGAGAAAGGGAGAAAGATGGGGGAGAGGGGACAGAGGGGGAGAGAAAGAGCGCGCGCTAGGGTTCATTTATAAAATACTCTCAAACGCTAAAGAGTGGGAGTGCATTTGAGGCTGCGTTACGCTGCGTTTCCTGGGGGTTGGGGGTAATAGTTTATTGTTACGTAACATTTACATATTTATTTTTTTTACATTTATCAACATTTTTTGAAATATTTCCTTTTGTAGTCTTATTATTAAAACATTAAAGTGTTAACTAATGAATTTGTTTTAAAAATATAAATAAATTAAAGTACTTAGATATAAATTGTCACAATAATGTTAACAATTTTCATCAATTTTTATTGAATTTGTAAGATAATGCAAGAAATTTGTAAGAAAATATTAAAAACGGATATGTGGTATATTCAAGAATTCATTTAAATTGTCTTAATAGGCGTATACATCCACAACGGCGTGTGAACGGTTTGTGATAAAAATGTTCTCGCCTATGCGTCCTTCCTTCCCTCTCAATTTTGCCACCAATCTTACCGTTATGTGCACTCAGCATCGCCAAATAATTCGGACGTTATCATAAATTTCAATATGCAACACAAATAAAACGGATATAAATTGTTTTTACAGTGCTCTAATTCATTGCCATTTCTTTTATTTACAAGGGAAGTTGTCGCAAGCATGTAGTTATTTAGGGGGATCAAGTTCACTTTTGTCACAACATAAAACTTTCCAAATCACAAAAAATAATTGGAAACGTGTTCCACCTTTTAATTGCACGTTTTTCAGACATCTAAACCACTTTTACATTAGTTATACATCTCCCTTGTTTTTAAAAAAAGTAAATTGAATTTGTATTAAAAGAATGATTAATTTTGGAAATATTTTCAAAATATTTTCAAATCAAAATGGCTTTAGGTGGAAAACAAATTGAACAGTTTTTTTTATTTCTATGGCAAGCTACTGTTAGTTTCACGCTATTACGAAAATATGTACGGGTTTTATAAATGTAGAATTTGCTAAAAAAATCAGTTTGCAGATGAATTATTTTACAAGATATCACTGCTCCCACTTTTTTTGTAAACGCACCTGTCCAGCTTCACCAGCGTTTCCAGCATGCTTCTGCCTGCTTGATTGATTTGATCAGCTTGAACTTTCGTGTATTTTTACACCTACATAGTGCTCTTCATTCGGAATCGATCACGCATGACATTTGACTTTCTGGAGCTGTTCTTTATAGTTCCAATTTCATAGAATATCTCAATTAATAAAATGTTAGGACAGCACATGATGAAGCCGTATATTGTTCGAACGTTTATTAATACCGATTTCCTTTGAGCAAATTTCTCAAATACCACTTCAATTATTAATTTGCACTCGAGTTTCTGATCTCCTTAATCTTTCTAAAATGTTTGTGTCTGAATCACTACAACCATAGATAGTACAATTTTTATTTTATTCTTGTCTGGGAATATCTTAGCTTCGTTGCAAAAGAACCACAAATACTCCTGTTCAAGGCTATTATTTGGAATTACATCATATAATTCGATTCACTAAGGCAATTTATTTCCCTTTCCCAACACAATTTTCAAGGGCAGTATGCTCCTTCACCTTAGACAAGAAACTGTTCTCTACTTTCTTATTCATGTAAAACAGGGGAACATATTTTCAACAGTGTTATTGAATATATGTGTTAGTTTCACCTTCTTCCTTGCAAGTCACATTGTTCAGGATGTGTCGCCATATGTCAGTGACAAACATACTCACTGTTTCCCTTAACCGCAATACAGTCATTCAAAATGTTTTATTTTTTATTTTAATTTTAAAGCTCTTGTAGTTTAAACACTGCTATTAAATGAAATGAACAATTCTATTTCAATACTACTTGGCTTCAAGGTTGTGTGAAAAATTCTGTTCAGCTTCAAACAATAAATAAAGCAATTGTTTTAAAACATTTGCTCTGCCCCTTTTCCTATTGTGTAGTGGTCGCTCGCGCACCGTTAAGGGAACCGCCACAAGGACCCGGCGGCGGCAGGAGACAGTGCCGCCACCGCCCAAGAGAGGTCGCCCGAGCCACTTTATATCAGTCTCAGAATTACACTCAATATTAAATATACTGCTCCTCGAAGAGCACTTTAGAAACTTAGCTGCTAATTTCTTTTCCAAAATAAACACATCAAATAGTGACATTATCAAAAATTTAGCTATGTACATGCAGTAGGTGAAACGCCAATACTTGCATGAAAATTGCTGTAAAAGACGCCAAAAGCGCACCGAACCGCTATTGTCTTTCCTGACCTTGTTCTTTTTTTTCTATTTTACAGATCAGACATAGATGTCCGAAAGGATAGGAATGGCTTCATACCAGGGAAATGTGGCGGCATTGCACACCGCGGCCACACAGAACTGCGCAGCAAAGCTATGGGCGAGGAGCCGGCAGTTCAAGTTATTGCGGCGAGTGCGAGACCTGAAATGTAAGCTGCTGAAAAGTGATTCGAGGCACGACTACGAAACAGTGCTACGGGTTTCTCTCCAGGACTTTTCGAGGGCGGCGGGCGTGATTTGGGACTTCTTGGCTTCTGGTGATTTGAAGGGGACTTCTTCTTGGCCACAGCTTTTATCTAGTACATCTCTCTGATATTTTGGAAATTGATGTTTGTCCATGGTACAGTCTTTGTCATACACGGCTGTGAATAAAACTTTTTATACACTTGGGCTTTCTTTTGTTACAACACTGCGTATTGGCACCTCATGTAGCTATATTTTCACAATTCTCTGACATTTTCTGGCAGAGTTGCAATTAAAAATCTTTGCCTCTTCGAAAACATGAAAAATATTCGGAATATACTGACTTAAGATAATACAAGAGGGTTGTGAAAGGTTCCAAAAGCAATATCACTCAGAAAAGAGCTATATATCCTCAACACAATAATAGATTCCTCGAAATGGGGGTGGAAGATCAGTTTTGTCGTCCTTCATATTCGAACGGGATATAGCAAGAATTCGTATCTGCGCTTCGCAATGTGTTAATAAATTATTGCGAGTCCTAATATTGTCAGGACGGTCTTACTTTATTGTGTTCATATTTATGGTTTTCAAAAATAATTATATTTATAGCACATTTATTAGCAAAATATAAATATGAATAAATATAATGTATGATTACATAGATGAATTTGAAGTAGTTTTTCCGATTGTACTGCGGGTAGCCTAACAGATGCGGCACGGGGCTGCTTTGCATTTTCTGCAATGAGTTAAGTTGGACATGACGACCACTTATTCTCCCTGGTCCGTTTGTTGTCCTATGGTCAGCATTTAGCTTCAAACGTGTTCAGACCATTTTCCCCAAAATTCAGATCCCTCACTCGATTTCGCCGAACTTAACGTACGGCGAAGTTTCAAAAGTAAAAAAAAAAAAAAAAAAAAAAAAAAAAAAAAAAAAAAAAAAAAAAAAAAAAAAAAAAAAGCAACTTCCTACAAGTACTACAAAAAAGGTACATATTTTTTCTTTAATAATAACTGTTCTTCAAAGACAAATTATTAAATAAAGTCATGTACAATTTTCAAAAAAAATATGAATACTTTCTGCGTTTACTTTTGTGTAAAATATAGACAATAAAATAGTTTCTCGAAAACGGCTCACAATTGCTCCTCAAATAGAGCAAATCACGCTCATAAAACTGGCCCAAGTAACGTTTCGGGTGAACTCTCCTTATTGTTGAAAATTACAACGAAAAACGCAAAACCACGATATTGCTAAAATGTCTTTTGCCAAAATAAAATCTGCTAAAACAGTTAGATATGTGACAAACAAAAGCCTTTATACGAATTGTTATTTTGCTTGAAGTAATGCGAATTAAATTTTTGGTTTCAACAACGGCTCCAATTTTTTATTTGAATATTGTTTTTGGAATAGAGAAAACGTACGCTTATAAAAAAGCGCAAATGCTATTTTCTTTGCACCTTCTTAACTTCGAAAAAAAAGTTTAAGTTTCAAATTGTGCGAGAAAGTATGTGCTCTACAACATCGCTGTTTTTTCCCTAGATGAAAAGTAGGTTGTCTAGAAGACGTCCGTCGCGCGCGTCCAGCGGCCCGGCCCGTGCTGGAGCGGTGGGTGGGCGGGGCCTGCG
>BOPP01000034.1:1263301-1279401 GCA_017312745.1 Gryllus bimaculatus | reverse complement strand
ATACCTCTCACAGCCCCAATTTAGCAGCATCTGATTGACATTTGTTTGGTTCACTGAAGGAAATATTACCCGGAAAGACGTTCCAGGATAACGAGGATGTCAAAAAAGTGTGCAAAATTAATTCATACGCCAAGATAAAGTGTTCTTAGCAGTGGGTGTAAAAAGCGGATTACCCGCTAGAATAAGTGCGCCAATGTTGGTGGGGAGTATACTGAAAAGAAGGAAAAGTCCTGTTTTGCAAAAATAAACGTTATTTCTCCAGACTAGTTTGTCTTTTTAAGTATTGAAAGCCCCTCGTATTATTATTATTATTATTATTATTATTATTATTATTATTATTATTATTATTATTATTATTATTATAAATTATATTACTGTGTTCTATTGCTAAATCTAGATTCCAGACGTCGGTGCCAATGTTATGAAGATTAGTAACCTCCCTTTCTAAAGTCGTCTTCTCTGGTTCAAATCTGGCTGGATTAACGAAGAGAGGAAATATTTATAGCGCCATTTGGTGTTTCTGACAAGCAAATCTTTATAGAATGCCCATCGTAGGTTGCATATTCCCTGATAGAGAGACCTGCGCAATGAACAGTAAATACGACCCACATTTGTGACGATCCCTACAGGCGAACATGGGAGACAAAGTACAGTTGGTGGCGTTGGAGGCTCTAGTGGAGTCAAGATTAAAGTTGGCCTGTAATTCAGCTCAAGCCACGGGTGAACGACTCACAAAATAATTGATTGATTTATTGGTTTTTTCATGTTACCGCGCGCGACAACTGCTGTGGTAATTAGACCCGTAGCATAGTGCATGCTTTTTAACACGGAAAGCAGAGGCATATCGTCAGCTGAATGGTGAGATCCGGTACCAACCTACATGTCGGGTTACGTGTTCTCCCCAACCAGGTATCTTCACCACCGGGGCATCGCGACGAGACAAGCTATAAGCTCCGAATTGGACTTCCGGCATGTGTGGTAATGTCGTGTATGTAAGTGTAAAGGTGTGTAAGTAAGGGGTGAGGATAAGACAAGGAAGAGAAGGAAAGATCGCGCGTAGTCTGTGGCCCGTTTGATAAGGTACTGCTCCGACATTCGCCTGGTGTTTATCGGAGAAACCACAGGATATTACCGCTCAGAGCAGCCGGCCGCTAAAATTTTTCTCCTGTCAGCGCGGCTGATTTCGTTCGGTCTATCTACATAGGGTCGAAAATATTGCCACAGTAGGGACTCGAACCATAGGATCCACTGGAACCATCGGATCTCCCGTTGCGAGGTAATGCCCATTTACTCGCAATACTTACTGAAGTGTTTCAAGAGCCTGGAATCAATAATTAAGAAAATACAATTAGCCTTGCTGCCTGACGTCTACTGTGTTGTACGCTGTGACGCACTATGATAATTCACACGGTATGCGCAGTATGAAAATATCCGCAATAATAGAAACAAATATTTGTATTTCTGAGGCTACATCGCAACTGTTCAATCGTTTTAATTTTTTCACGAAATATTATTTATACCAACCATAGTGCTCATTTACGTGACCGACGGCTGCATAGTTTTTTAAATTTCTGTGCTCATTTGAAATTCGGAATATCGATAATCTCAGAAGCTTTGTATTATAAGAAATGTGCTCGTGGCGTCATGGCTGACGCAAACGCATTTCAAAGCTGTTTGCTCACGTACCTTCCAGCTGAGATATCTCAAGGCATCAACTGACGCCACTGATCGAGAGGTGCTTCTGATCGAGAGGTCCTAGGAGTCGCATGCCGACGGTGGCAGACTTTTCGACACCAGCTGGATGGCATGCTCGAATACACCCGCTTTCTGGAGGAGAATTCTAGCGGTCGGCTGATCTGATCGTAGTTTACGTGGTTTATCCGGTTAACAAACTATATTTGGATATTATAACAAAACCAAACCAGACGACCAAATCTTCAAACGACACTTGGCGTCGCTAGCCGAATTGCTTAACTACACTTCATGATGTTACGAAGGTTAAGCAACTGGAGACACCGCGGATTCCTGGACGGGTGACGGTTTGGGAATCCCGGGGATCTAACGGCGCCCCGAAGGGGCAAGGACTGACTACGACTGACGATGAATGACCAAGTTAACGGAGGATTATTCCACATTACACGTCAGCACGTACTAGTTATAGAACGTTGTTACGAAAAACGGAATGGAATTTAAAAAAAGAAACGCGCGAATATCGAAGAAATGTTCTAACAAACGAACCGCAGACCGCGCGCTATCTTTTCATCCCCTTCCTTGCTCCTTGATCTTCCCCCCTTCATTACTCACAGTTACGTGCACTACACTACCACACCAGTCAACACTTCAGTCGGGAGCTTAGAGCTTGTCCCTGATGCGGTGGGAAGTAGGGAAGTACACCATCTCCGGAGAAAAAAAATTCTATACACTTACAGGAATACCGTTCACAGAGGTTATCGCGCCCGGAAGCACGAAATAACAATCTATCTTAGGTATGTTTCCTAACCAGACCATGTGAAGTTTTCATTGGACAAAGCCATTTCTTGGTAGCGTCGGGTCATCCGCTCTCTTGTTTCTCTAACCCCCATTATCCTGTTATGATGATCATTATTATCGTCGGCATCATTATCATTATCTCTATCGCTCTCAACCACTCACTAGTTGATCACTCACAGGCTTCAATACCTACGACGCTTATTCTTTCAGCAATATTTGTGACTTTTGCAGTTTCTTCCTCGACGTATTTAGTTTACGATACGCCATACGTCTGCGCCCTGGGCGTTCGCCGGGGACACGCGAGCGGTCACGGAATGGCACGAAGGGGCGCGAGGGAGTCGGTGCGCGGGGGCGGGGCGGGTCCGCTGGCAGTGGTGGTGGCGCTTCAGGAAGCGACGCTACCTACGCGACGCCGCCTTCTCACCAACATCGCGTCGGCAGGGCACCTCTTCAACCACTGCACAACTTAGGCGCTAGAGTAGACATCTTTCAGTGAAAATTCATAAAAAGATGTTGTTTTTCTTACTAAGGCTCTACAACATTATTTGCTAGTTTTTTTATTTTGTTGCACAACTGCCTACCATGTTTTTATATACTGGAATTAGTCGTCAGTTTCTTAACATCATTTCCTTCAGATTATTTATTATATTATTTCATCTTTTATTGCCTTCCGTTAGTCCTGGTTGCTATAGTGTTCCATTGTAGGACGTAAATCAGTTTAAATCGTTCCTCAAACAATTTACGGAAATTGGCTTTCGCGCCCGGTTCACGCTATTGCAAAGTATACATTATCCGCTTGCGTCATTTGTGGCAATTTACACGCGTGTTCGCCCTCGGCAGATGCGGTTCGCCGCCGCGAGGAGTCAAGGAATGGCGCGGAGAGGTGCACCGCCCCGCTAGGAGCGATCGTGTGCGGGGGGGGCAGAATGTAACGGTGGAGAGCGCCGGCAGATGCCGGCCGACACCCATAGACGCCAGACGCTCGCAACCGATGCCTCCACCGATTAACTACTACGTTCCGCCGCTCCCGCAAACCCTGACCTCGCTCTGCGCCAAACCGCGCCACGAACGCTAGCACGACTCCTGCCCCAACGCTGCCGCCCCCGTCACCAACGACGCCACCTTCCCCGCCCCCCTCTTTCCCGGCGCGCGCCCTTCCCATCCCCTTGCCGCCCTTGACGCCCCCCCGATGCCGCCGCCGCCGCCAGGGCGGCAGCGCTCGATGAACGCGAGGCGACGCGGCTGCGAATCGAGGGCAGCAGCAGCGTTCCTCCGGCACAGCCCAGCGCCACCGCTCGCGTCTCGCGTCTCCGCAAGAACATTGCATAACTCCGCCGCCAACGGCGCGTCATGAACCGCGGCCCGCGAGGTCGCTCCGCCCGAAAACATTCGCCAAAAGGCCCGACCGAGCCGACTGCCGCGGTAGGACCGGATAGACAGGAGTTCCAGGCGACGCCATACGAGGCTCTCCGCTTTGTCCCTCTAGAACCATCCGCCGCCCTCCCGGATACACACCCACATCCCGCCTCCGTCCCCGCTCCCGCCCCCGCGTGTCCTTCCCAGCCCGCCGCCTGCGCCCCACCCACTCCGCACACACCCACTCGCTACGCGCTCTCCGCCCCCAGAGCGACAGACGCACGCACGGACGGACGAACGAGACGAGACACGCAACTGGACCCATACATCAATAATTACGCGCCGCGTCAGGGAGAGATCTGAGTACGCCCGCCTCCGCTTCGCACCGCTCGACGCCCCGCCCGCGCCCCCTCCCCTGACGTCTCCGTCCCGCAGCCCGCCCCCACCGGAGCAGCCCACCGTGTTGCCTGGGGCAACCGCCCTCCTCGTCACCCTTCCCCTCGTCGCCAGCATTGGATGCCGCATTCCACAGCACTCCGCCGCGTGCGCGCGCCCGCGGCGGCGCGGAGGCGCGGGCGGGGGGCGGCAGCGACGGGTGGCCGCGAGCGGCCGGGCAGGGCGCGACCTCCGGACCGACGAGCGCGGAGGCGCCGACGCGAGCGGAGACGGTCGGTGGCGGCGGGCTGCTGCGGGCGTTCGCGCGGTGCGTGCGTCGCTCCAGCTCGGGGAGAGCCGGCCCGACGCCACGCCGCCTGCGGAAGCGCTGCGACGCGTCCTGTCCTGGGCGCACGGGTCGCGCCCCGATTCCCCGCCGCCCCGCGCCGCCGATGGAGCGCTCGGTGCCGACGTGCGCCGCGAGTGCGCCCCTGGGAGCGCCCGCCCTCGAGGACCGCACGACCAGTTGTGGATTACATGGTCCTCATTAGCGGCGAAAACGCCGCGAATCAACAAGCGGACTTGTTCGCCAGATGAATTTGCCGCGTTCATCTACGCCGCGTGATTTCTTATGGAACCTCCACTAAGCGCCCGAATTCATCCTGGCATTCCCCTTTTCATTATCCTCACAACTCTTTCCTTCATTATCACTTTTCCTTTCTTTTCAGCAATAAAGCACAGTGTCCTCATACGAGCACTAGTCTTCGTAGCCATTGATTAACTACGTACGAACACTGTAGTTCACGACGGTTTTAGTGTTACGGTCTTAAAACTATGTACGTCTTTTCTCATTTAATGCTGTCCCAGGAGAATTATTACACTAATTTCATATCTCCAAGCACAAAATATATAGAGAATTTAACATGTTTACAAAAGCTGAAGGTCGGAAACGCACGTTCATTTTGTGTTGCATTGGCAAAGCTTTTCTTGTAATTTTTCATGTACAAGTTCATTGCTTTAGCTCTGCATCCTTGTGAAATCAACTGATTTTGAACTATTTCCTTTCAGGGAATATCCGCGACCCGCGGGGAGTCGAACCGTACGTCTCCCAATGAGGGTCGCTGAAGCTAATTTAGTCAATTGCTGCAACGAGATAAGTCTTGCTGTTCACATACTTTTTTACGCATCATCAAAATGTTCATAAAACTGCGGTAACTATTCCAATAAAGTGTATTCGTTTGAATATAAGGATTTATGACATTTTTTCTTACTATTGAAAGTCTCAAATGGCTTCTTTACAATTACAAATCTCACCGGGAAGTCTGACATTTTCCTACAGCAATAACATTTATGACTATACTCAAGTGATATAAAAATAACATAATTTCAATTATGTTGTAAATCTTTCACATATCTCGGCGCTCATTAACGAAACTATTTTTTTTTCTGATTAGCTACTCAAGGAAAAAATATGATAAATAAAACTATTCTAGAAGACATGGGTAAACCGGTTGCCTGGATCCTGCCAGCTGCAGCCCTTACTCAGTTTGATTGCAGCCACCCTCCTCCGCGCGCAGCAACTTACGTCTTTCTTCCACTAGATGGCTCGCATGGTCACGTCAGCCTCCCCGCTCGCTCAGACGCTCGCTGGGCTCCGAGCTCTTTTTGTGCGGAACGCACCAGGCGCCGGATGTGAATCGATGTCCCAATACTCCGCTGTTCTTTTTTTTTATTAGCCAACTGCACATCCCATTAAGGACAAGGGCCTCCAGCTCGCGCAGGGAATTATTAATACTTCTTTTAATGAAGTGATAGGAAGATGATGAAGGGCGAAGGGACGATCACAAGTACATCCATGTCCGAGGCGGGATTCGAACAGATTTTATCCGAGATCACAACGACACTACTACTTTAGCGATCTCGGCTATCCGGATCGACACTCCACTGTTTTTGTAAATAAACATCAAAACTACTATTTACCGATAGACCTGGTGTGGATCTCTCGATAATGGCTCTGGTTTTTACGTGTTCCGCTGGTGTAAAATACTGCTACATACGACGTGCTAAAGTGATTCGGCAGTAACCAGCAATAAGATTACTAAACCACATTTGAAACTCACGCTATTCATAGGAGCGACGGACAGTCACTTAGTTGGGATCCGTATGGGGTGTCCTGTGTTATTAATAATAATGTAAATGGATTTAAAAAATACTTTAAGTACAGATGTTCAGAAAGGAAACGACGACACTTCAAAATTTTATTTTTCACATCGTTGTGATTAAAACAACTTGCATTCACAATTCTTCATCCACGAACAATAACATCATGATTGATTTTGTTAAGTGTGAAAAGAAAACGATTAGTACCTTCCAAGCGACGTGATGACAAACTCTTGTATAAAACTGCGTGCCAGATTCGAAACTCAAAATCAAACTGCCGCCATTTGTTTCGAAAAATGACAAAACAGGGCGTCGTCTATTCGCATCACCTTACTATTTCTACCATCTATTTCTGCAACGTGCATTTCACATAAACATGCCGCAAATCTGCAGCAGTGACAAATACACCGATGCGATTGATGTTTATTTTTTGTGAATTTTTTATGATGGAAGATACGTTACACGATTGAAACAGGTGATTTTATAATCGTATAATCTCATATAAAAGCGTTTATACACAACTTTTGTGTTTATCGATACAACGTGTTACTTTCCGCCTTCATAACTTTTCAATCAACTAACGCATTTTTATAAGAGAAGAACCAAAAATATATATTCATCAAGTTATATTGGATTATAACTCAAAATTATTATTAAAAACCTAATTAAAATCATATACAAGTGACCAATTAAAATATATTTAATTCCAATTTTTTGTATCATTGATTTATGGATACGTGAGCGCAATACACACAAAATAATAGTGAATAATATTTCTAAATTAAATTGCGGGAAATATTTGTTAATATGTTTGTCATGAACTTTGTAAGTCTTTTCTTCTTCTCTTTACATAATCAATCTAACAACTATTTTCATGATTCGTGGTGGAAGACTAATTTTACAATAATTGTTTTGTTCAAGAAGTGATGCAGTGCTTTCGTTCAGTCATGTCACGTGAGACTCTTTCATTGGTCAAAGCTTGTCAAGGTCCTGTCGTAGATGCACAAAGTCATACATGCCTTTTAACACCATCGGGGTTATTGGCCTACCCTAATCTGTTTTAAGATTTTACGTTACAGTTGGCATTGGTGTTGATGAGAGAGTACAATTTTCTTGGACTTAGAGGCCTGCTACTAAATTCGGAAGCGCGTGTTCTCACTTCAGTACCATCGGTATACGCACTTTCTCCAGACAATCTTCAGTTTTATATGATCAAAGAACTGCACGATGTACTACACGTATACACATGTCTCAGAATCAATACATAGATGTTTCAGAATCAATGTTACAAACTTCTTAGGCATGTAGAAAGATCACGTTTGGCCAATGAATACAGGGTATCCGCGGAAGAAACAACGAAACTACGAAAACAAGCTCCTAAATCAATTTTAAACATATTTTGTCTAATAAACTCCTTCAAGATATCGAATGGCTAAACGGCAATAAGAACTCAAAATTTGATTCGAAAAAACCCTTGATGAGAAAGGGAGAGAGCAATTAAAAAACAAAGTAAATGAAACATTAGAGAAAGATGTAATTTTTTTTTCCAAAGAATATTAAACCTAAACTTAAAATTATATGACAAGACAGAGGGAATTGAAATTATATAACAAACAATTGACTAAGGTAATTTAGATGCAAATGAAATAGAAACAAGTACAGATAATGATATGAAAGTGATAAAAATGATATGATATTAAACAATGTAATAGAAAAGACGGGAAAGGTAATATTAATTGTTAATGGAAGGGTAGGGAAAGGTAAATTGTTAATGGAAAAGGGCAAAGTAACCGGTGTACGAAGTAACAAAGTGTCCGATATACGAATTTGTAAGTGTTGTCACATGTTTCAAGTTTTGGGGTTTTAATCATTTTAGTGAAGATTGTAAAAGAGAAACTGTATGTAAAGTATGTGCTAGTAATCATGACAATAGAGGATGCGAATTAAATAAAAATATGCGAACTGTGAAGACAGGGTTAGAAGACTAAAATTAACGGACATTTCGACTAATCATGAAGCAACAGCCAAAGACTGTCCAACGTATTTATGAATGGTGAATAAAAAGAGAAAAAAGAATTGATTATACTTCTGAATTGCAATAATTGAATATACAAGTTACATTTACAACACTAAATTAACTAAGTCTATGGGCAAATTTCGATCAAGTCAGTAAATACATAAATGAATGTCAAATCAAACATTTCTTAACGGTGTTCACTGAGTCACGAGTAACGGAAGATTGGGGAAATTGGAATTCCCGCCTACAGATGTATCAGACGTAATTCACTGAATCGAGGAACGGGGGAAGTAATAATATTCGTGAGAACAGATATTAAAATAGACTATAGAAAATAACTGTTGTATAGTTAAGTAAGGTATCTTTTGTAAAGAATAGAGAATCGGTAGTTGCTGTCCATCACTCTCCAAATGTATCTAATAGAGTATTTATATATTTATAGACTATATTACAAACGAGGTGGAAGAAATAATGACAGTTAGTGATTGCATAATAATGGGGTATTTTAATATAAATGTACTGAGAGAAAGTAACAACAAGAAGAAATAAGTAAATAGTTTTAAACCATTGGAACTAAACCAATTGATAGAAGAGCCAACTAGAGTGGATAGTAATAGTCAGACAATCATTGATCCAGTATTCTCAAATGTAAATATAAATGTCACACGACACACCAAAAATAACCGATCACGTTTCGGTAGATATTAAATCACATTACAGAAAAGAACAAATCAAAGAGAAAGGATTGAAATACATCAGAAAGACTATACCAATTTTTAAAATGATCAATTTAGAAAATTATTTGGAGATTAATTATTAGGAAATTATACAAATATAACATATTTATTTTATATCAAAATAACTTACCACGAAAGCTGAGATAAGTCATGATTCATAAAATCTTATTTCGATGCTTGTTACGGTGTTGGAGTCAGGATGCACCTCGCCAGCCCGCTAATTTACCACGTTTTAAATTTGATGTATGTATGGGCATACCAGCCCTGAGGAAGACTACGACAAAATGGTCGAAACGTCGGCAACACAGCCTTCGACGCGACGTCACCTGGACAGCCGAGATTATGCACTTTTTTAAATTTGTCCGAAAGTACGAAAACAATTTTAAAATTAGCTTCGGCTATTTTACTTGGGAAAAGAGATTCGCCAGATGACCATTTTAAAGTAGATAAACGTCGTTTCGAGATCAAAAATCCAGTTGCAGGATAAAAAGAGCGTATACTCCGCTCATGGTTTCCGGTATTTGGCAACGGAAGATCTTAGAGCAAGGTGGAATGATAACAGAAGATCTTGGAAGTAAAATATCTCTAAAATAAGATGTGAGGAGATAGAATAATGGTGATATTTACAGAATTAGTTCCTTTTTTTAAAAACAGTGTCATATCGGAATCGATATTTTGAGTAATGCCTCAAACAATTTTAAGATCGTATTCGAAGGATAACGGAAATATGTTAAAAAGATAGTTATGTACTATTCTTACAGACCATTTACCTCGGTCTCTAATAGTAGTATAGCATCTCTACTTTGGTATCTGTGAAAAAAAAATTGAGATGCAAAGTGACGAAAGTCGAAACTGACTGTCTGGCTTGCCTATCCCGCAAGTCCCGCCTCCTCCGCCGGGGCTGGCCGCACGCCGCCTGGCCTGGCCGTGCCGCCGCGCCGACAGAGGGCCCACAACAAACGGGTGGGTGACGCAACTGCGCAAAAGGAGAAGAGGGAGACGTGTTTTCCTAAATTTCACTTTATGACACTTCTATTCGTCCGATATGCATGATTGTCACGGCGTTGGATTCAGAAAGCATGTTGCCATCGCGCTATAAGCTCACATTTTTTAAATTTTTTCTCGGAAGTTTGAGAACTAATTTCAAATTCGAGTTTTTGCTAAATTTTGGAAAAAGGGCTTCGTAGCGTAAATTCTATTTTAAAAAGGCGTCAAATGCCGTTTACACATCGAAAATCAGACCATTGGATCAGACGTTATCGGTAAAGTAAATTCCCCTGTGATAGTGCTGCGATCTATTGAATTTTCCTACAAGTATTTTTCGGTGCATTTAGCCTTAAGCAATTGGACCAGTATGAGCGGGGTGACATTGTCAGCCTGCGCGAAGCCGGGCGGTCCTTTCGGCATATTGCTGACCACGTGGGCTGTGATGCGACATCGCTGCTGCGGTGCTGGCGACGACGGGTAGACCAGCATTCCCATAGCGCAGACCCACTTCGGGGCGACTGTGAAGCACTGACGAACGTCAAGATCGCGAGGGCGGTGTTGACAGACTGTACTGCCTCCCGCGCCGAGATGCAGGGACATGTGACCGCCAACATGTCACCACGCACCGTTGGGAACTGGGTATTTGCTGTATAATTACAATCGTGCGTACCGCTAGCCTGCCACTCACGCCGAACCATCGTCGAGCACGTCTGGCGTGGTTCAATGTCGGGCACATCTGGCGGGTTAGCTGGGAGACAGAATGGCGTGCAGTGGTGTTCATTGATGAGAGCCGCTTCTGCCTGCACACTAGTGGTGGACATGTACGTGTGCGGCGTCGCACAGTCCAGCGCGTGCGTCCGGGGTGTGTTCGTCCACGTCAGGTAGGGCCCGCCCCGGGAGTGATGGTGTTGGGTGCCATCAGCTACAGCGCGCGTTTGTCGTTGGTGTTCGTGGAGTGATCATTCACCAATGCTGGATACATCGAGCATGTGCGGCCTGAGCTGATACCTTTCTTGCAATGGGAGGGTGATGCGCTCTTCCAGCACGACAATGACCGCGCTACGCAACACGCTCTCAGCGTTGTTCGTCAACTGGCCTGGCCGGCACACTCGTTGGATTTGTCCCTGATCGAGCATGTGTGGGATATGAGTCGGGTTCTCTTTATATAAAAACTGTTTTCCTATTGTTGTTCCCAAGTACTCTACGTCCTCTGTAGTTACTATTTCTCTAGTTTCCATAGTCAATACGTCATGTGTACTGCCTAGAGTCCGGTATACGGTATTTTCTACGTTGAGGCTTAGTCCCCATTTCTCATAATCTTCTTTTATCTCCCTAGTCATATATTCAATAGCTTCCAGTTCTTGCGCCATTAACACTTGATCGTCAGCAAACTGTAGGGTATAGATTGTTGTATAATCAAGTGACAATTCATTTTCCATACCTATAATACCCCATTAACATACATTTGAAAGATGTTAGGTGACAAACAGCAGCATTTCTGTAAATACATTGAAACGCGGTGCATTTTGGTCAAATACATATATCCTGAATTGCGCGTTAACGGCGGCGAGTAGCGGACAACATCAGGGAACGGGTCAAGCGCGAGAAGGCGGCGAGACCGGGCGAGACGACGACGGTTAGTGTGGAAGAGAACTCGAAGGAGAGCGGAGCGGTGGTGATGCGCTCAGTGAAAAGGGAACAAAGTGAAGTTAAATAACGGAAGAGACATCATTAGGGAGTGATCTAAGTGGGGTTGTGGCTGGTAATAGTGTAAGCTAAAAGAAGCGGAATAGGTGTTGGAAACTGTGGTGATATAGTAAAAACTATGGACCGCATGGCTGGTAACGGCAGTGGATAGCTGCCACGTGTATACGTGACTGTGGAAGTTAAACGAAATAGAAGTGGTAGGTCGTGCAGCAACGGAGAACTGAGGTAATCAACACAAGTTAGGTGGACAGTGATATTGGACGAGTGCATACCCGAGCTGAAACACTTTCACAACGGTCGAGGTCGAAACAAAGGTGTTGTGTAACCGTCGCGGAGAACTGGGGCCACGGGGCTCCGAGCGAAGGTCAACCGTTCGACGGGCGCCGAAGGCCGCCGATCGCCGCTGCCGCTGTGGTACCTCCGAGAAGAAACGAACGGTTTATGGCATTCAAGGTATTGTGTAATCTGAACTCATAAAAATAGTTTTGGTACCAAAACGGGAAGTGATTAGACTGGAAATGATGTACTAAATTTGTGATTTTGGTTATAAATTGTTTGTTTGCTTTTAAAAAAACTGATATTTCAGTTTTTCTAAATTTCCCTTAAAACCCTCAGAAGCCCATTCACGAACCAAGACACCTGTCCCTTATAAAAATAAATGTAGTGAATAGGACTTCATTGGAGGTACGTCACAATATATATATATATATATATATATATATATATATATATATCATTTTTTTACTTTACATTAATTTTATTCATAACCTCCCATACCTTTGTGACCAACACACTATCATATGCCTTTGTTACATCAAGGAAGACCATGTGAAGTTCTCTCCTTTTTTGCCATTTCTTTTGCAGCAATTGTGACAGACAAAACAGGTTATCTTTATAATATATTAAGCAAGATCGACCCGCCCTAAAACCTCTTTGTTCTTCTTCTTCGTACTTATTGTATTCATCTTCTATTAATTATCTTGATATTGTTTCATATACCTTACTGAACGTGTTTGTAACTACTACCCCTCTTATTTTCATACATGTCTTTCCTTCCTTTCTTATATATTGGTGTTATATAAGCAACACCCTTTCAAACAAAAAAGAAAATATATATCTTAAATATAATTGTTGTAGAAACAGGCCGCGAAAATTGACTTTTATAATTTTTGAAAGATAAGAGATTCACACGAGCCGCGCCAGATTTTTACTTTCTCTCTCTTACTTCATAAGATTAGAAATTCGTATAATCGTACACCAGCAAACGGCGAATTTTCGATAGAAAAACTCTTATTGCTGAGCTCTGGTAAACAAAAAGTGGTTAAATCTTGTTCCTATATAGTAAATTCCTTCTTCTAACATGTTGTGTAGTCATAATTCAAATTTTATGGCTCTTGATACCGATAAATCGACTGCGGTAAAACGCATGTCTGTCCACCTGTTCCAATGTGGTCAAAATTAGCGTTCATCCAATTTTACCTAAAATAAATATTGTCCGGTTGATGTACATGAACTCAAGGCCCTTGGAGTTTCAACCCCCACCTTTTTTAAGTTTTCTCAAAAATGGTATTACAATAATAACATACACTGGTAATACAAATTTTTGTATTACACTTTGGCCCTAAATAGCGTATAGGCGCTTAATCGAAAGGTGCAGGTCTCTTTTTCGTTAAAACACGTAATTTTTCGAAAATTACTAAAGTTAAGTTTTGTCGGTGTCATCATACTACAACAGTATTTGATATATATTGTTCTTTAAAGACAGGTCTTAAAAATATTGTGAAGAACTTTTCGAAAATTTCAGTAGTTTTCGCGTAATTTTGTAATAAATGTAGGCAATTTTTTAAATTGTATAAACAATTTTTTAAAACAGTTTTCTCTTAAATATTTCTGTACTTAAAATTAATAAAATTTACAAAAAATTAGTTTTTTTCAAAATTTTTTTCTAAAAATTCCTCAATTTATTCCATTCAATTGCTTCGCGATACCGGATTGTAGTCAAACGTCAACAATATTGTGCCACATAGTGCGCATGAGGTAAGTTATAGAATTATTACATCTACATTGTTGCATTAATAGGAAAGTTTTTACATTCAATAAATGTTTTTGTGGGTATTGATTAGCAAAATACTTAATTTGCACTATTTTTGTTTTCCTATATATTTGTAATTGAGGAGACATGTGGCCAGACATAATATCAGACTATGCAATCCGAGCACACGTGAAACTTTCTGATGCAAGCTCGCAAATGTTTTCTCGTGCAAGCATTCTTATAATTTTAGCCTTTTCAAGATCGAAATTTAAAGATAATTGGGAGTGAAATGACACGGAGGACTGACATAAGTGGCACTTTCTGATGACGGAGACGAGATGTATTAGGACAGTGAAAATCCGAAGATCAACATACAGGTAACTTGAATAATCTCGCCAGGAATGTACCATGCAGTGTAGGTAAACAGCAAACCAAAGTCTGATGACGACGTGGATGGTCGTGAAGATATGTTGAAGGAAAACGTTGATGATGTAAGGGTGTGTGGTCACGAACCAGTGCCGAGATCATCACACGAAATATTGTGAAGAGCGGCGTGAAGAGCGGCGAATTATACCAAGCGGCGATTATATTATATCCAAGAATACCCGGATATAATATAATACCAGGATATCTCCAGGAATTACCGGAAGGATTGTCTCTCGAAAATATAACCTAAATAATGGACTCGAATGTACACCCACAAAGACACATGCTTGACTAATATGGCGCAACATAACACTAGACTTTCTAACAATTTTCAGACAATCCGAAACAAATATTTAAGAAAAATCTTAAAAGTCCCCTGGTTCATTTCTAATTCACAAATCTACCGAATTCATATCTCAAACCTCTAAAAGTTTTACTCTCTCCTCCCGAAATATCCCAACACTCCAATATTCAATCTCGGTCAAAACGCATATAATCCTTCACGCATTAGATCCAGATTCCCCAAAGACCTCTTTCACCCACCCTAATTCATAAAACCATTTCCCCCTTTTCCCACAAACACCCTTCTCCACTTCTAAACAATAAATGAAAAACTTATCTTAGTAAAGTTATACTGTTATGATATTTTAAAAATAGTGAGGGGTTATACCGAGATCCGCGTACGCCTGAGGATGGCCAAGTAAAATCATTGTATGTAACATTGTACTCGTCAAAACCCCCGAATGACGCAAGTCGAAGAGGAAGAAAATAAATTTAAAAAAATCAATTGTCTGTGAGAACTGACTATAAATTATTTTTGGCGATTGGGTTTCTGGGTCCAGTGATCTTTACATTGTATATATTATATATCACTCATATAAGCAATAGATCAGTGGTACATGTTACCCGTGCAGAGATCCTCTCTATTTTGTTACACATAAAGCTCTTTCTAACAATCGCAAAAATATGTATAAAAGCTTATTGGTGTTTCGAAGGCATGGCTTGCAATGTATTAGCAAACGCTACGCAATAGCGTATTACGAAAAACATTAAGAGCAAAACACACTTCTTCTACCAACAGAAAATAGCCGTGTATTTTTATTTTGACAATGCCAGTAAGTCAGGTGCTTTTAAAAGCAGTTTAGGAGTATTTTTAATGGAGGTCGAGCATTTATTATTACCACTTGCAAGCATCTACTGATTTTCAACGAACAGTATGCGGCCGAAACTCTCGTGCTGATTCTTCGCAACGAAAGCCATTTATTTGAGCTGCGCAGCCAAAGCACAGAGCATATATGGCAACGACCTCCCGCATGCGGTAGGTGGTCGAAATAATGGCTCCAGCTGAGTCACGAGCGGCGCTTTTGTCATATTGTGCAAACAACTCACAATACAACATACAACTACAATGTACAGAATAAACAAAAAATGTGCATATTATACGAACAAAGTCAGAAAGCAAATATGATATAAGAAAATAAATTGTTACACTGAACTTCGTGATATCGTAGGATGGCAAATGAAGGGAAAATAAAATAAAATTCAGGGAAGTGAAAACATACAAATATACTGGAAACATTTCATTTGTTTATTGGGCCAAAATTAGAATGAATAAGTCAATCCAAACATATACAAAAATTGAAATAAAAACGCGTTAAATAAAACAGATACATTTTATTTTAAATTTGGGTGTAAGTAGTGAATGTCTTGCCAAATGAAACACCTCTCAAAGTAATATATTTTTGTTGTTGTTTGTATTATTATTATTATTATTATTATTATTATTATTATTATTATTATTATTATTATTATT
>BOPP01000034.1:1219751-1238182 GCA_017312745.1 Gryllus bimaculatus | reverse complement strand
GAGTCGCGTCGAGTCGCGTCGAGTCGCGTCGAGTCGCGTCGAGTCGCGTCGCGTCGAGTCGAGTCGCGTCGCGTCGAGTCGTCCAATCCAATCCAATCCAATCCAATCCAATCCAATCATATCATATCATATCGAACCCAATCCAATCGAATGGAATGGAATGGAATCGAATCAAATCAAACGTGGGTAGATTGCGTCACATTGCGCAACTTCTCATACCTTGCGGTAATTCTCCGGATCCGCCTCTATCCAAATCTCGAATCTGAAAGGCAAATCATTCTCCCCACCTTGTCAGTCTCTTTGGAACTTTACGGCCAAACCCAGTCTTACCTGTATTCGTTTGCGCTCCATGGTAGACACACATGTCGTGTTGAATTATCTATAATTTCATGTGTACTTGTACCTGTGATAGTCCTGAATTCTCGACACGAGCTCCTTGGCGAACACACACGTTGGGTTGCGCCTTGTATTATTGTTAATTACATGTGTTTACTCGTATCGGTCAGATACGTACAGATACGTATACGACCATTAACGACGTCGTTCGTCTTGTCTTGCTTTGTGTGTGCGTTTGTGTAATGCTAATGTCATAATGTGAACTCAATGGTCGCAATAGCACCAGTCCCGTTTCGCCAAGCGATATTACTGTGAACGGCATCAAGTAATAAGCTCAATCGCTGTGGGCAACTCTCACGGTCACCCAGGTGTACAAATACATGCAGTTTTCTTGCAACCGGTCACGTGTTGAATGTAATTGTTTCAGTCCCCGAAGTGACTACGCAGTCCACGGAGTTCATGAGGAGAGTTTTTATTTTTTCTGTGTGTACTTGTGTGTTTGCGCATAACGCATTTTATCGCGTTTCATCCATACGTTTTTTGCCCTTTAGAATATTCCTTTACCTGAGTTACGTGGGGTTTCAGAATCCGTATACAATCGCTCACTTTAAATATACAGTCTTCGCAATCCCCAAATGCATGGTCTGAACAACCTCAAATTGTATGGAAAGACTTAAACGGAGTCACAGCGTAATGTTGATCGAGTGCTATGTAGTGGCATTAAAATGGAGTTGAGTGAAGACAAGACCACGACTCTCGGTAGTCGTTGAGCTAGTCACCAACACTTCGAATATCAACTGACAGGCAAGACAGCAAAAATACGTATGTCCAAGGAGGAGACATTTAGGTACCAACTTTGTCAGCTAGTCGCAGATATCAGCTACCAACAAATTAAGATCTTCCGTTGGTGTGCGTGATCTTGTCAGTACCAAATGGTGGTACTATAATCCAAAATATGAATGTCCTGACAGTATCAGTGATCATGCACACTGCTGAAACAACAAGGAAACAAGAAGAACGCCGAGGTATGGCAAGCATCTTCATGTACAATTTGCATATGACATCGAAGGAACGGTGGATGGTTATCGTATCTGGGGCTGGCTATCTTACGAAAGATACTAAAGGTCTGATTACAGCAGTCCAAGAACAAGCTCTAAGGACTAAGCCATTCAAGTCAAAATAGACCGAACACAAGTGCCAACTGCAAACTGGAAGAAACAATCTCTTAATCAATACCTGGAGTAAGATCGCACAGATCGATTTCAGACAACGCAATCAAAGAGTGGCCAACGTGCTATACCTGAATCTGTGTAGAAAATATGCCATGCAGAGAACTGATCAGTGGTGAACATTTTTCCTTTATTTCGGGAGAAAGGTTATGCGATCGCATCGCAGCCCTCTTCAATATCTGTATGACGGCTAAAGTTTAATTAAAGATTTAAGTACATCTGAAGATTTAAAATAACTAAATAAATTAATCGAAATGTTAAAATATAAAACCAAATTTCAATAGATTCCATGCATGTTGAATCACTCGTGTAATGAGTTGTGTAAACTTCATGTAGGTGCACCTTATCTCTGGTTCAATTAAAACAATGTAGCAGAAAATGTGTTTTTTATATGCCTGCAGTAATGGTATATTAATTTTCAAATACTTCCAGCAAAGCGTGGAACATTAATAGAACTTTCTACAAACAGAAATCTCATTTGCATAATTTTTTGGTGAGAAAAAGCTTTGCCTGTTTGTGACCTCTCTGTGCACGACAATTTCACTTCTTCCTTTTGAGAGAATTTTCACTTCTAGCCGTGAATCACATTCGAATTTTAATTTAAGAGCCATCGTGGAATCTTATTGTCTCTGCGATATACATACAAGAGATGGGGGTTTTATCTCGTAAAACCTTTTCCTGGAAGATCATGTTTATTTATGGGAGCGAGGCAATTCCTCGAATGTACTGGTAGATTGAATATGTGGTTCTGTATTATGAGAATTCGATAGCCTTTTAATTTGGTAATTAAATGTATGAAGAGATTGTCATTGAATGACTGCAGATACAAAAATTTTAAAGAAGGTAACTTTATTGGTTATGAAACATCAAAGGAAGAAATCCATGAAAGTCTTGCAAGGGTATAGTAACAATGTAAAGTGAAACTTGTAATGTGAATAAAATGTGTCATTAACAATTTTTTTTATTATTTGAACTCTTACGTTATCTATGCCTAGTCTCCAACAGACACGTATGTCTTTCTCATTAGCGCTACATTATCAGTTAAACTATATCTCTGATTGAAACGTAATGTAGTCGTTATACTTATATCGTGACACTTGTGGGCTGTATACATTCAAAACTACTATGCTGATATTCATTATATACAGAATTTCTTAAACCTCTATAGATTATATTCCGTTACAAATATTCCATGGATTTTACTCTCCAAATTCATCAAAGATAATGTACAAAATAAACATAATGAAAGTCGATTTCGCAAAAGGAAGGATTGAACGCACAATTTATTGTAACCTTTCACTTTTGACAAAGTAAATCATTGGTATTAATTTCACCACAATATGAAATTACTTTATTGAACCACCATAAACATGGCTTAACTACACGGAATTGTTAACTTCGTTTCCCTATGGGCTATCTGAGAAGCCAATTGCCAATATTAGTTGCCAGGGATTGTCAGAACAGACTTTTTTTTGTTTTCTGGTATCATTCGCTCGCTGAGCGAATATTCGATCTGATTAGGTCGGAAATTCTTGGAGGGTTCAATTTAGCTGAGTTTTGTGTAGTTTTTTGCATGCCACAAGCATGACTTGAATTTTTCTTCATTTTAAAAAACTTCCACTCTGTATCGTATCTGACTGGGTTCGAACTCTTTCTCTCTCTGCTGAATGAACTTCCTAAGAGCCATCGTTTTAGCATCTTCTTTGTGGAAAGGTAGTAGCCGAGTTTCTTTAAATGTTATGTTGTTATGGAAAGTATATAAATGTAATAATTTTATAAACCGTAAATAAAGAGTACCCCTGAAATATACAAGGAATATAGTATAATTTTGTTTGGTAACAATCTTTAAAGATAGAGTGAAATTTGACAATTTTATTCGAACTATGTGGTTTTTTAATGTCTGGTTCAAATATATTAGAACACATAACAATCCATATGAAATTTGCAAGAAACCTTTTAGTTTATTTTATAACAGCCACCTGACATTTGACACTGTTTTGTTTGAACTGTTTTGGTAATGTCCAAATATTGTAAAGGAGACAATGACATATTCAATTTTTATATCTGTTTCTTGAAATTTTTAAACAATTTTGTAATGTGCTCTCTTTTACATTCGTTTTGTGCTCACTTCAAAAGTAACTACAAGAGTCCTACTCATCTCTTTAGCGAGAGGAAGGAGTAAGTGACACATTACCAATTTGCGGGTAAAGAAAAATTGCTATACATAGACACAACTTTTCGTGTGACTCGGAACTCCTATTAAAAACCTTTTAAAGAACTTTTATTTTATATTAATCGATTATCCAAATGTAACCACGTTATTAAATGCCTTATTAATTTTTTTTATTTAAAAAAATAAAACATGAAAGTCACCGCCTTTTGTTGATACGAGTTGAATTCGGATATCAAGACGAAACGATACTAGAAAGAGAGGGGTCAAACGAAATGTTTGAAAATAATTTTCAACTTATTATCATATGAAATATTTTTTCTCAAAAGATCTCATTTTCTCTTTTGCGCTGAAACTCAAAAGTACAGACTTACAGAAGTACATTGATTAATTTCTTGACTACAATGATGCATGCCGATCTAGTTGTCTATGTGCTTTTGAGAAACTATCTATGTGCCCTTATTCCTTTTGCGGATTTGAGAACTTTGCGAATGCACAAAATAATTCCTTTCGTTAGCAACTTTAGTTCTTTACAAAACCGTTCACATCAGTAGCAATTTTAATTTTGAATGTTTTGTTTTACAGTATAATATTAGAGAATGGAAACAATGTGAATACAGCTGAGAGACGGAAATTTTACCGCAAGAAAGAAAGAAAAAAAACGTAATAGGCGAGAAATGTATAAAGAGAAGTGGAAATCACAATCTTCTGAAGGAATGTAAGCTGAAGCACCGCTAAGGTTAATTATTCCACATCTCACGTTGGAAAAAAGTAGTTCCTAATATGGTCTGTTTCATCCACACACGCACGTGCGAGGAATGATTGCGCGGCGTCGGGCCGCGCCTGTATGGATCTCCCCAGCCCCCGCAACCTTTCGATCCATTTGCAGAGTCGGGCGCGCCTGCGAAATCTGAGCTGGCCGACTGTTTTCTCGGTGACAACTGCACGCTACTACGCGCGTGGCCGTGGGCGGCCGTCGGCACGCCCACCGCCCACCGCCGCCGATGAATGGAGGGGCCGCGTGAAAGACGGCGCGCGTGGGCAGCGTACGGTTGCGTTCCGGGAACGCGTCGCGGCCCTCCCACAGCACCTGCCGCCGTGCGTAGAGCAGCGATCGTGTGAGACTTTATGGCGAGCTGAGTGACAGGCCGAGACGTGCAAATCAATCAAGAGGAATTATATAATGATCATTTTATAAAACTGGGGAGTTAAATTCGGAGTTGTAAACCTGAAAGAAAAGCCGTTTCTTTCGGAATCGTTGTACCAGTGTCTAAACGTTATGCTTAATTCGAAGTGTTGAAGGTTAACTTCGGATATTTCGAACTTCAAGTACAAATGATTTTCGATAACTAATCCTCTAACACATCTAACACACAAATGAAGATACCAAGAAGGCAAAGTGTCTGCATGAATATGAAGTCAATGCAGTTGCTCAATACGTAAAATCTGTACCTTTTCGAATTTGGATGGAACTTTATCTAAATGTTACATAATAATGCTTAATCTTAACAATCGATCTAGCCCTAAAATTGGAACCTAGACACTCAAACAATTTTTAAAACTGATGGACGATTATTATAATAGTCAAAATGTAAAAAATGATATTCTTATTTTATTTATTCATCTATTTTTTATTTATTTATATTTTAATTTATTTTTAAATATTATTTATTTATGTTTTATTTGTTTTCTTACGAATAGTTTGACTGTAAATAGTTCTATTCCAGTTCGAATTCATAATGAGAAATAAAAAGATAAAAGTTTCAATCCCATTTTCCTCTTCACAGTGTCAAGAAATGCCACCTTAGAGCAGCATAATCTGTTATACTAGTACCACAATACTCGCCCAAAATGTAGTGATCGATATGGCGAGTATGTTAGTGGTATACCAATATTTTGTAAAATGTGATATGGGACTATGTAGTGCCGAGCCCGCCATATATACTATATTTTTTCTACAGCCGTTGCTGCACCGATTGTGGTGGCGTATCGCGAGAAGGATGACCAGCGCATAATCGTATTTTCTCACAGTGTAACATTCTATTAAAACACAAAGACCATTCTTGTTATATCCGCGGTACTCAACGATACACCCATACGAGCACATTTTTAACATTCTTAATTGGACCAAAGAAATTAGGTCGTCTTTTCTTTCTATTGAAGGACTCAGGGCAACATAATAAGTGAAGACTGGATTTTCATGTAGTAAAATTCTCTAAAACGTACAGTAAAAACACCAAAACGTCCAAAAACTTGCAATAGAAAGATCAAAACTTACAAAACGGTGTTACGTAGCCTAAAACATCAGTTAATCCACTTATCAACATACTTTATATTTTGAATGGGATGTTTAAGTTTAATGAAATATGATTTTAGTGTTTTTAGTATAATTTAGATTTTACATATTGTTTAAACAATCCATATTGACATTTTACATTTTATTCTCACACAAAATTAAATCAGTATAAAAGTACAAAAAAGTAAATACAAAAATTGGAAAATACAAATGTACCTTCAGAAATAAAAAAATAATTGTAACAGAGGAAATGATCCTCATTTTTTTCATTATAATATTCAATTATGTATACTTCTAAATTATTTCCTGAGAAATTTGTTCATCTTTTATGAAGTAATATATGTTTCAGACGAAAAACTTTGTTCCACATTTACATTTGTCTGTGTGCCGAGCCTCCTTCAGACGTACGTGTGCAGGCAGCTAAAAGCGGTCAAAAACTGTGTTTAATCTCTCTCGATTTTGGAGGGCAATATCTGTCCTGGGAAGTTCGATGAATTTGAAACCCAATACAGCTTGCCACTTAGCTGAGCGGACGCAACCAAGGGCAGCGGACCTACTTCGTGGTAACACCGAATATCCCTATTCCCAACTGGAATCCCTCAGAAATTTTAATTTGACAATAGGTGCATCATAAAAGGCATAAACGCTCATTTCATAGGGCTACGAAATGTGTAATTGATACATATTACACGTCACTCCGGTTTCACAAAACCATGTTTCTTAAGTGATACCTTTAGAAAAGATTCAGGCAGTGAGGTCATCCGATATGGTATCCCTTCCAGGTAGCTATTTAACCGACAGGATTCTAACCTAGGATTTCTCGGTTCAACAAGCAGCAGTTCAAGATTTACAACATGCTAACGCACCCGGTTTCATTTAACATCTCTTTCTTCTCTCCCCTCCCTCTCTCTTCTATTGTCCATTTCCCTCTCTTTCTCTATTCCTCCTTCCCATCCTTTCCATCTCCTGTCCTCTTTCTTCCCCTCCCGCCTTTCTTCTCTCCCCTCACCCTCTCTCCATCTCATACTCCTCTCACAAATTCCTTCCCTCTCTCGCTCCCTCCCTCCCTCTCCATCATCTGCCTTCTCTCTCCATTTCCTCTACCCAAATACCTCTCTCGCACTCTTCACATACTTCCCAGTCTGTCTCTATTCCTCACTCCCACTGCCTCTAATTCTCTATATCCCTCCTAATCTCTCTCAACCTCCTCTCTCTCTCTCTGTCTTTCCATTTGGTTCAACTTACGATGTCTGAACGTCGTTTTGCTCGTCGTTTAAGTCATGAATAAACACTCTGTCCATTGGTCTTATTAAAATTAAAGTCGTTTCCAAAAATGGTTCCTCATTAGGGCGATTGGGCAGTAGAGGCCGACGTTCGCAGGATTTCGTCTTCATTTTGGCCGAGGGGATTTTCTGAAACAAGAGACGTTAGCGCGTCGTCCTCGGCCAACCGACGAATGAAGTTCCGTGGAAGACGTGTGGGTGTCGACGTTGCGAGCGTGGGAGGATCCTACGGCGTCGTTCCGAGAAACGGCACCGAATCGGTCGCACAGAAATTTAATCGGGTGAACGGCGTTATAGAGGCCCTTCTCCATCGCAAGCTTAGAGCTTTCCCTTGTTTCAATTTCGATATTTCCTCGTTGTGTGTCGATTGGTTTCCGATGTTTGGGAGGCTTAAGGCGCTGCCTCTCAGTCAGTGTTCTGTTGGGCTCTTTGTTTTTAGCGTCCAAGAAATTTGTAAGAATTGATTGGATGATTTATCTTGACAGCCCCATATAAAAATAACGTGGCATTTGCTGTAAATTAAATACTTCATTTCTGGAATAAAGTAGTTATTAACAGTGCCGTGTCTAAATTAAATATCGAACATTCTTTCTTAAAATGTTTGTAACGTTTCTGGCAGTAATGAAAATTTCGTATCTTTAGGAGTCCAAATGGATAAATAACTGTTATGAAATAAAAGGTGGAATGTTGCATTTTCAGTTTTTTCTGTGTTTCAGATAAGGATGATCAGTTACTTCTATATACTCCATAAAATTTCTGAATGTAATGATTAGAAAGCCTGTTTGCATGAAAGAGAATATCAGTACAATTGAACAGATCGTGAAATAAGTGCAATGAAATGAGATAATCATACCCCAAAACACTGATAATTGAGTGGTGGTATAATAGCACAGACTTTTCCACATTATTTATAACATTTTAATTTTCGAAACTTTAGAGAGCTCTAAGAAAATCAGACCAGAGAAATTACACGAAAACTACCGGTCTTTTTAAAAAGGGACATGAGCTTATTTAAAGATCTGATATTTTAGAACAGGTTTCATTTAAGACAATATATTCCTTCAATATTGTACTTTCGCGGTGTAAATTTTATGTAATTTTCGAAATTAGAGACTTCGCCGCAAATACGATCAGAACCAGTTTTTTCGCCAACTTAACACATATGAGGAGAGCATTTAAAAAATGTGTTATCTAGAAAAAAAAATTGTTAAAAAAGTCATTCGTGAAAATTCCTCATATTTTCGAAAAATTGTACATGAACTTATTTCAAAAGCTATCTTTAAACTACAAATTTCGTCTAGGCTGATTTCTGGGGCAGGATTCCAATGCTTTCTAATCTTACTTCGTAAGACGAGAAAGTAAAAATATTGGATATGGATGGAACTTATGACATCGGATATTGCGAAAACCAGGAATATTTGACCCAGTATGTGAATTTTCATGACTATAATTTTTCTGTACTACTGGGTCAATTTTAGTATCTCTTTATAAGCATTCACTCACTATGAAGAGTTAATATTTTGATATATTAAAATCTATATTACTAATTAACGATTCGTACTGAAATTGAAAGAAAACAAGGCTGCGTCCGGTCATGTGAGAGGTGTCTATGATTTCCTTATATACCTAAACCCAGGAAACATTAAACACAAAGAAACAGTTTCCAATATAACTGAAAAATGCAAATATTTTATTGTGTTATTCCGCCTACAGAGTGAAACAGACTGAATGAAAACCGTGCCAACAGACTGAATTCTCATAAATAATGCTTATGAGACAGCTGACGTCATTAAACTGCAATGCTCCAAGGAAGATACCGCATGACATTAAGCATTTCTATTCTAATGTTACATTATGGAACAACCTTTTTATATTCTTGGTATGCAGATAACTGTCAGGAGTCCTGAAATTGGTAACATGCTAGAGAGGAGATGAATTACGTAATGATATACATAGAAAATATATTATGGGAATCTGAAAACCACAAGTAAATGGGGAATTCAGCCCGATAAATGTCCATGAAGGATAGAACTTTGTACAACTAATACGTACCTAAGATCTCTAAACAGCAACATAGTCACGAAAAGTTCCTTCCTTCACGAAAAGAATCCTTCAGTAAATGGACTTCACGTTTTAACTTTGCTGACTTTACAAATAACACTTCATCACACCTCGAACACGAAAATGCACGAAAAAACCTTCAATCTATCGCACCGAATAAAAAAGAAAATCTTTACATTTCAAAGCGCCATTTTGTTCTCAACTTGCTCGAGTACGCGGAATGGCGGAAGAAGGGACTCTACAAGCGTGAGGACATCTGAGAGAAGGCGGCGCAGGCAGCCGGTTGATTCTTTTGTTTAGCATCGGAGATACGCACAGAGCCAGGTTGCCATTTTGTTGGGAAGTAGGAAATGAATGAGGGCGTTTTCAATGCACCCGTTGAAGTCACTCGCGTGTACTGCTATACAAATGGAAAGAGTTAAAGGGACGAGATCCTTACGAGGCAAAAAGACGCGTTAGGGCGATAATAAAAGTTGCATCATGCCGACACTTCCGTAGTTTCTTGAGTGCGAGATTGTATGTTGTCTCCTGTCAGTATATTTGATATTTTGCTTTTCTGTTTTGATATTGGTTGTAATGAATAATAGAAAAATTGCTACATATGTAGAAAAGGAAGCAGTATTCTTTAATGCGCTAAACGACATGATATTGAAATGAATTTCACTTGTGCTACACATGCACATGTAGTGATTATTGTGTCAAAAGTGAAAAGATTCATGATTTTGAAAATCCAGAACAAAATTTCATGTATAAATCACATCATTTGATGTTACTGTACTACAGATAATATTGTAGAAAGAAATATAATTGAAATATTAGTACAAATATTATCTTTATAAATCTCGTATAATAAAAGAGATTAAAAAATTGTCACATTATAAAACTATTCTTATAGATTTGCATTTTACCTAATTGAAATTTCCATACTCCTACTCATAGTATACACTATTTATAAAGGACATAAAATATGATTCAAACCATGGTTATCTTGAAATTTTAATTACTGAAATATGAACTTCAATTAAAAATTATCAATCCGGTGCAGTTCTATACATAAAAGGAAATATTTTAGAGCCAAATTGACGTATCTACAAGCTTTTTGAGCTAAGAAAACGGAAAAGCGACAACGATGTTCTTCGATAATTGAATTTCTACAGTTTTGAATGAGTTTTACTAAAACAAATAGAACAGAAAGGATTTTATATGTAGATAGTAGTTTTTAGTTTCCTCGGAAACATAAGAAACATTTCAAGCAATAAATTGAATTACTTTAAATAAATATAAACGATAATATGACAATACAGAGATAAACCCCCTAAATTCAATTAAAACATTTTTGTATTATTTTTTGTGAAAGAAGCAAGTTTATAAAATTATGAATATCTTCTTTTTAAATCAAAATATACTAGAGAAATTATTACTTGCTCAATGAGAAATTATGTTAGAAAACTCTTCTTTTGATAAAGAATGTCCCATATACGCAAGATTCACGATTATGTTCTAACTTACATTATTTGATAAGTAATTAAAATGCTTTCAAAATCATTATTAATGCATCATAGAATCCAGTAATTCCTATTCTTGTAAAGGAGAGAAGGAGCCGTTTTACGAATTGATCGGGCGTAGGGGCAATTCCCATTAGCATTTATGAAAAGACGAACAATCTGCATGGACAGCCAAAAGAGAACAGAAGGGTATGTTGAAGAACCATTGTCTCTAAAATAGAGTATTATTTTGAAGGTTATAATGTATAATTTAAAACAGCCCGACACACCAAATAGGATGAATAACTGGAACGAACTGTTGCATTGTCTCGGTCTTTCTGTCCGCGTGAACACACAGAAACACATATGCAGATATCATGGGTAGATATATCACAATTATTCTGAATATATGGTCGCATGTGAAACCAACTGTGCCATTTAAATTGGTTGCGTATTAAGGCAAAGCCAAATCAGAACGTACTCTTGACGGTATAATTTTATAGTACTAAATATACACTTAGAAATATGAAAGTACGTCAATTCAGACATAAAATTATCGGATTTTGAAAAAAAGATGGAAAAGAACTTCTCGCTCGGGAAGAGATAAATAACGGAAGGCAAAGATCCCTCTTCGCGTCATTCGGATGTGCGCCGGCGTGCAGCGAGGCTGGGGCGGCGCCGGGCGGTGTCGTGTTTTAAGCGCTGAACGTGTGTAGAAGCAATTCCAGTGATTGCGGGGAGCGCGGAAATCGGGCGAAGCGAGTAGCGTTGGGGGCGCTGCGGGCACGGGAGGGCGGGGCGGGCGCGTTGCAGGTGCGTCGCTCTAATGGAATGGTTCGCTTCGCGTCTGACGCTTCGGGGGGACGGAGGGGGGCAAGAGGAGCGGCGCGAGAGCGACACCAAAGCAGAGGACGCTCTTTGCAAAACTTTCGACAAATACATCTACGGAAGTCTCACAGGTGGAGGTGGAAGCAAAAAGGAGGAAGCGACGTGAAGTAGTCGCGATGCAGTCATGTTTCGCCGAACACATCCTGAGAAGCACGCGGACTTGGAGAATGAACCAAACACTTGGAATATTCAAATCGGGTGCAAAACGCGAATTCTTTTGATCGCGCGGTTCCTACGAAAGAACACGCCCGGTTATTGGATTATAACCAGGTAAATGTTTCTGAACGAAGGCATGTTTTACTTGTAGAGACTTGGCAGAGGCAGGACGCCAAATACCCGGCCGGCATGAATGAAAGGCTGTCGATGTCAATACGAAGTGAGGATCAGTAGATTTCATTATCTGAGCACAATGTTTAACGTGATGGTAGATGGCCACAGCGATTAGTTATTTACTGAATTCACCATATCGTGAGTTAATTTGTTGGCAGACTGTGTCAAATTCATCGACTAATTGTTGATGGATATCGATCTGAAGAAAAATATACGCTTGAATAATTATTTGACCTTTCCTTAAAATATTTTTACAAAAGTAGACAAAACGATAACTAACTGTTCTACAACAGCACACAGTTTGTTGTATTATTGGTAGCGATTACATAGTATCTTAACCTATAAAACTAACACATCAGTCATCTCTCAAAAAACTCCTAAAGCGCCGCAATGCCAATGGCGCGAAATAAAAGGAGCTTTAATTTAGTGAAGAGTTTAAATGAAAATGGCTTTCTGTCATTGAATCCAGTGTGCTATGCTCAATTCTTAAAATATGTTTTTAAAAAAACGTATTTACTTAACTCTGACGACGGACTCTGACTCTGACTTACGAAATACTCTGAATGTATTGGGAGATTAATATATCAGTTCTAGTGATGGCCCATGTTAGAACATTTCTTCCAAAGATAATTCATAAATTGAATTTTTCAATTTTTAATCTTATATTTTGTTTTCTCCATTTTATTCCAATCTCTTTACATCCTTTTGAACTTGTTTCAATATTTGTAACCACTGTAGAAATGACAATATTTGTAATCACTATAGTACTTCTTTTTGATATTATTCTCACATTTATAAATTATGATATTTTCTGTTCTGTTTTAGTTCTATGTACTTTTTTTATTATTTTGAGTTAATTCAGTTGCTTGCATAATGTTATCAGGAATATATCAGTAAAAAGAATATTCCATTATTTTCAATCGAGATAAACTGCAGTGCCAGATTTATTATTAATTCTTATTATTTTGATACTTTATTATATAGAATTCAAACGAATTAGATTCACATATAGAATTTACATTCAGTTAAAAATATATTAATTTTCGTGCCAAATATTTAATTATATTTTTAAGTATTCGTTAATTTAAAAAAAAATAACTATGATATATGTTATGCAGTTAAATTTATAAACAAAGTAATAAAATTTTCCTAATTCGATATCAGACGACTTTGATGGTTACGTTTTAAAAATTATCACAAAGGAATCTCGTGAACAATAGTAAAACCTGAAGATTGATACATTATGAAAATGCTTTTTATTAAGACACATTTATCCTATTATTTTCAGTGTAAAGAGTTAATTTTCGTAATTATAGAAAATCGTCATTCAATGATTTTACAAATGTTGAACGTTGATTGGTGCCCCATATCTATTAATTTCTCTACACGTGACACGCCTTCCATTCCCTCTGTTTGTTGATTCTAGAGTGGTGTTCCTAGCTAGTGCATGATATTAAGGGCAACAGAAAAGTATGAAATTAATAATGAGATCAATTATATGCATCTAAGATCATATTTTACGTTATTACGTGATTGTGACGTAAATATTCCGTTTCTTTATATCGAATAAACCTTGGTGTCATGGGGCTCTTGCAGCTTGTAGCTACACACAGCATCTCCGGTTCTTGTCGGAGGTTTTTATAAATCAATAAAAGTTGTGACTTATGACAATTGGGTGATCGCTCGACCTTAAATATTGGAGAGAGAACGTGATGGGAAAGGAAGCATTGAGTGCTATCAGTGGCTCATTGAAAAGAGTACTGGTACGATATGCATCTGGTGTTGATCGTAGGAAATCAAACAATGACCATTAGAAGAGCGGGCATCTACAATTATTATTCCGGTTTCTGAATATCTTTTTTATTTCTTACGTCCAAGAAAATAATTTTTTCATTTTCTGTAACACTCAAGTCTCTCAGAAGATATTATTAAAGACACTTTTCGGAATGAAATTAATATTAACGTCATTTTCTCTACCGTGGTAAGCACATATAAATCTTTCAATTTTTCAATTCGAATATGAGTCACATATTTTGTCATTGGATACCTAACATTTAGTAACCGAAGAGAAAAACGAACAAATATAATTTTTTTGTTATTTTGAGTTTCGGTTGCCGAACAGTGAGACACAGAATACCTAGTAATGAAGAGATACATGCCACTCGGTTATAAAGCGACTGAAGGACTCAGTGTATATTCCCTCGTCCAAAAGATTTGCAACGTTGTCATATAATTATTTTCTGCTTTCTCCGTCGCATATAATAACCACGTATCTTTATACCTTCAAGGACCGCAAGAGCCTCGGATTTCATTTATTATTTCTTGAGTAGCAGCATATTGACCGCCGTTACAATGATAATTACATTCTGACTGTTCGAATTCGACGGTTATCTTTGATATTTTTACTGCTAATGTCTATGCAAACTCTTTAATAACCGCAGGGTAAAACTAAAATGGATCATAACTGTTTGCGGTATTGAGATTTCCTTGTAATTTTCCTCTCGAGAGATCAGTGAGCAGACAATTCGTTTGTTCCTCAGTCGCCAGGATACTTACGGACTGGATATATACCCCCTGGTTCAAAACCTCTTTTCAGCAGGTTGTGACGTAAATATCTATTGTCTTCCCCCTCGCATACGTAACAACCCGTCCTTGCACTTTCATGGTCCGCGCTTCACCCTCTGGCCGCCCGCAGCGGGGCGGTCGCGAGAGTGCGTCGCGGCGGCAGCGCGGGCGAACGGAAGCGCCTGTTCCTCTCGGACGCGGTGCGGCGTGGGGGCTGGGGGGGGCGGTTGACGGGTTGAGGGGGCGGCAGGTGTGCTGCGGCGTGTGCGGTCGCGTGCGCGGTACGTGTCGGCTGGTGATTCCATGCGCGCCGCACTGTATAACTGCTCAGCGCAGAGGCGCGCCGCCACGCCAGACGGTACCCGCTGGGCTCCGCGGCGCCCGCGTCCCCGCCCGCCCGCGCCGTCCGCCGTCCGTCCGCTCAGGGTGCCCGCGCCGGCGACCGCGACGCGGAAGCGCGTTCACATCGGGAGCTTCTCTCCCTAGCGATCCAGCTCGTTTGCTCTTCTCGCAACCTCAACCGCACTGGATGCATTAGGGAACGCAGTGACGAGTCGGGTCTGAATCAGGACCGAGCGAAGTGGCTCAGGGCGTAGCGCACCAACTTCGCATTCGGGAGGGCCGGATTCAATCTCCGTGTCGGTAATGATCGGGATTTTCATGGTTTCCCTGGTTCATCCAGGCGAATGCTGGAAAGGCCCCGACCGCAAAATCGGCGCCGCTAGCCGAATTCGTTATCTACATGAAGTGATGAAGCTTAAGGAATTCGAGACATATTTGGGTGATCGACTAGGACTCCGGAATCTAACGGCGCCGAGGCCGATTGCCCCTTACAGGATGTATAATGGCTAAATACAACTACAAACTGAATCAGGAGATCTTTAATTGTAGTTTATTTTGTGGAATTGATGCTAGCTAATTTGATGGTGTGGATGCTGTCACTGCTTTTGCATTTGTAGTACCATACGTCACACAGTTTTAGCTGCCCGTCAGTTAAATTAATAGATTATGCAGCACTCCAAAATTTCGTTTTCGAGACCAGCAACCGGCTTGCATGATAATATGAATAGAGATACCTAAATAACAGAGTGCATTTGAACAAACTCAAATATTTCATGTGCGGTCACGAAAAGACCCTCATTTAGAGGTGGTCTGGAGAAATAAAAGAAATGTTCGCTCCTTCAGTGTCATTCCAGTTCTTTTATCCTGAGGCTGAAAAAAGAAACGAATGGAGCAATGTTGTAGGTCGAATCAAGAGCCAACTAACATTATCTCTCGTTTTCACTACGTCCTCTTCCAGCTCAGGGCTGATCACCACGTTTCGTCTATATGTACGTCGGCCGACTCTAGAAATTGGGCTTTGAAGTTTGTGGCGCAGCATCCTCCGGCTGGTACAGGAAGAAATATTTTCATGAAAGCGAACGATAAAGAAAGCAATACTAGTACATCAAATTTTTAATGTAACATATGACATTACATAAGCACTATATTTCATTGAAAGAACAATCTCGTTTGAGACGTAGAGCGAAGAGTTATTGAATCGTGACTAAATAAATAACAATATGAGAATTAGATACAAATTATAATAATATTTCCTGAAAATCACTGACCCACCTGCACACACACATACATCAGAAGGTTTGTACAATATGACAATGAAGGGTATTCGGTAAATTGCGAAACCAGGATGTGATAGATGTGATTGTAATTATTTATGTAACTAGTGCAGAGAGTGAGTCTTTGGCGTACGAATGAAATTATGTTTTTATGGATATGACCTCCGCAGACGAGGACGGCGAAGTCTATTTTACCGTACTCAAAGAGCAAAGGAACAATTTCCAATCAAAACAGGTAAGGTAAATATTTATTTCCATGAATCAGTGCTGGAAAAGTATTTATGCAGACAAGGTTTCGGTGCAGACCACGTGAAACATCATCACTGTTTTCAAAACGCTTTCTAGTAAAAGATCTATACTGTCCTGAGCCTTTTCGGACATGAGTAGGTGTTACGTAAGGCAAAAAATTAGTGTTCTAGATATTCTTGGTGTTTTGTGTAAGGCATCGATACACATGCAAAGTAAAATTTCTAAAAAAATCATCTTTCTTTAGTTAAACGAAGAAATATGATTAGTGCATAGTTTACTTTTACTGGTAAACATTTCATAAAGATCCTTCACCCGACATCGTTCGCTGATAAGTATGTATCTATATAGCAAAGCCTTGCATAAAGGAACTACTGTGTTACCTCGTTGAGTAATAGTCTCTGATTAGGATGAGAGGTTGGAATTGGTCGTTCTCTCATGTAGGTCTGTGCGTAAAATATGACCAAATAACAGGAAGTAACTGAAGAAGACCGATTTACGGTCAGTTTCTACACACTGATCTCGGACAAATAATAGTACATTCACAATAGCGTAGATTGGTGCCCCAGCAGGTATTTTCACGTTAAAAAGTTTTATTTCTGCTTTACAAGTTCAGAATAAAAATTAATTTTAAACATTTTACATTTACCTGGCTCGTCGATTTTCGGGCATAGAAAAATTCATGGAAAACTGTCGATTAAATTTTTTGTTTAATTTTTTAATTGCAAAACTACTGCCAATCTGATGAATCAATTTGTAGGAGAGAGAGGGGGGAGAGGGAGTGGGAGAGGGAGAGGGAGAGAGGGAGAGAGAGAGACGCACTGATCTGATCACATTTGTCTGGATTGGTGGACCGGAAGTGGTCTAACCGCGAGTAGCGGTCAGAAGGAGGAACGGAGACAGTTTACACGATCACAGCAAGATTCCAAAGGCGCGCATAACATAGATTGTGCATACATAGGTATTGTCTTGAGATTCGATGAAGAATTTGGTCGAAATCAGCTTTTTACTTTCTTGTGTACTACTACGTAGAGTTCCATGACGAATGGTGGGTTGAATTAGGTCAATTGGGGTTTTGTTTCCATTCCTATTTTAGTTCCTTCTCACCAACAGTGTTTATAGGACTCCCCTGTTTGAGAGATACTTCCAAGTGTATCCTGAAATATCGCCCAAACTCCTCAACCATTTCGGCGATGTGGTCAAAAAACCGCGCCGTAGTAACTACATTTTCCCGACTGATTTGGACAGTCATTCCATCGATCCTGCGACCGGATTGGGGATGGGGAGTCTGGTTGCTCGCAGATGGCGTTGAACGCAATGGCCCTTAGGTATGAAGCATCGCGCCAACAAGAACTCTACAAACTCTCATTAATTAACGCTGAAGGGGAAAGAATACTGGAAGAAATCGGGTTAATGGTGTACACGCTGTATTCAGGATAAACACCATGCCACAGCACAATTGACATTCATACCTTACACGGGATTTGAACCCGCAGCCTTGAGGAGGGCCTGCTTATTCTCAGCGCATGAAACCCCTATGCCTTGGCACGCATTGCTTGGCACAATCAGATAATACTGCGTTCGGAAATCGTGGGAATCAAATCACTGACCTGAACGTCAGCAGAATCGCCCTTTCCCTCAGTGGGTCCCCCGCATAAGATACGAGCAGCGAGAAAGAAACGCAACAAGACAGAGTGGCCGTGAAATACGACGCGGTCAGCCTTCAGCCACCGGCCGCGGCCGAGTACCCTTCTGGCAGGCTTTTCCGCAGGTTCGCCGCGTATTTCACCTCTCGGGTGGCCCGCGCCATGCCGTAACTGTCTCACGTATGGCGGCGCGCATAGCATCTACTGTGCATCGCACTAACGTGTGGCGAATATACGTGCGGGGCGTCCCCAAACCGCTCGGCGCGGCGGGGTGGGCCAGG
>BOPP01000034.1:1188703-1209836 GCA_017312745.1 Gryllus bimaculatus | reverse complement strand
CGGCGGGGGGGGGAAGGGTAAACGAGTGGAGGTATGCCGCATTCCGAGAGAGACCGCGCTTGCTGGATCAAAAAGCCTGCGACGATCGTCAGACCGCTGGCCTGCGTCGCTTGCGGCGCCAGGTTCGAAACCTTGGGATTTGATTGATTATTTTTAATCTGGGTGCGACATCGGCTTTGGTCATTATTCCGTGTAGTGCATGTTAGTGTCGGTCAGTGTAGTGCATGTTATATTCTGGTGGTGGCGGTATTCCTGCCTCCTCACTATACGAGACCCGGTGGCGAACCTATACACCGATGAGCGGGAGTTTCTTGCTTCCAGGTATCTCCGCCAGTGGGACACCACCCCAGCCGGGATAAGCACTAAGCTTTCGACAGGTCTCTCGACATGTGTTAGTGTAGAGCAGAATGTGTGTGAGTGTGTGTAAGGGACGAGAAGGGGACATGAATGAAGAAGAAAAGTTCGTGTGCGGTCCGTGGACGGTTTGTTAATGTTCTGCTCGTCATTCGCCTGGTATTGGTCGGGGAAACGACGATCGATCAGAGCTACCGGACGCGGAAATTCTCTTCCAAACAGCGGCAGTATTTGAGCGAACTATCTAACTACTGTAAAAAATCTGACAACGTCGGGAATCGAAACCTAGGTCCTCCCAGTACAAACCTCGGCAGTGGTGACAGCTGTTGCCCTGAGTCACTTCAGCCTGTCGAATCTGCTTGCTCGTTCGAATCCGCAGGGTTATTTCCCATGTAAAACCGCAGGTAGATTCTTGCTGCGCGAAAACAAGCGTTGCTGATTCAAATGGCCTAGATAATGCCTAGATATGTTAGCAGTAGTGGAGATGTGGAAGATAAAAATTCATGTGCAACATAAAAATTCTAAAATATTTATATACCGAGAGATTTGATGTATCAATTCAACCGAAAGTTCAGATAAAATATTAAACTATCTGCTGATTTAGAGGTTATCGATTTGTCGTGTTGCGGTGTGGGAAGTTAAATCTTACATGTAATGTATGCTACTCATGAGCGATGCAACTAAAGGTTACTAAATTTCACATATGGATTTAATGTTATTACATGAAGACGCAACATCATGTTATCCCGCTAAAGGACATTAATTTTTAAATAATACACGTTTATAACATGATTTGGAAAATGAAAACAGTGATTATCAAAATAAAAACCAAGTAATAATCGTAAAGAAATACTCATAAATAGCATCGTACTTCAATATATACTACATACCACAAAACACACATATCAAAATCATCATTTCTCCAAGTCAGTAAACGCACATTGATTCATTATTTTGTTTATGTGATGCGAGTCTTCACAAAAAATAAGATAAACCATTAACTGTTTTCTATAAACAATTAACGGACAGGAGGATGTGAGAGAAAACGGTGCAAAAAAGAGTATCCACAAAGAATCTGGAGAAAGAGGACATGAAACGAACAGGCGCTAATCAAGCCACGTGGCCATCACGGCCCGATGGGCGACGCCGAGGAGAAACAGCGTATTCTCGAGGAAGTCGAGACGAGCTAGGTTGTCATGGGCGTGTGAGACGGGCGAAGCACAATCAATCGAGTTCGAGTGGTCGACAGCCGGCCGGGAGGGGAAGCGTGCACTTCCGGCGCTCTCCCCCAGTCAGGGCGACGGATGGAAGATACGTGGAAAATGAAGCTATGGAAGGAAAATAATGGCAGAAATGTGAATGAACTTGAGCGGAGCAAACGGAAAATAGGACGCAGAGTACGCAACATACGCAGAGAAGAAGGGTGCTTTTCCGAAAAACTATGAAGAAATGACATGACGGAAGAGAAAACAAGAGAAAATTCGAGAAATAAACGAAGCAAGAAACTCTGAGAAACGGAACAAAAAAATATGTAGATTGATCTGCGAGTGACTCAAAGGCATCTGAGCAGAAATGGAAAGGGAAATTCATAACAACCTTGAAAGGAAACCACGATATCTGAATTAGGGAATAGGAGTCAATTGAAGGAATCACATTATAACTGAAAATGGGGACATATATATTAATACGACATCTGAGAAAGAATATAGAGAATATTCTTTATGGGAATTTAGTATGATTTTTTTCTTTTAACATTTACAAAACACGTCGAAAAATTGTTAGTTACGGTACTTGAATATTCTAGTACACGATTCTCTAGATACCTGTTAACAGTCACACCATCATAAATCACATTTCTCATTAAAGTAAAAGTGATATTTTCACTCAAGGAAACAACAGATATGGGAAAAGCTCTTGACGACAAATAGTAAACACACCGACGCACACTAACATAGTACTGTACGTTACGGAACTAGCTACAGCAGTTCCTAATAAGACCACTGCATCTGTGGGAAAACACAAAGAAAAGACCAACAAGTAAACAAGACATTGGCAATTAGGAGAAATAAAGAGGAAAAGTGGAAGAGGACGTGAACGGGAAATTAACGACAAATAACACGGAATCAAGCTAGAGAAGCACGTGGGCGGCGTGTAGGGGTCGGCTGGGCAGGGGTGTGGAGGGAAGGGGGCTCCATCCGAACGAGGTCGAGCAGCCGGGGCACGGGGCGGGGCGGGGAAGCGGAAGGGTGGGGTGGCCGGGGAGCCCGGACGGGAAGGGGCGGGAAAGGGCGGGGCTGGGAGGGGCGCCCGGGCGTGCTCGCTCGGGGCAAACGGCCCTTCAGAGCAACGCCAATTAACACTGGATCACTGAACATTCACACTTGAGTTGGAATCCGACGGCGAGCGGCGGACGGCGCGAATCCAGCGGGGGGAGGGGGGCGCTTCGTCGTGGTCAAACAAACCCTGGATTAGGTAATGGTGCCCGGAAGCCCGGCTCGCGAACCCGGAAGCTCAGTCTGCAGGTCTTCACACTAATTGTTTGTTACGAGAGGAAAAAAAATGGCGAAAGAGTAGTTCGATGATGTCATTCTACATGAAAGCATATCGAGGGATGTTGTAAAACGACATGATTAGCTCTATAATAGTTGCGAGTAGACACGCAGCACAAAGCGAATAAAGGAAAAGAAGATAAGTGAAATATGCCTAGATATGAAAAGAAAATCTCTCTTCAACCAATTAGAAATTCATGTGGTCACATCTATAAAAAATAAGATCATAATAAAATACTTTTGGTTAATTTAGCGAGATTAATACATTGTAACCTTCTTGTATGTATCCGTACTATTTTGTGTTCAAAGTGGTTAGGCGTTTATTTTCACCAAACCAAGGATATCATAGAATAATAGAATAACAATACAATAAACCTCGCTAATTTTAGCAGTGTTGATAGTATTGTTATCGTCTTGGGTGAAACAATTCAAATTAAGTAACTAAGTGGGAAAATGTAGTGTCACTGTCCTTAATAATGTATACACGTGGCATTCGAATTTGGGTTGGGAAAGTGGAACTTCGGTGGTGGCTCTCTTACGTGGTGTTCTTCAAATGTAATTTAACGTGGTGGCTGTCCTTCATAATTTAACAAAGTTTCATTATTTTTCTGCATTTTTCATGTAGATATGTTGTTAAATTCTTTTATTTACTTGTTACAGATGAATTGGAAGATATTTTGAAGTCTTCGAAGCGGCAGAAAAGGAAAAATGGAAATATGTCAATTGGCGGTGTAACGGATATACGTATTTTAATGAGTGTAAATAATAATGTAATTAAAGAGTAAGACAACATTTTATCTACTACATTAATTTATATTTGTGAAAGGTTGTAAAGTATTGGTGTAAGCGTAGTGATTATTAGGAAACCAATAAAATTTAAACAGCTTCGTCTCTGACTGTATAACTAAACAATTTGGACTACGTACTTGATATTGTCACATTACAATAGTGGTGAATTTTGTGATCTTATAATAATTAATGTATAGCATTCTAATTATACGAATCGTATTTATTAGTTTTCAGCTAATTTCTATTACATAAAACATATTAAATTCAATTTCGCAGTGAATCTATCACATTTAAATATTAATTAGCTTTTACTTAAAAACATGTAATTAAATTAAATAAATTTAATGGACATAATTTAAAAGATATCGGTTTAGATAATAATTTATACTTGCCTGCATTTTCGAATTTACTACGCACACAATGATATGCGTTCGTGACAGAGTCACAATTCGCTCTGCACCAGGCCTGCACAATCCCTGCCCCCGCGGGTGGCAGCCTTCTGCCCGCGAGAGCTGTGAAAGTGCAAGAAGTGAGGAATGGGCAGCTTTGGTGGAGGGAAGTAGCCGGAGTGTGGTCGATGCCTCACGTACATTGAATGCCTGGGTGTCTAATGGAATTATCCATGTTGTGAAATGATTTGCCTACTTAAATAGGCAATCTACCAATTTTCTAGATACAAAAGCCGTATTTCACTGTTTACGTTCTTCCATGCCCTGATATTAATCGAAATTTTCTATTTTTTTTACTTTATGCTCATTGAAACTCATAAACAGTAGTATCAAACAGTGTCATATTTTAAAACTTTATTATTTTATATTAATTATAAAAAATAAAATTTATTAATTGATTCCCCCCAGGAATGTTATAATCTCCCAAAGATAGCAAAACGGAGGAAATTGAGAGCAGAGTCTCGCATAGAGATTGATATAAAAATGAAATATAGATAATTCCAAGAAGGGTAATATTTCGCAGCACATATATTTGTCACGATTTTCCTTTATTATGAAGTTAAATAAGAGATACCAACATTCAAACCTCTTTTACGTTTCTTTACGGGCAATCGTGACATTATTTTGAGTCTGGTTAAATAGAACTACAAGGTCTTCATCTTTTTATACGATGTCGTAAACGATTGTGAATAAACATTGTTCGTTGATTTGGAATTAAAAATATATAATTTACTCTTATCAAACAGAAGAGCAGAATGTAATGGTGATTTTTTAAGAATACGATTTTTTAGCCTTAATAGAAACCTGTTAATTATTTAAACGTAGTTAATGAAAAATAATTTAATACTGTCGTCATCAAAAAAGCATTTCACGGAAAAGCACTTGTTGGATTACACAAGGAATTATAACACTGTGTAAAAACAAACGTACTTAATACTTTATTTCTAAACATCATAACGTATCAACAAATTTCCATGACTAACTCCGAAAAAACAAAAGCATCTTTTGGAACTTGTTGACGCCATCTTACTTGACAGACATACATGGTTCTGTTTCATTTTCGTGTTTAATACATCCATTTAGTGAATTAATTCTATTTCGTTTCCTTAAATGCCTTTATTTGTTTAAGTGTAATTGAAAGTTATATTTTAACGTTGTTTACTATAAAAAAGAACTAGAAAATTAGAAATTTTAAGAGATTGCTTAAATTTTAACGAAACTAAGAAATTACAAGATCGAGATTGTATAAAAACCTGTGAAGAGTTTCGTTTATTTCAGCATTAATCCAATGTGATAATTTAACGACTGGAACATTACTATTTTTGTGTCGACAGATGTTTCACTTAATTTGAACGTTACAGTTATAGTACTGCCTATTGAATAATTGTGAATCCATGCTACAATTTTGCTCCTTATTTTCAAGTCAGTTTCAGATGATACCTTTATTTTGGTAAAGAACAGTCTACTGGTTGTATTAAATATATTGTGGCCAATATTGCATCACCTGTCGGAATTCGCTGCGCGGATTGCGTCATCTGCCGGCACCCCCCGAACAAGACGGTTCCGGGCTATTCGCGAGTCGCGTAGAAATGTGGAGAAAGTGCCGAATGTATCGAGACGGGCGCCGGCCAGATATAAATTTGCCGCTACCGGCGGCCGCTGGACGTAGTAGTAGTCAGACAGTAAGCAGCCGCTGGTCAGTCATTATATGTAGTCAGAGAGTAAGCAGTCAGTGTGAGTATGCAGTAGACTGTCCGAGGTTGGAAGCTGAGCTGTTAAGTGTGCATCGCGGTGAACAGCAGTGCAGACAGGACCCTGGTCAGCGCAGTGAAGTGTGGTGTGCGCAGTGAAGTGTGGTCTGCTCAGTGAATTGTGATCTGCGCAGTGAATTGTGGTCTGCGCAGTGTACCGTGGACAGTGCATCGGACTGTGCGATAGTGAAGAAGAAGTGAAGTGTAAATAAATAATCAGAATAAGTGAACTGTTGAAATAAATAATCAAGAGAACAGTCGTGTGTAAGGAAAATAATCAAGTGAAGAACACAAGGACTGTGTATCCTATCTGTAAATAAATCAAGTATTTTCAGTGTATCGTTAAGAAACGAAATAAACGTCTTTGTGACGTTTCAAACGTCACATATTACGTGTGTTTTAATTCATCACGGAGAAACGTTTCAATAAGAAACTTTTTGCATTACAATTCACATTAACACAGTGCATATTTTGTAAGTAGTACCTGCTTTCAATCGATCTTGTTGATTGCGTACCTTCGCAAACATGTAACAAATAATCAATTTAAAATGCTTCCATTAAATTAATCTAACACTCTCAAAACATTAAGTTAGACATATATTCATCTGTTCTTAATTCTATTATATTGATTACAAATCATGTGTACTAAAATGCTTTCGTGATATGGATACTGCTCGTACTTGCTATACGCCGCCTCACGTTGGGCACCATTTTGTAAAATTTCTCTTTATGCTCTAGGCAGGCCCACGCTCAACACATTATTTTGGAAAGTTTTCTATACGTTTGAAAAGTATCCAGACTTCTTACCAATATAATTTTGTAACAATTCCTGTAGATGTCCGACTTCGTAATTACTTACGTTGTTGAACGATATTTTCGTGAAATGACGACTCATTTAGTACAGATTGAGCACACTCTGAAAATATATACTGTCCAAAATATGATTAATCTGTGAGATTTTCTTATTAAATATATCAGCCTTTTCTCCATAAAAACATTTATTGAAAACTAAAACATTCTTTCACTTTCAACTTCGGTACTGGATTCATATGATTTAGAGCTCATTCAATTACTTTTCAGCATGCCACTTTAATCACAATTATAATTTCTTTAATTTTTTAAAGTCTGTGTAACGTCTAGATATGGGCTTGCTAACTCAATGCTCTGTGACGTCACAAAAATCTGCTCTTCTGCTCGGAACTGAGACACGGAGCAAAGGCAGAGCCGGACGTGACGTCGGGCGTACAGTGTTCCAAAGATGATACGGAAATGGGAGGAAAAGGTTCACTCGATAATTACGTTTTTAAATGGTAATTATTATTTAAATATTTATGATTCAATAATGATTTAAAAAATGGTATATTTCATAACACAAAGCAATATCCTCCTATTTATCGTAACCAGATCTGTAATTCCACTTCCATTCTTCTAACATATACCGTTTTTGAGAAGACCAATTTAACATTCAAACACAATATTTAATACAATGTTATATAATAAAAAAAATAGTTCGTGCCAAACCAATAACACAGGCATATACAAAAAGTTGTAAATAAATAAAATAAAAAAGACCCAATGACTTGACACATGTTTATCCATGTCAACGCGCTGAATCCGAATTTTGAAGCTAGAATTGCGCCACCACCCTCCGATTTTTCTATTCGCGAAAAACACCGTGTTAGTGTATTTCTTTTTGTTTTCGGAGGTTGTGACTTGACTAATGCTTCTATATGTATGTCAAAGCGCTGAATCCGAATCTGAAGCCACAATTGCCACAAAACCTAAGATTTTTTTTAAATTGCGAAAAAACGATGAAATTTACAATTTCACGTTGTTTTATCACGATTTAAAAAACTGGAGTGTGGTGGTGGAATTCTGGTTTCAGAATTGAATTATGCGCGTCAAGATATATAGAGCAACATGAGTCAAGTCTTTGGGTCTGACAATAACACCCAAAAACATAAAAATACAAAGTCACGGTGGTGTTTCGCGATTAAAAAAACAGCTGTCTCCTGATGAATATGAATACTACGTCGAGTATTGTAGTTATAGACAAGAGCGTTTGCTGTAATTATATTCCCGCCTTAAGTAAGTCATTTTTGACAAAAACCACTGATTCGTATATGAAGAGACAGGTAACGGTAAAATACCTAGATTAATAAAGAGAGGGTTACAAGAATAACGTGGGTGGGATTTGTTTATTATTCGTACAATTCTTTTTTGTAATCTAAAAGTTTGGGAGCTATAGGATGTATTTCTCCCGAATATTATGCCGTATCTCACGCGTGGTGGCTTCAATCCCATTCCATGTGGAATCTGACTGAATTTGAAAGAAATCTGAAAGCGCAGCATAAAGAACTTAATTTAGTGTTCAATTCATATAAATGGACGTTTCATTTAAGGGTTGACTGAATTGAAAGACCTAAAAATTCTGTTACCTTAACACCGTTTATTTTCAGTGAAGAGATATTTTCAGTGGTAGAGAAAGACTCCCATGAGCATGGGAGATCCACGATGTCGAAGAGCTGTGCGTCATCAAGTAAACATAAAATGGAGATGGTAATTGATTAAATGATTGAAGCAATAAAACTGAAGTAATAGAATGAAACCGTTTCTTAAAAGCGATGTTGGTATGACGACAGCTTGAAATCCTTTTTAAACGAGATATATCTTGCGTCTTTACAGAACTACTCAACAATTAAAACTTTTAATGTCGTCGTATTGACATGTCGAATTTTGTTTAGGCTTGTGTTTATAATTTTCATGTGTTTCTTTGCCGAACATAAATATATTCACTGTAGAAATCCACTCTTCCTAATGGATTTGTTACATCAATATATTCTGTATGCTGTCTTGTGAATAAGAAGATATTTGGTCGACCCTGAGCCCGCAACGTAAGCCTTTGTGCAGGAACTAATATTTGAGGCTCCTTTAGTAGATTTAATTAGCAGAATTCACAGTTCTTGCTTCCTGGAAGACGGATATTGCGCGGCAAGATTTATCCCCACCTTACCTGCAAGTCTCCATATAGATTATGAACGTCGTCAAACAATTCTCCGCATGACATTAAGGAAAAAATACATGTTTTACTTTCACTTATCTACTACGTAGTAAAAGAATAACTCAGCAATAAAAATGTCGTTTTTTCCAGAGAAAACACGAGGTCCTATTGTGAGTTCCTGATATAAAAAAAGAGGATTTTTCTTGCTCCTATCAGTAGAAAATTACTTTCTCGCATACGTAATGTAGTCGTGATTCACGCTTTGGATGTCCTTCCCAAGTACGTATTTGATCGTGAAATCTTTTTTTTTGATGACGAAACCCTGTTTCCCGACTAGATCTCTAAAGAAATCTCCCAGCTTTTCTGATAGCGCTACGACCCTACAGCATTACCAAAAGTAAATAAGATGTTTTTATTTATCACTTTACCTTTAACCCTTAACTACTGCGGTCGGGTCAATTTGACCCGAAGTCATTTTCTCGTTTTATTTTCCGAGAACACGGCGAGTTACCCATGATGCAGGTTCCATCATCCAAAATATCTTCTAATAACGTTCCTATTCAGAGCGTGCAATGGAAACTGCCGTTCCCATATCTGTTTCCCTGAATTGCCCTTTCTGACCCGTCAGTGTTCCGCGCCGCCAACGGCCTATATTCAGTTGAGCTTCAGTTTTTGGGAGTGATGGAGGTGTCTGCGCCTCTCTTTTGCTCACTCATTCTTTTTATTATGTCTGTCTACGACACTGGTGTCGTGTTAATATGCTACTCTTTGCTATGAACTGCTTCGTGTGTATAGAAGCCTAGTTGACTTAAAAAACATTATTCAGTCGAGCATTCACTTTGGTGAGAGAAGAATCTGTCTATGCCTCTCTCTTGCTCACTTATTTTTTATCTGCGTGTCTACGACACTGGCATCGTGTTAATATGGTACTCTTTGCCATAAACGGCTTTGGGTGTTTAAGCAGCCAATGGTCTTAAACACGGTATTACGTTATATGTAACTTTCTGCACTGGACTGTTCATCCTTTGGCAATGTGCATGTGGCCTGAAAACTGTATGTATATATTTTTATGTAATTATTAACGAAACTTAATATATACGTGACATCGAACTGTAAATTATGTTGTCTTTTAAATAAAGAGTAACTTCTTGACAATGTTTGGTTGCCAGTTCACGTACAGTGTATAAGTGAATAGTGCGGTGTTATCAACTCCTAGCTCATGCTAAAATCTGTATTGCGTCATGACAGACTAACTGTTGTCTTGCGACAATCATTCGGATTCGATGCCAATTATGTGTTATGTGCCTGACTTAATCTCCAGCTGTTGGTTCGGTGGTGTAACAACTCCGGTGTTCTGCAAATATCGCCCACCTCCAATGCCGGACGTCGGAGCTCATCCAGTACCTTGTTCACGTCTTGGTATCAACCAGTGAATTTTCTTTGTGTTTTAGCACCACACAATGCCAACCTTCAGTTGAGTTATCAATAGCATTCAGCTAATTTAAATGTTCTGCTTACTCCCTTCAATATTACAAATATTATAACTGCCGTTATAGTTCTGTTAATTCAAACATATTATGTCCTGTCTTGTATGAATAATTAACATTTTACTGAATCATACGTTAACAGTTCCTTTCAATCTTGTAAATGAGTATTTTAATTTGATTACATTTGAGTTAAAACGATATCATATTTTTTATATACCTCCCTGATACGAGATTATAAGTCCGTTTCAGGTCATTAAAAGCGTCCCTCTCCCGAGAAAAAGACAGTAATCTGTTCGAAATCTGACACTATTGTCAAGATGTGTGGCGGAGCAAGCTACCACATCATACACAGTCCACTGTTCCGCACCTGCTCGCTCCTCTAATTTTTATATGGGCCAATGTCTCTAATTTGATTCCTTACACACATAAGGCATGAAGTAAATTCAAAATAATTAGGATTTGAAACAATGAGCCCCAAATGGTGTTTTTAGCAACAGCATTCGTTGAAACAAAGTTGCTTCATCTTCTGATTCAGAGATGTTCATATGACGATGTATATGCAATGTTTAGAAGTTTTAGTGTTTCCTCAAAACACTTGAATGCACTACTCACAGTTCCTTCAAGCAACATGACAATATGACAATGGTGAGAAATTGTTAAGAGACGAAAAAATGGACACAGAAGAAGGAAGATCGTGATAATATGATACAATGCAGAGTGGATCATAAGGAAAGGTACTACACATAATTGTGAAAAAGGGAAGGAAATGTGACAAAAAGTGTTGTAAACGAAAGGTGAAATGATGAGATGTAGGTGTATGAGACACTTCTGAAAAACTTTAAAAATATCCATAACTTGTCACAATCACATTCTACTGCATCGACACCGCAAACATCGAATTTTCACTACGACGACATTCACAACGTATCAGTTATCTACACACTCAATAACTGCATTAACTCAAAAAGCAGTGTGTAGAATGTAGTATCATATAAATGAACGTAAAGGTATTGAAATATTTAAAAAAATATGTAGAATTCTCCTTTACGACAAATATTATTGAAATGAAACGACTCATGTAAAAATGAAACAAACATTTACTTAGCGAATACCTCATATTAGTATCAGAACGATATTATGCGTTTGATAACTCGCCAGCAGTCAATAGTCACAATGTATTAATCAGCATCTCGCATTTTAATAATCAAATCCGCATTATCACCTCATTCTGCATTAGGTCTTTTCAACCGTTTCGAATTTGTAGACGTAGTGCGGTATCGATGTCAGTAATTACTTTTTTGCGCTGCCAAAAATTGCACGAGTACTTTAAAGTCGGCGCGATGCGCTCGCCAGAGAACAGGCGCAGGCGGGGGGAAGGGGGGTACTAAGCGCATTTCAGTCTTTAATGTGTTTGCCGAAAAAATCAGCTTTCGCCCAAACCAGTTACCCGGAAACAATCTACTCGTGGAGAAAATTAGGGGGTCTCCAAAGTCTATTTGCGGTTGACTCGAGTAAGCTTTACTCGCCTGATTACGGTAGGGGCCCGAGAAGTGGCTAAGCCAGCTTGGGCTACCACGCGGGTTGAAATGAATGGAGACCTGTTACAGAGGCCTCGAAGCTTCAGTATTTAAGTGTTGGTTCCAGCTGCTATAGTCCAGACGCTTTGAGATTTTATTTATTTAATCACTTAAATAGCAGAGATACCGGTTTGGAAAGTTTGATGCAGGAATATAATTATTGTTCCTAAGCGAAAAGTCGGCCATCTCCATATTTCTGTACCTGGAAGTACCTGGAAACGCAGTCGACATCAGGGTCAAGTTCAGTGATACAATTAAATCCATCAAACGAGTTATATATTTAGTCTATGGCTTTTCAATTGCAATGGTTTGTAGCTAATGAGAAGAACATTACCAATTAACTCTAGCATCCGTTTGTTCCATCTCTCAAAATTCTGTTGCGTATCTCTCCTAATGATTTTATTGAATACATTTCCGATCATACCTGAATTATTTATATCTCTTTTCATATAAGGGCAGTGATAACTATATATAATAATAGCGGTACAAATGTTTCTGTTTTTAACGTATAAACAGAAAGTTTACATGCCTGTCTGTGCAACACTGCTCTTTGTCCAATATCGATTCCACATGTCATAAAATACATGTAACAGAAACTATGGCAGTAATGATGGCGGTTTGGTTAATCACAGCTGACTGTGACTGACTGTACTGACTTTGTTCAGTTTTGAGAGAAGGGAATAACCATTTCAGTGCATTTGACATGTGCCGTTGCGGCGAGCCCCTACGCTGAGAATTGGACAAATTTATCATTGGTCATTACATTTCTTAAAAACGTTTTGTTTGTACTTGTGAAAAGAAGTTTTATCTCGTGTTAGTTACCTCAATTATTATAAATTTACAGTAGTATCATAAATATAATATTCGTATAATAAATATACTATTATAAATATAATATCCAAATTTTTAAACATTGTTCATCGTAATCCATTAATATTGTACTATATAGTGCGTATGTGTATTGTCGTTTTCCCCCGAAAGTGTATCGTACCAAATTATTCTTAACGATCGAACTGTGATATCTAGAGTACGACTAATCAACCTAAAAATAAGTGTTTAAAAATATTAGCACTCTATTTATAAACGAAAATATAACTGTTGTATATCATATGTTTAGGTAAAAATACGACAACCTTCAAAAGTGTGTTTTTTAATGCGTGGCTGTGATATCTATGGGTTCCGCCAGAATCGTATAGCAATCTTTGGCACAGTCTGTACTTGTCACGACGTCTGCTAAAAGTAGATACAGTTCAGTATAAAACTGGCTGCAACGACTATTCAATGTGTAATCATTCTTTACATAAAACTTGACTCTGTCACATCGTTTCAAATTTTAAACGTCTCGCATCCCCCTGTTATTACTCCCACGCAGGCGTCCGCCATCTTGATCCTCCATTCTGCCAAGTCAGCGGGCCTCTTCCGCCTGAAAAGAGTAATCCACGTTTACATGTGGATAATCAACCCTTTATTGCTCCCCACAGCGTTGCGCGGAGGCAATTGTTTTTCGTCGCAAATAAATCAATAGACCTTTCATTCGTCCATTTTTCTCCCTCCGGCGTCCGGCTGCGGTACCAGGCGCCCATGAGCGGGAGCAGGCGCTGGCACGCGGACGTAGACTGCAGCGCCGCGCGGCGGCGGCGCCGCGAACGAACGCCACGCGAGAGCAACTTTCCGGAAGGGGGCGCTCGCGGGGGAGGCTGGAGGGAGCGAGAGGGGGGAGACGGCACTCGCGCGCGCGCGTGTGGGGAGACTAGGGACGGTGGCGGCGGCGGTGGTGGTGGCGGTGGCGGCGGCGGCGCCTGTGTGGGTGTGGGTTTACAGATTGCACGAAATACCTCCACCGATGCCGGCGGCAGCCAGCGGAGGTTGGTAACATTGAAAATTGTCCGCATACCGGTGCTGATTCGCATATCACGGTGCACCCTCCGCCTCCTCCGCCACCAACTCCACCGCCTCCTCGTCTGCTGCTGGCTCCGTCCCCCACAACCCCGCCCCCGCCCCCAGTCCGCGGCTCCCGGCCCCCCGGTCGAGAGCATTCGTCAAACGCAGGGGTGGCCAGCGGCAGCCAGCTTCAGGTACAGTATACTCCCCTTTATACGGTCCATCGTTCAACTACAGAATTCACCAGTAACATTTTCGTCAAGATTTTTTCCTCATCTGGTGCTATACGCAATAATTGAAATGAATTTGTGGAATGAAGCAAACCGTGCGAAACATTTACCGATGATCTAAATCTAAAAGACTAGATAATAGACTAGATTGATTACAGAGATATATTAATACAAAAGAGAAATATTCGAGCACAAAAAATATTAAAATTTAACTGGGAATATACGAGGAATTCTTTAATTGATCACATCACACACGAATTTTTTATTATTATATAACTTTTTCCAATTTTTTTGTTATCTATTTTATTCTTTTGGCAATTTCTGTTGCTAATCTCCTCTGTATCCACCGCATAATTTCTCTCATGCATATTTGATCCGTTCCGAAACAATACAATGAAACATATGGCAATGAACACACATGAAATGTTGACACATTTGCCCAAACAATATGTATGTTTGTAACTTGTATAAAAATTACGGGGAGTGTAGTAGCATTCCATGAAGATTTAAATTACTGGTTCAAAGATAATATACATGAAATGGAATTATTAAAGAAAAATAGAAAGGACTTCGAGGGAAAAGAATCGACGACAAGTGCATTATTGGAAAGAGCTCTAAGAGATCTCTAAACCGAAATCGTAAGAAAAAATGGCAGGAAAACTAAGAAAGAATAACAAACGAACCAAAGAAATAAACTGATAAAATGAAAGAAAGAAAGAATGGAGAAAATATGGAAATGCCGAGAAGTTATTTCAAGCGGTCTTTAGGGGCAAAAGAAATATTTATTGGAATGTTAACCCTCCTCCAGAGAGGCGTTGATTGATTGAAAATAATTCCTGTCGCGTCAACGGCTAAGGTAATTATTCCCATAAGTGGAGTGAGTGTTTATCGCGAGAGTTGCCGGCCACATTCAACTACTGGCTGGCGAGATCCTGCGCCAATCCATGTCGGCTTGCGGGACTTTCCCCTACCATGTATTTCCCACCAGAGGTGCTCCGCCCCAGCCGAGAAAAGATCTGAACAAACAGGTCTCCCGACATGCGTGGTAGTGTAGTGTATGTGAGCAAGAGTGTGTAAGTAAGGGGTGAGGATAGGACAAGGAAGGGGAAGACAGAGCGCGGTCCGTGGCCCGTGTGTAAGGGCATTCGTCTGGTATTGACCGGAGAAACCTCACAAAACTACCGATCAGAGCAGCCGGCCGCTCGAATTCTCCTCCACTCGGCGGCTGAATTCGATCTAGCTCTGCAGCTAGTATTGAAAATTTTGACACCGTCGGGACTCGAACCCTAGAACCTCCCTGTAAGAGTCCTGTTGTCCTGAGCCACTTTTGCCGGTCCTGAGAGAGATTCTATCGGCGAATTCTTGTGAGACTTGATGCAGAGTGGGTTCGTGGGCATCTCTCAGTTTCCTCATTTCTTATCCGTTCCCCACTAACAATCATTTCTCATTTACAAAGGTTGCATGACAATTAAACGTCCTAGTCAACCTTGGATTTGTCTTCAAAGCACTTCATCCCCAGATGACAATTCTAGAGGATGAAAAAAAAACTTATGAGAGAATGGAAGAAAAAGTCGATGTTTTAATGGTTTTGTTGCTTAGTCGTTCTGGTGTCGACGTACCTTTTCTACAGTTCTTTTTGATAGAGATCACGAGCCTCCCGCAAAGGCAAAAGATGAACACCGCAGGACGCGGAGTGAATGTTTAGGAACGGAGCATGGTGAAGTTCTTATTAAGGAAGAGAGAACACGTCTCATTTTTCACTATATTGATGTGCAAAATCCGAATCAGCGTGAAAAAGGTAATTATAATCTACCTGATTTATGTCATATTTTTTAATCCAGCCCGACGAAACGAATCTTTAGAATAACATTTGTTTACATGAATATTCCAGTAAGAAAAAACAAACGAAAAATGCTGAATTTAACAAATAGTAATTCGATTGAACTCACCATTTGATGAAAGTACATTCCTCCCGAAGTAACCAAAGTACCAAGACTTTAACCAATTATGATTATCACGGACCACTGAAGTGATATTCAATGTTCTGAAACAATGAAAAAATAAATTTCAATTAATATATATGTATTCAAAAATTGAAAATAACATTTAACACTTACTTCTCGACGATGGCTTAAACAATTTTTAATAAATATTTTTTTTATAACTGTTTCTACAAATTAGTGATTATAATATACAACATATACAATTAGATACCAATAATATTTACTTTAAAATGAATATTTAAAGCATTACTAACATTCGTTCTGTACAATTTTAGAGTATTACAAAGGAATGAACGTCAACTATTTAAAATATCGTGTAATTCAAGTTTTGGTGCAATCACCGCCAACTAATTTAGATCATTTTCCCTCATTCATTGAACAAACGCAAAAATGGCCCCTTAATTTTCTTTTTCTCATAATGGAGCTTAAATAAGCGCGCGTTTTGTTGAACTCTCCTTCTCTTAGTCGCGGTAGAAGACGGGAGTGTGAGTTGTTATTTCGCTAGCAAAATAATAAAATCAAATCTGTAATTCGTTTACTAATGCAAATAAATAATAATATGGAATTAGTAGGGAGCGAACCTTCCTAATTTACAAATGTTTCTAACCTCGCTTTGTTGGTATATTTATTATTTATTGAACTATCTATTGTAAAAGGGTGAGGTAGGGATTCTGAAGCCGAAGAATGCTTTATGATACATTTCGCAATATTAGCTACTTACGTTGTGAAGAGAAAGTATCGTCATATTGCGGCAAAAAAACTATACTATAACTATAATACTGAAGACATATCTTTTTTCTGAATAACATATACTTTTGAATATTTAGGTTTTTAAATAAGGTCATGCACCCTTTTCCAAAATTACGGGTAATTTTTGTGTATTCTTGCCAGAACTACTGGTATTTTTCAAACAGTTATTTTCTGTAAACCGAATCCAAATATTTTCTTTAAATGTTTTCCTCACATTAGACTCTTAAAAGTGGCATCGGTTCTGTTTTCTGCAAATTTTCTATATTTTAGAAAATTAAAAAAAAGTAGTATTGTAAAGGTCAAAGTTGTTGATGGGATATTTTTGTAGTAGTTATTGCGTAATTTTCACTTGACGTTGATGAAATTTATTTTTTAAAATTCTGAAAAACGGCTTCATGTTACTACTTTATTCTTTCCCCTCGAATATATGAAAGGAGGCTTAAAAATAGCACAGATCCCATTTTGCTTGAACTCTGAATTTTCGAAAATTGCAAAGTTAAAAATAATGCGAGAAAATATAAGCTGTTATATCTTGTATTTTAAACAACTACTTTTTGCTGTTTTGTGACGAAATTAATTGAAATGAAATCAAAAGTGTTTGAAACATAAATGGTTTCTGGAACAACGTATAATCGTGTTGTGACGTCATGGATACTCACAGCGACCACAGACACAGAACTTTCCTCTAACAATATATTTATTAGCAAAGAAAACATAACACATATATACACTTAATATTCTACTTACACCCTAGCTCTGATAGACCTACTATCCCCTGATCGCGGGAGCGATCCAAACTCGATTGAAGATGGTTTTGATTGTGGCATTCGCCACTCCTACTTCTGAAGCGCGCACAAAGCCTTGATTCCATGACCGGATGTCACGCTGGGACACAAAGTCCGTTCTGGCGCACCAATGGCTGGTTTGTCTCGATCGCATGAGCGATCTTACCCGATTGAGAATCGGCGTGAATCGTGGCACTCAACCACTCTTCACCTCGGAGCACGCACACAGCATCACTCCCCCGTGACTGCAGTCACCCAAGGACCTAAAGTCCACAGGCTTCGTCAACTAGTGACTCGAGCCTCGCGAGTCGGGCTCGCATATGCACCGTCGTGGCGCCAAGTTTTGTGCACACGCACGAGGTTCTCCCACTGTCTCCAGAACCCACCCACTGGCTCTGTACACTCTGTTATATAGGCGAGGCCCACGTGACCTACTACGTCACGCCACCCCCTCGCTTGTTATTACAGTGAAAAGTTTCTAAAGGCCGGAATACTCCAAAGCCTTGTGTCTCCCGTTTCCGCGTTCTTGCCTTTACGGAAAAACCCTTCTCTCCTTCCTGTGGCGAGGCTAATCCTCTACCAAGCGTCCCCAAATAGATGCCACGATGCACGCTGGCTAATACGTTACAGTATCATATTCTTTTAATGGTCGGATATCAAGATGCACAGATACCCAGAAGAATGTCTATTTAGGGCTCAAATGTTTTCGGCCTATTACGCTAACAAGTATTCACATTTGGAGATCATTAAGAACTAAACATATCTATAAATTGTAGCCACATAGAATTGTTATACGCAGTCTGTTTAGAAGAAAGTGTGTTCAAGACTATAAGACTCGAAAAAGTGCTGCATTTTCGAATTTCATCTTTATAAAGTCATCAAATTTAAATATTAATAACAAAAAAGTGAGGATGTTAAATGAGGTTCTAATGAAAAACTGATCGCATGAAACAATATGGCCCGACTTCTCAATATATTTATAATTTTTCGTCTTAATATGTACTTAAGTAATTAAGACAAATTATTGTAATTCTGTGGCAAAAATCGGAGATTTTTTGACAAAAATCTCGTATCGAAGAACTGGGTAAATCATGTGCTTATATGAATTAAATTACTTCTTCTGAAACGCTATGTAATCAATTTCACGTTTAGTGGATCCTTGACAACGAACAATTTATTAAATCGTTTGGTTGTCCGTTCTTCGATCCCTCTCTTTGTCGCCACTACTAGCACCTAAACCGTTCAGACAATTTTCTCCAACATTGATATTTCCCGATCGAATGACTAAATTGGAGGCCCAGCGAGTTTGAAACGAATATTTTGATGTTTGGGGTATTTTATATAAAGCTTCAATATTTCCAAAATGCCCTCAAAGGTGGCTCTTAATCTTCTCCGTGGTTAGAGCAGAGAACGATTAAAAAATAGTGCATATTCCATTTTCGACGAACTGAATTTCCAAAAATTGCAAAAGTTACGAATTTGTTCGGCGTCTACCTATACAATATTTTGGACCGAAATTGTTTTATTAATGAAATATTCAATGGCATATCTTGAAAAAAGTTTGTTCAATTTTTTGAAAATATGAGTAGTTTTCGCATTTTCGCAATTTTTCTCAAACACTGCATATCATTTTCTTCCCTCTATATAAACATTTTTCTCTAAATGTTTTCCTCGGATGGAGAATTAGTCGCTTCAAAACGGACCATTTCCGGCGAACTCTGTATTTTCGAAATCAGAGCCACAACAACGAGAAATGCCCAAAATTAACATCCCAAAAGTACTATATTGGTGAATGAGATTTTCCCTTGATGAAATCTCTTCTTTAAAACTATATCTCGAAATAATGGAAATGAAAATCTCTGCAGTTTTGAAAATTGCAAATGAAAATGTTCAACTTTCGGTTTAAAGTGTTCTGCTGCGAGGCTGATGGTGTAGGTGTAACGTGAATGTCACACTAATTCAAAGAACCTGCATATACGTCCAACCACGAAGTAAACATTTTTGTTGGTAGGAAACTCTTATGCAGCCTCATGTACTATTCTAATATTGCATAGCCGTTAGAGATAATGCAAGAAAGCATGTGATAATGTAGCACCACTAGTTTTAAATTTTTTTAACTCAAGAGCTGAACATAAGGACCATCAGAATAGGCACTCTCAGCCCAGGGCTGATGCATTCAGTCAGGGGCTGCGGGCGTTTCCGAAAGAAACTAGACGTTTTTCTGACCCCGATTCACAGAAATGAAAAGTTAAAGTTCTGTCGTGCGTATCAATATATTTGCGTTTTTCTCCTGATGCGCTGGACGTGGGTGGTACCATCGCAGAGCGTGCTGACATTGACAGTTTTCCTAGATGAGCAAGTATCTTTGAAAAACAGAAAGTTATCACAGGGGCACCAAAATTTCTGAGCTTTTTTTATCAAAGTGATATTGGAATGCGAAAAGATGAGTTGGTGAAATAAACACAATAACAGGTGAAACCGATTATCCTTCATATGTTCTAATGGTTAGAGATTTTCCAGACTTTCCAGTCTTAAGACTTTTCTGAAAATATATTTCTAAATATATTTTTTATTGCAGAGATATTGACACAACTTCGATATTTTAAATGAAACCCAATAGACTTTTTAGATCATCATAACAAGCGTGAAGAGAGGAGTTTATAAATATGCATATCGCCATATGTTACATAACAAAATTTTCGAGAAATTAAGTTTTAAAGACGCTTGCCGACTGCTTGTTTCCGTAATCTGAACGAGAAATTCCGGGTGATATGCGGCTAAAATAAATTCATCTGTCAATTGCGAATTTATGTAAAATAAATCGCAATACTGAGAGAAAGATTCCTTTTGAAACAGACAAAATCATTTCTATTAAAACTTTCTTTTCCATGAAACAACCTTACGAATCCCAAATGTCCGCGTCAGTGTATATCTTCAACATTATAAGTCACAAGACCTAACTATTAGGGAAACCATTCCACCAGGCATTCCAATCAATATGTTTGTGTGATAAGCAGCTTATGTCGGTAACCCGCAGTCGAAAAAAAGTAAAATTATTAATTTAGTGCACAAAATATCTCCTTAGCATCTGTAACTGTAAAAGCTCCTCCCTATTGTTTGGCGTAGTGGTCTTTGTTAAACTGCAAATGCATTCAATAGCACGAATTGTTCGGGGGACCTATGTTCCGATTAATAAGTCAAACATCTTACGGAAAAAAATGCTTTTGTAACCAAGAGAGGCACACTATTAAAGCATCTAAGAAGAAAGAAACTTTGCCACGGACGTGAACTCAACGTGGCTGTCAGCGTATTTCCTTAACATTATAATAACTCACATGGGTAAAAGTTGCGAGATGCCGCAGAAAATTCAAAGCAAAATATGTTTGTAAATGCAGTCGCTTACGTAGCTAACCGTAATATAAAAAGAAGGCAACATCCGAAATTTAATATTCCGCCTGGGCCGCTTCTTGTGGGCAGCGCTGCGCGGAATTCGCGGCCTGCGCTCCGGAGCTGAGCGCCGCCGCCGC
>BOPP01000034.1:1147857-1180065 GCA_017312745.1 Gryllus bimaculatus | reverse complement strand
CACCACCCCACCCTGCCCGGCTCCACGTCCCCGCCCACCGCCCGCGTTACTTATTCACTCACCCCGCAGCTCCGTGGCTCCCTGGCAGTTTTACATACCGCGGCGACTTTAAGGCTCCGCTATTACTGTAACCGCGTTACGCTGCCCCGGCGCCGTCGCCTCTCAAACTTTCATGCCAGGCTGTTAAACCTCCCCCGCCACGCACTAAACAGGCCTGCCAACGGCACTAAAATGTCCCCACTTTTACCGGCGCCCGGCAATGAAATGTCACTAACCGTAGGACGAGAGGAACGGGTGTGAATGTTTGATGGAACGCGGCGCACAAGGGGGTGGGGGAGTGTACAAGAAGGGAAGGGGCGAGAACGCGAGGAAGAGATAAAAATGTCGCCAAGAATAGAGAGAATGAAAGAAATGAAATGAAGGGGACGAGAAATACTGGCAAAGCTTGACAGAGTGTGGTATGTCATACGTATTATACGAAACGTATATACGCACTTCTGGATGAGTAATTATTGTAATAATTATGTGTAGAAGCAGGGACGAAGTAAGTCACACACGTCTGGCTCATCAGTTAAACAAGTATTTACCTACGAAAATGGAAGTAAACCGACACCGAGTATGTGTTTAAAAAAACTGTGTACGATTTTTTAATGTAAATTCTTATTCATTTCAAATTTAACTGTATTTTTGAATAACTTACTCGTGCATCATAATCAATCCAGTAGTAATAAATTACACCACTTTTCTCAAAGCGCATGGAAGGAAAACCTGATTTAAAGATGATTTTATATCAAAAAACTTCGTCTTTTCATGTTTCTCCATTGTATTGAAATCCATTGCATATGTTTTGATTTCTGTGTATAAGAGAAAATAATATGTGATTGTTTAGGTAATTTTGCTTTACATCTAGAGCATAAATGCATGAATGAACTATTATTTTGTACATAAATTTAGGCTATTATTATATACGAATTTCAAACCTAAAGGTTTGAAAATTAAATTTCGGAACCCCTTCCAATTTCTTTCCCACCACGGCCAAAGGCGATTTGATGTTTCATAAAGCTGATATCTCCAATCATTCAGCCATTTTGAACGAAAGTTAGAGTAACAATTATCACCTTCACCTTCATAAACGCCGCCGAATGAAGACTCGGGCATCAGGGGACTATCGCCCATTTCCCCGCCGGCACGTTCGCCCCTCGGCATGCTCCCCCTCCACAGGAAGGTGGCTGCAACGGCAACGCGCGACCGCAACACGCACACAGCTCGCACGCCCGCTCCGCCCCGCTTCTCCCCGCTACCCGTTCGCAGTCCCCGCCTGCGCCGCCGCGCTCCCCGCTCCACCGCCACTGCCCGCCTACGCGCCCGCCGAGTCTTCTCGGCGTATTCCCTGCACGATCGCCGCGCCTCTGGCGGCCGCGAGAGGAACTTCCGGCGGCGGCGCGAAATATGGCGGCTATTTCCGGTAACAACTGAACCGCCCCGCCCCCGCTTTCCTCCCGCCTGCCTTCCCCTCGCCGCCGCCGTTGCAACCACGAATTTTCACGGTCGGGAAATGGCGAAACGTTCCCACTCATACCACAGACATCGCCGCCGCCACTCCCTACCCTCTCATCTGCTTGCAAATCGTTGTACGCGGTATCCGATAGTCGCTAATCGATTGTATGTATGTATCGACGCGCGGCGATTGCAGAGCGCTGCTGTCGCGGGGACGAGGGCGAGGGAATTGGTTGGCTGGCTACGCGAGAGGCCTACGTGGCAGCCTGGCCCCCTTCACCCCCCCGCGCTCGGAAGGGCCCCTGTGCATATGCTCGCTGGCAATCTGCTGTCGTCGCCGACGCTACCGTCGACGGTCTTTCTCCAAATGAGCCTCCCCACTCCACCCTCCCCTAACGCCATCCCCCGGCCCTTCGGCGGAGTGTGAAGCGACTGCGTGTCCCCTTCGCAGGGCGAGTGACGGAATGAAATCATTATTTTAGGGAACTTCCAATTTCGCGCGAGGTAAAACGCGACCAACTTTACACCGATTCGACCCACTGCTTCCGACGCGAGCTCGTTCTCTCGGGAGGAGGTGATTTTTGATCGCGCGGAAATTGGTTTCGACGAGGTGCTCACTTCCAAAACGTAAACGTAGACTCTTACGTTTATATTTATATGTGCAATAGCACATCTCTGTGGAAGCACCGCTCCTTCTTTCTTAAAACCATATCTAAATACTTTCTTTCCTTTGAATTATCCACATCTTTCAACGTTTAAGAAATTATGCAAAATTCAATATTAACAATATTTATAGTAGAATCTATAATTTTCTGGCCTCCTCATTGCATCTCGTTGCATTATTGCTCTTCAAGATGGTGTACAGTCACACTTGCTGATAAAATGTTTTCTTTCCTGAAAGAGGAATGAAATAATTACATAACAAAAATAAGTACTATTGTACCGACTGAAAGTAAATCAGTGTAGGTGCTGTCGAAATCCAGCACTTAGAGACTTTCAAAAAGAAGACACCAGTTTTGTTTTGTAAATAAATTAAAACTGATATTTGGAACTCAAGTTTCTAGAAATCAAAATGTAACTAATTCATGTAGTTCAATGAAATCTTATTTTTTAAGTTTATCGTTGTAGATGAAACAAAAATAAGTGTAGTTTAAAGTTACAACAGAAATGATTATATATAGAGTAACTTCAACACAAGTAAAAAGAGAGTAAACATCGAATCTGTCTGTTATCTTCCATCTTTTCTAACATGCTGCTGAGAGGCTAAAAAATGAAATCAGTATTAGAGAAATGACCATAGAATGGAAGGTATTTCTTGAGAGTTTCATACACGAAGCCTTTTTCAACAATAGCTAAAGTTTAAAGTACAGACGTGAAAAGAGACTGGAAAGCAATAAAAGAGAGAAGTGGAATGGATTGTGTAAAATTAAGTGAGTCGTTAGTGTATCCAGACACATCAAGCACTTTGGTCACTAGCCCCTTGAGTGTAGCACACATTATAGCCGGGATGGCGGCGTACCTTCCCCGCTGAAACTTGATATCTGACTTATGGCGGCGTACCTTCCCGCTGAAACTTGATATCTGACGTCACTCAAACATCGAGTTTACCTCACCAGGTTATTCACTCAGTGATATACCACTCCAATCTTGATAAGCGTTAACCTCCTGAGCGGTCTCATGAGGTGTGTCGTAGTGTAGAGAATGTAAATGTCGGAGTGCGGGGGTGGGGGTAATTAGTGTCAAAAATCCCCCAACCTGGATCACGTAGCATATGACCTTCTGCTCAGCGGTACTGCAGAGGTGACACCAATGGTACCACTAAGCCGTCAAAGTCGTTGGTAGGGTGTGCATTAGACACACGCAAATCGTAACAGGGACAGTAGTATATTCCGGCTGTGATGGTGAATAGAGGAATCTGCATACTTCATTCGTTTCACATTTCTTCTTCCAATTAATATATCTTGAAACATGTCTCACCCAAATATGTTATAGTTCATTTTATTTTTGAAAAACGTGTCTTGTGATGTTCCTGAACTTTCCAGTGATTTTCCTATTTGTCTCTCGACACAATCCGAAGTGACGATGGTTTAAAGCCTTCAGTGTCACAAAAAAATGCAAAGATCCACCTCTCCACCGCGTGAATTCTTTTTATATTCCAATTTCGCCGAAAATTCATCTAAGATTCGAACTTCCTTCCTCTATTGGAAACTATATTCAAAAGTAGACATTTTTCGTAACTAATTCAAAATTAAATAAATTCCTTTTGAGAGATTTTTATAACGCTCGATGTTTCGCGTTTGTTCCCTAGTAGGTTTTCCGTCAAAGAGAATAAAAAGTATATGCTCTACTGTTTCACTTCCAATTTCCTCACCCACAACCAATATAAACCAGCAGTCGCTTGTTTCCTTCCTGTGGCATTGCCGCGACCGATTAAAACAGTTGCACAAATATATTGATTCGCCAATGCTAATTTCGTTCCTTTTAAATTATGTATGATGAATTTTCCATCCGAGATAGCAAAATGTACAGCCCGGAGTAAAACATATCTCCAGTAGGTGCGGCTAAAATGGATTCTGACCGTCAGCTACCTCTCCCATGAGCCAAAGTGGGACCTTTCTAAATTTATAGATTGCTTGTTTACTGGATCATGCAGACGACGGTGCTAATTGAACATTGAAGATGAGAACACACGGTGCCGGATTATCTATTAATCGATGTTCTTCAATCACATATTTGTTCTGAGCCCCAGGGAAACAGTGTAGTTAGCGTGTTTGGTAGTGGAGAAACTGTGCACCCAAAACCATGAGCAATCGCGACTAAGCAACACATTACCTTCCAGTGCAGAAATCGAGCCTTAGGTGATTGTGTGGAAAGCTACCTTATTAAAGATACAAAATTTTTTCAATCACTTTTCACTTCTGAGTGACGTGTTATAATTGCAAGTATTGTGTTGTAATCGACGAGCTCTTAAATTCTTTGAACTATAGTCATTTTAATTGTTAATTAACTTTAGACAGTTAAATCGAATGCAATTGCTGTCTAAAGGAGAATTCTGGCGGTTGGCAGCTCTGATTAGTAGTTTTCCTTTTTCTCCCATCAATGCGAAGCCAGTGCCGGAGCAATACACTACGAAAAAGGCCATGGGGTCCGCCCGCGATCTTTCCATCCTCTTCCCTTTTACAGACACACACACACACACACAGTTTCATGAACAATATTAGCATTCATGTCGAGAGACCAGTCGGGATCTTAGAACCTGTCCCGACTCGGGCGTTGTCCCGCTGGAGGAATATACCCGGAGAGGAAAATCCCGCTAGCGAAGTAGGTCGGCACTGGATCTCATGTTTCAGTGGAGGAGATACACCGACACTGACACAATTATAAAATATACTACACCTACGAGACTAATTATCTCGGATGTTGACACGCCGGAATGAAAACCTCCCTTACCTATATCTAAGGTTAATTTGATGTGCATTGCGTACTTGGACGAACCCTAAATGAACATAACTAATTGTATACTACGCAATTGGTTGTCCTTAAGGAAGTCGTTAAATATTCCAATATTCATAATGCCCAACTAACATTTCGGATTAAGGTACGAATATACATTTCAAAAATTAATTTCACTTAAATTTGAATGTTTACTACGGCAAATGAATACCTTCTCATATATACCGATGGTTCTTGATCATTTAGAGAGTACAAGAAGAGTTACTTGAATGTAATTTTTTCTATTCTTGTTCCATGGCCATGAAAGTATTTTTTCTATATTTTTTGAATTTTTGCTGAGATAGTAAATTTTTCTGTTCTAACGGATGGTTTTTACTTCACTCAATATCAGTTCTTGTCATTTCGAGGATTGTCATGAAAAATCTAATTTCAGCTATTTGTTCTCTGCTGTGGGTTTCCTAATTCAAAAAAAGGTTTCACATAAATACAGGCCAAAGACACTTCCATATCTTTTGAGAATTACGATTGGAAGATTGATTGACTTTTATTAGTATAGCAACTTTGTGAATGTTAAAAATTTTTTAATATGTACGATTTTCATTGGAAGAGGAACTGAAGACCCATGATCTCCCTTATTGGGGCACTACTGAAATACACTAATTGTTTCCGTATGATACTGATTGTATGATTGCTTGATTTATCTAATAAGTTTAGGTTCCCCTTATAAGACAAGATATTGAATTATGAGCTTTATTTGCCTACAGAGTAAGCATAAACTTTTCAACAGTTCAGTCATCTGGTTATACAGACTTACATTCCACAATGGTCAAAATCATGTCAGAATTCTGACTAGTCACGCGAATTCATGCTCCAATTATGCTTCAATTCCTTATTCATTATTGATTGCCTTAAATTAAAAGTAACCTTTACTTTTTAGGAACATTACTTATTACAGGTCAACTTGTTTTTTAAAAGTATACAATGCAAATGAAAATTGAATGGATTTATTCATTCGTTCGTTCGTCAATTCGTTCGTTCGTTCGTTTATATTTTATTATATTATATATTTATATTAATATTATAATTATATATTAATGTATTATATTACATATTTATTTATTTATTTGTTTATTTACTTATTTATTTAATTTCACGTGGTTATGGAAGAAGGGCTAATATTGCAAGTTTTTCGGAAATCGTCTTTTCGATGAAGAACCTATTTTATGTTGATGCGTAACCTTGTGGACTAAAGTCTGATGCTTCATACCAATAATGTTGGAGCGAACCGAGAAGGCGGACTCGGAGGAGGATCTTTGACATTTAAGGTTATTCCTCAAAACTTTTAATATTTGAGCTCATTAATTAGCAGCAGGATTAATGTCTTTTGAGTTGTTCTAAATTACTAGAACCCAAGTATGAACCTTAATTCTCTCTAATATAAAAAAAATACAAAATATGCTCTAGAACTTACTTGCAGATTTATATTCAATTAGTGCGTTAATACCATAATAATAATAATAATAATAATAATAATAATAATAATAATAATAAGGGCAAAGGGCTTGTAAATGATATGGAAGAGTCAAAGCTTCCCTCAAAGGCACAAATAGAGGAACTTTGGAAGCCTATCTGGTCATCTGCTGTGGTCCCACAAACCCAGCATATGACGTGGAATTGAAGATGGAGATGAATGACAGACACCGGAATAATCCCGTCTAATGTGTGCAGAAGCCAATCATCACGTGGAAATTGGATCCCAAGCCAGCTGAAGCAAAGCACATACTTGAAGCACGCAGGCAGTGAGGCCTCCACCCAATTATTGGCTAAAAATATTGTACCAGCACCTACCCATCATATAGCTAATATAATTCAAATTTGTTCTTCACAAGCAGAAAATCGTATCTCACTTCCTCACTGAAGAGACATTTTTGTTACCAATAGAGGGTGACACAAACCCCCGAAGTACAGGCCTGAGTAACCTGCCTTCAAAACTTGTCTCACAAACTCTAGAAATCTGTGATTCGACCAATGATGTATAACAACATCTGAGGAACAGGAACATCTAGCAAATGAACAGAAAGGATGTGCACCTGGATCTCAGGATGCAAGGCAACTCTTATAGACTCTGTAATTATGGGCAAGTGCTTGAAAAACAAAGAAACTTGTACGCGCTGCTACATAGATTACGCTAAAGCATTCGACACCGATGCCCCATTGCTTGGCTCCTTCAACTTGTTTTGAGATGTAAGATATACAAGGTCCACCCGTGATTATCCAAAACTTCCTGAAAACTGCGATGAGTCGATGGAAGATACAAAACTGTATCTCTCTATGGAAGAGCAATCCGCCGCACATCAGGATACTATACACATTCCGCCGGGGATTTTCGCAGGGTGAGCTCTTTTAACCCTTGTATTGTTCTGTTTAGCCTTGAATTCCCCTCTCTACTCTACTAATTATCTTAATTATAGGAATCGCTCGTTAAAAAGGGAACTCAGACTCTTATCGTGTCTCACATGCATCCTTGACAATGGAGTGAACGTAAAGCTCTATTGCAGACACTGAGGAGTCATAATGCGGCAACTAAGTAAACGTGACGGGGAGAAAGTCCATGACACATTTAAGAGAAATTCGTGTTGATAAGATGCAGGAGAGTGAAATAATCATTCGGGGTCATGAGTGGGCAAGTTATAAAATTGGAAACTGCATAATTGGAACCAAAGATATCCTCAATGGAACCCGCATTAAAGCTTACAAATACTTGGTTTCCAACAGTCACTCCGAATCAAAACACCAGACTGTAAGCCTAAGAATATAACTAACCAAGATGAGTGTTGTAAACGATTGGCATGGGCTTCTAAAACTCAACACGCTCTGCCTAGAAAACCTTGTGCAGGCATCAATCATTTGTGATATCTCAGTGCTGACATCACTCCTTTGGCTTATTAAATGGAAGCAATACGCGACCTCGACAAGCATCCAGAAACCAATTCGAAACCGCTAGTGACTCAGACACCGAAAGACATCATTACCCTTCAGTACTGAGCGTTTTACCCTGTGCCAGAAGGTCTGGCAAGGAGGTGGTGCGAGGGTTATTATAATCTCGTATAAATCTACACAGCTCTCAAATGTGTTCACTCAGAAGATAGGCTTCTTGGTAACATTAGTGGGAGAGTCAGCAAGCAGTGAAGGCGTCAGTTGACAATAAGACTATAGTCTCTAACTTGAAAAGCTTGATCCGCCTGTTCAAGCCAAATCATTGAAACCGGAAGAGAGATACCTTATGGAAAGCAAAGAGCACTGCATGGAAGGGTACACCTCGACGAAGCTGAGTAACCAGAATCGATCATCTCTGCGCGCACGCCATGCTCCCAGCACGGTGAATCTCTTCGGAGACAAAGCCTTCATGATAGCTATTCCAGGACCAAGGGTACCAACATTGAGACTACAGAAAACACATTCTGAGAGATTCTACGGACTTCATTCCGACTCGTGATAGAGAATATGTGAGGCTGCAAGCGGAACTAGTCCAACAGTGACGAAGTGATGTACAGGCCGACCGCACAGGTGGAATAGCAAAAAGAGGCATGCAGCTGGGAAGTGGCGCAGCAGGGTAAGCCCAGATTATTAGCGTTGAAAAACGGGCTTACTCGCCACTTCTGCGGCGTATTATAGAGATATGGTGCCTCGAATGTGCTGAAAGTAGTGAGCACACACGTCTACTGATCGTAGTCCAATTATCACTAGAACGAGGAATGTCGGCGGCAATAGACCCGATAAAAGTACATTGATAGAAACCAACAGCAGTTTTCCTTATCGAATATATCATACCATACCCACAACATATCGGGAAAATATCAGAAGGAAAGATCGAGAAGGATATACAATCTCGTACGCTACTGAAGTCGCAACTCAGTGACTTCAGGATAAAGTGACGACTGTGCCTAGTAATAATCACAGCTCACGGGAGTGATTCCGAAATATGACCAGTTCGGGCACTGGAGTGTCTTCACTTGGATACCAGGAATGTATATAATATCGCAAAAACAGTAAATTGACATAACATTTGCGCGTATTGTCAGAAGCGCATCTGAAACCTTCAGTAAAGCAACCACAACCTGGTCATCTCATACCTGTGGTGTGGTTGACAACCGACAGTAGGATACTGTGAAAATGTAAGAATAATAAATATAGATAATAATGAATAATAATAATGAATAAGAATTATAATAATAATAAATAATCAATTAATTACTCTTAGTATTAAAGATATATATTTTTCAAGCCCCTCTAGGATGTCCCACGGAAAGTGTACTTGCTTCCTATGGGTTGGTACCACGTTCTATTCCCAGTCGAAGCAAAAATAGAGAAAATAGAGTTGTAGCTTTCCTTTAAAATCGTCTCAGTTTATGTAGCTGTGCGATGATGAAAAGCTCAACGAGGTAGGTGAAGAGAAAACATCATTTTCACCGCATCTCTCTCTTAATCCCCTAGCATGGGATGTGAACTCGGCGTAGACATTGGGTTCAGCATTAATTAGACGGAAAATTCGGACATTCGATCCAAAATGACAAACAAATACATTCTTCTCATTAATTAAATTTGTTCAAAGAATTGCTTCTCTGACCGGAATTCGAACCGTTTCGCCTAGTTTACGCCAAGGTGCTTTAACCACTCAGCCATCGAGACAACCAACTGTTTGCACAGGTTCTTAGGCCTGTTGTATTGCCCGCTATTATATCAAATATATCCACTCTGTCACCTTCTTGGACGCGTTTACGCTCGGAAAGATTTTCCACAGACGTTAAGAATACCAATCTGTGATCTTGTTACTGAGTAACAAGGGAGTGACAATTATATTACAAGGGGGTTTAATTATTAAAATTCATTTGTTACTTAGTAACAAGGTCACAACTTGGTATTCTTTACGTCTGCGAAAAATCTTTTCGAGCGTAAACGCGTCCAAGAAGATGACAGGATGGTGGCAGTTATATTATTCTCATTGTTATTTGGCACATCAGTCTATAAAAACATTGAAATAGATGTTGGCAGAAACGGTATCATTATGTTGCAGAAAAGATTTTACTCGACATTTAAATTTGTAAATTTTTAATGTGTCCCGGTAATGTGTTATAACATTACATACCTGACTTTGGACTTGATGATTGTCTGGCTCCTTTTACTAATACCAGTTTTTTTCTAAATTACATTTAAATTTCCTTTAATCGTTTTTAACGTCTATCTCATTTTCATTAGGCAGAGAAGTTTTTAGTTTCGGCTACGCTCTAGGGATGAAACTGCTGCAGAATGTGAAATTGTTTGTACGGTGCTTATTTTTAATTCCATTCATTAGAAAATAAAAAGTTTCACGTTCAAACGAAAACATTTTCATTTGCTGGCAACAAGGAATTCTGGTTTTTATTGAACACATTGAGAAAGAGAGACCTCAATTACACGACGAACTATGCTTCAAACTCAAATTGTTGTGGACCTGAGTATTTCGTCTAAAATAGTACTTAAAATTGTAAATATAAATCGTTAAGGATATGATAGTCATTCCTTGTCATGTGGAAATTTACGTAATGGGCCCGTGTTCATCATTGCAATTTTGCAAAGTTTCCTCAGCTTTTATCCCTAAAAAATATCGTGTTTAAATTAAGTGTTTAAATAATAGTCTTTAATACAAGAATAAATATATTTTGAATACTGAATACGGAAAACTAAATACGAAATGAACTAAAATTAAAATACTGAACTATAATATATTGAGGATGTCAAAGGGTCTTCAAAAGTATTTTTACAATTTATACCAATTCCATTTTACGGATATTTCCAATGAATACTGAATGAAGTGTCAATATCTTCGACTCTTACATTTGCTTTATGTAGTACACAGTGGTAATATGTTAACGCGTATGAGAATATAAGCGGTAATTAAACCTCAGGTGACGGTAGTTAGACTGACAAGTAGCATTTTGCGCACGTACGTTTTAGGAATTGATTATGTTAAGCGGACACGTGGAAGGTTTTAAACGCGGACGTATACTATTAATTAATGATACGAGCAGGTTGATCATAAACAAATACGTAAGATTAATGGATGTTAGAATTTTTCCCTTCGCGGGACGCAATTCACATAAATGGATGGGCAGCATTTCATACAAACACCCGGTTCTGTATTACAAAGATGTGGCCGTAACAATCTACCGTGCTGGGATGCGAATAAATTACAAACCGTGATATTAAAAATAATAATTTACTTCTCTTGGTGTTTATTTATCTTTTTATAACATTTCATTTTGCTGAGAAGTTTTACTTCGAGATCAAGAATCATTTCCTAAAATTCCTCCAACCCAACGAAAGTCCTTTGAAGTTGATTTTATCACTACTCCGGCATGTTCACATTTTCTGTTTGTTATTCGACGTCGACTGTACCCTGTCTATACTCCCGCGCGCTCCATATCTTTACAAAACAATATTTCCCTCCTCGGAAATGAAGAGAAATATAGAAATCCATTACGACTTGTACAAACCCCCTTTTCCACAAAAGCGAAGCATCGTTCTGATTGATATGATCTAGCTATTACACGCGCCAGACAGGCGCGGCCAAAACTTTATAATGAATTAAGTTTCGAAATTACGTCACCAGGCGGCAGACCCTCAATCGCAGAAGTCACCTCAAGTCTTGCCGCGAAACCCCAGACGCTATTACCGGCGCGCACAACGAACCGTAGGAGCCATTCACTTATTTGCTGGGCGCTTATCACGCGCCGAAAATACGCCCGGCGTGAATGCGGCGAGCCGCGTGGGCTGGCGGGAGGCCGGGCGCGCAGGGGTTCCCTGGCGAGAGGGGATACCTTTGGCGTCGAGGCCATCAGGACTGTTGTAGCTATTTTCACGCTTGAAATTCGTTACTTTTTTCAAAAAACATTTTTTGGGAACAGTTCAAGTGTACGCTAAATTCAATATTCTTTGTTTTTACGTCGATGTATACATTTGTGCGGTCTGCGCACACTTGAATCCCATGCATGAAAATTTCGTTTTCTCTGCCATCGTTCTTTCCTGATCGATGTTCCGTTCAACATCTGTCTTGTATTTGTTCTTTCCCATAGTTTGGTGGCTATACATGGAAATTTGTTCATTCGAATTTTTTATTGATTTCGTACTAAATTCAGAAATAATAAGTTTTGTAATCGTATACGTATAGTTCGCAACTCTTTTAAACAAGTATCTGAACGTCAGTCCTTTCCGGTTTTTGTTCTTTTCCTGTTTTTGTCGACTCGTTTCTTTGCGATTTTCCGGATCTTTAGTTCATCCATCCGTCAATCTGTCTACCCGTCAACTCGTATATCAGTCAGGTTTTCTATTCTTAAGTTCGTCTGTCAGTAACACCGTCTGTCCGTCTGATCGTCTGTCTGTCAGACGGCGCGTTAGTCTGTGTGTCAGGCCGACAGTTTGGTCGTACATGCCCTAGGGAAGCTTACCATGAGATACATTTTAGCTTCGATTTTTAATACTACGCTCAATTGCAGCCGAAGTGTAAAAATATCGTTGTAAACATACGGAAATTTCATAAGTAGTTGGAAATGACTTATACTTAAAGGTTCTTCCGGCGAAAGGTTTCCTTGAAAACATTTCACATCTGTTTACTCGTTCATGCAATAGTTTGTCCGGAGCCCAGTACATGCAGAGGTAGTTTCTTCGTTCCCCCAGTTCCCAGCGTTGTTTCCTCGTTGGTTGGTGATTTCGGGCACGTCAACTACTGAGGTAATTAGTCCCATAACTGTAATGGATGTTTTTCCTCTGACGACGGCGGTGATCTTCCCCCGCTGGATGGAGAGATTCGGCACCGACCTACCGTCGGCTAGCGGGGTTCCCCCAACCAGGTATCTCCCACCAGCGAGGCACCGCCCCAGCCGGGACAAGATCTATGCTCCAGACCGGTTGCCCGCCATGTGTGGTAGTGTAGTGCATGCCAGCGTAAGGACGTGTAAGTGGTGAGAATACAAGGAAGGGGAAGACAAAATCGCGCGCGGTCCGTGGCCCGTTTGTTAGGGAACTGCTCCGGGGTTCGCCACGTGATGATTGAAGAAAGTACGGAAAACTGCCGATTAGACAGCCGGCCTCTAGAACGCTTGCCACTGCCGGGATTCGAACCTAGATCCTCCCGTTCAGAGGCACTGAAGTTACATCAGCCCTGACCAACATTTCCCGGTGTTTCTTCGTCTTTTCGATGCTGAATCGTTTATTGGTAGTGTTATCGGGTTGGAGTGTGCAGACGTCTTTGATAAGTTGTGAATTATAGTTCTAAATGTTTTATTTGGCTGTGACATGAACAAAATGAAGCAGGTGGCAATATTGAGTGTGGCACAAACATAGTTACGCTACATTAGCTTTTCCAAAATTGCAAAATTAAACTTCAATTGATTGGCTGGTTCTCCGGGTGTTAACTCTTCGGTCAACTAGCCAGATGTGACCCCGACACAATATGGAGCTATGGTGTTATGACTTCATCATATTGTAATGAATCCTATAATGAATGTAGTCCCATGTATTATACAGTATACTCAATACTACGTATACTTATTTGTAGAAATTATTTTATTGCCAAATACGTTACACTTAATTAAATAAATCTGAAAAATCAGTTTTCAGAAACGGCTATATATACAATAGACTATATATGTAGCCTATTGTGTCTTTCTGAATTGAACATTTATTGCATCCAGGATTCATTTAAATAAATATATTCCATAATTTTAAGCATTCTAGGATTGTTTGGGAGATACGTTTTTGAAAATATTTGAGGTAATAACGGAAAACAATATGTTTATTGCAAAAAAGTATTTTGATTCGGAAACGAGCTGTTGGGTACGTGATAAATATATCTCTTTTTTGGGGGGGGGGGGCGGAACACTTACCTTTGACACGGTCTGGATAATCGAGATCGCTATGGCTGACGAGCCCTAGCTTCCTCGAGCGTAGGGGTGTTCGAATCCCGCCTGGGATATGGGCGTCGGCGTGGTTCCGCCGAGTTCCTCAACCGTTACCCCCACAGTTCAAAGACCAACGGTAATTACGGTGGTCACCACACGCCCTTCTGTAGAAAAGCGACCTTAAAAATTACCTTCGAGTTGCATTCGAACATTTTCGCAGCTACGAGTCGCCGTATGTTTAAAAGGGTTTCGGATATTCAAAACGAATGCGTGTGTTCTTTTTCCCGGAGGGGCGCCAAGAGGGGCGGGCGAGAGAGGCAGAAGATGCGCTGAATCGTACGAGGGAGGAGGAAGGGCGGGGAGGCGGCAGCGGGCGCGCCAACTCTGCCTCTTCGCACCCCACGCCCTTTGCGCGCCATCGCCTCTTCCTCCCAGCGCTTAGGAAGACGTCGATGATTAATGATCTGGGAGCGGCATAATGCAGCTCTTATACCTGGATAATGTTTACACAAGAAGCGCCGGCTCTGGGGAGAGAGAGGAGATGTGTGCCTTAGCGTGACCTGCTAAGAATGGACATACGCTGATGAAGATCGGTGGGGGTGGAGTGGGGAAAGTGAAAAGAAAAATCGTAAGTGACTGAAACGACTCGAAGCCCTGTCGGGAGGCATGATTTAATCGATAGCGTTTCAGACGATGAAACGAAGCGTCCATGCCACCGGGGAAGACAAATGTTTGGAGCAGATGCTCGAGAAGGGAGAAGATATCGCTTCGGAAGAACCAACTGTAGTTACCTCCATTTTTGCACCCAAACGAACAGAAGCAGTTGTTTGGACCATAAATTCAATGTTTTTTAATGATGAATGTGATTCTTATTACTGAAATTTACATTATTTTATACATGTAAATAAATAAAGAAGATGGATTATTACGGAGTTACGTATTCGTATTGCACGTATAGATATGAATATTCTAAAACAGTTTAGAGTTTGGTTTATTGAAATAATCTAAAATGTCTTGTAAGATGAGAAACAACTCACGAATAAAGAGGTGGAATGTTGGATCTTGGCATACCATTTGTGCAAGCTGTAAAAATCTCTGGGTTTGGGATTTATGCATCCAAGATTCTAAGAGCTCTGATCTAGGGATTTGTTGAAATTTGTTCCATCATTTATAATGAAGAAAATATAGTTATATTCATTACGTAATTGTAGACTAAATGTTAAAAATTGATAATCTTTTTAACTAAACCATACTGTATAAACAAAATATTAAAATGAGATTATCACTGTAACATAGATGTAATTTCTATAGTTTAATTAAGATGAAAATGTGCTCAGACGAATAGCTTGTTTTCGTTCATGTGAAATGCGTGCATGTGTATTCACTTGGGTTTCTGAGAGGAAGAGAAATTGCGGAAGCTAAATTTCACCATTCAGCGAGAATTTCATAACATTCCGCTCTTGTAGTTAATGACACCCACTGACTCTGGAGCCATTTAGCATATCACACTCAAGACAAAGTTGTCGCCTTTGTCACGATTCGGGAAGTGGCAAACACTAAGCATTAAGGATAGGTTACATACAATTATTCTCTATTTAACGTATCAAAACATTTTTTTGCATTAAAGCAGGCAGGAGTAAACGGGAAAGTGAAAATTAGCAATGAAACGTCTTAGAAACACGACATCGAGCAACACAACTAGAAACAGTCGTTTAAGATCATTTCGCGAGCAGACGTCGTCGAGTATTCGGAGCAACAATGCAGGGTAGTAACGGAATGCGCCACCAGGCAGCGCTAGCTGCGCAGACATGGCGGTGCCCGATAAGATCTCTTGTTAATTGGAACTGCGAGGCGGCACCGGCAGGGAGAGCGTCGCCTGGGAAGAGAGGGGCGAGTGTAGGTAACACCACCACATAAAAAAACTTTTAATGTTCCTTTCTGTTTTATGACAAAATCGATACAGAAGCAAAATGAAATTGTTTCGCAATCTTTCCTAACAAATTTTCATTACGGTAATGTTCAAAGCGTGAGAGGGAAACAATCTTAGAGCCTAATGGGGTGTTTAAACTTCCCGATGTTGGCAGCCGTGATGCGAAAGATCGGTTTATGTTTGTGGAGAACGTAAACGGGCGATAGTATCTGAGAAATATAATAAGGAGAGTATTTCTGAGGCGGTAACAGAAGGTAATGTGATAGTGGAATAAGGTTTTTGTAAATAAATTATGTAATTATAAATAAGAGAAAAGCAGTGAAGAGTAGCTGGGGGAGCTCGCGGAAGGCCAGAAACAGAGTCAACTCTTCCGGTTTTCAAGGCCCTGTAGACAATTTTCAACACAGAGAGAAGCTTTGTCCACATAAATATTAATTTCGTCCACTTGTACGTTCATAAGAGAAATGACATTAATTATAAAGATGGTGGTAATGGAAATTGGTTACTTATTTTAGGTGACCTGTACTTTCTTACGATAAGATACCAAATGATAAATAACTTGAAAATCTATGGAAATGCGGATTTTCTTTCTGATAGACGTCTAATTGACTTCTGCATTCAATTTTGATCTGAAGTTTACTATTAACACATCCAATATCAATCCATCATATGAGTTATGTTTGATACAAAATATTTCTATACTGCTTCTTATTGATTCTATGACGTAGCTTTAATGAGTCAAATAGTACATTTTATATTTTTGAAAACACGTTTATTTGCTGGTGTAGTTTATTTTTAGTGAATGTAGTGCGACTAAAAGCTTTATAAAAATACGAACAATATAAAAGTGTAAATTATGTACATGAATTTAATGTATTGCCGCTGAGATAAAAATAAGCCCAAGCTGATCAACTATTGAGCGACATTTTAAAAATTAAAATACTTTTTTCTCGTTCATTTTTGTATTAAACAATAATTCTCATTCTTGCTATTTTGAATGCAAGACCCTGAGTATGTATTTGGTGTCCCATATAGCACCTGCCAAAATTACAAAAGAATATTATTTTCTTAATAATGTTAGTCAGTAAATTACTGCAGCTGGGATAATTGAGTTAGAGAACAGAGAATTTTCTTAATAAAACATTCATAAATGTTCAAATAAGTCTACTGAATAAAAAATCACAAATGAATGGGTGAAAACCAGAATGGTCTGACATTTTATAAATTCTGAGAAATGCGTATATATATTTGATTATATTTCTGTAGCAATGCATTTTCGTGGTTTTAATGAACAATTGATATGCCGTGGTTTTAATGATGAAACAAAGCACGAGTTTACAGTAATATTGACTTAAATAAATAGATTTCTCAAAATTTATAAAATTTCACTTATACCGCTGTGGTTTTCACTCATTCAAATGTTCTGAATACAAAATCTAGAATATATAAAAAGTTTGAAACATTAGAGCGTGGTTAGCACACGTTTTTAAAATTTTGTAGTGGTGGATTGAACAATTGTACAGCTATATGCTTTAAGTTCAATGACAAATTCTTGATCACATGTGCAGAATTGGTGCTTGGAAATCAAGGGCATCTTAATGCCGAACCCTTATATACAAACTATTACAAACTAGTACGATTCAAACATTTTTTAGAACAAACTAATAAATTATTGAAGAACAAACATCTTGTCGCATAAACCAATTTTATTAGATACCTACTGAATAAATACCTAGAATACGTAAAAATTTGAAAACAAACTGTGGACCGCACACGTTTAAACACTTTTGTAGTGGTGGATTGAGCAATTTTTACAGTAAAATCAAGTAGCTTTTGTACGATGCAGAGATAAAGTGTGTGAAAAATGACGTTTTCTTTAAACTCGTGCAATGGAAAAACGTTTCACAATTTTTATATTGCATTTTTGATTACACGTTTCGCTTCTGAGATTCGAGCCTTATTTTTAATTTCAGCGTTTAACGAAAATAGTATATTCTGTTACAACTTGAATACGATGTCTTACAAAGCGAGTGTTAAGCTTATTCAAAATATACTTCATTTCCGAGTTAATGACTAAAACTGTGGATGAATTTGTTGTATCATTTGTTCAGTTTTCTGAGGATCTCTCAATTAAAAATATATTAAAGAACACCGAAAAACCAAAACCAAATAGATGTTTTTGAAACAATGAATATGAAAGTTTTCATTAAAATTTATTCTTTAAGTTTTCGATTAAAAAGTTATGAACATTTTTCCTGATATACAATTTTTTGGTTGTGTCCGAACACAAATGGACGCCTTATTAACCCAATATTATAATAGACAGACAATCATAATGTCGAGATTAACACACTTCCAAATAAGAAAATACTGTAAATGTGTCCTTTTTAGTCTCTGCATTAATAGGCAACATGATAATCAGACCCTTCGCCTAGCAGACTGCTTTTTAGTAGAACTGAAAGTGGAACAGCCTCTGAGTTGCAAACGACTAGGCCAGTTTACGTTCATTATGTCACCTCCGTTTGGTATCCTCGCCACATAAGCCTCTCACAGGCAATTCAAGGGCCATGTGTGTTACTTCAAAAGGTGTTGCATTAGCGACAGGAGTAGCCTATCCTTTAATTACAGTACCTGGAAATACAAGTTAACGAGCTTTCGTCGACATGTATATACTACGTATACTACAGTACGTTTGTTTACTAATTTTGAAGTTGGAAAATTAAAAAAATCTGAAAATAGTCACAAAACAATTTTGAAATAAAAAAAAGTGAAAATCAATAAAACTACTATTAACAGCATACAGGTTTATTCACGTTGCAGATTGTGTTCACTAAAAATAGTTTTGTTTAATGTAAACTCTCCATCTACTGACTCATCTACTGTACTAATCAATATGTCTTCAACATATCTGACCTCGCAATCTGCGAGTTTTCATCATCCTGAACATTTGACTTCATCCGGCAAATTTGTCCAACGGCCAATAGCCTGTCCCGACCATTCTTGCTATCCCCGTTTCTTCTCAGCGCTTCCAAAAATAAGTTGTTTCCTCACTACGTCCCTCCTTCCTCCTCCTCCTCCTCCTCCTTGCCTGAACGTCACTCCGTGTCCGCCTTCCTACGGCTCCTCCTCTTGCCCGCGTTCCCTTTTCCTCCGAATCTTCCTTCCTCATCACGTTCGCCGGTGTTCTCTTTCGCCTCCACCTCTCATTCAACTAATCTCGTAATGGTATTCTCACTTCCTCAGCCGTTCATCAACTTATACTTTGTTCTTAGGCCAGCCTCCTCTCTGATTCCGTTGCTCCTTTCACTTACCCTTTCCACGTATTCCTGTTCGTTGCCGGGTCTATCTCCACCCTTCATTCCCATTCTACCTTATCCACGCTTCACCTCGCATCATCTTATTTATTGCTTCTTCCCTTCCGCTTTTGTTTATTGTCGCTCACTTTCTCTTCTCCTTCCCCTCATTCACACTCTTCCTATCCTCTCTTCCCCGTCGCCTTCCTCTCCTCGCTGCCTTGCTTCTCGCGACCTGCGTCCGATTGCGCCCGGTTGCCGCGAGCCTCACCGGTCGTCGCGGCCACGGCGGGACGCGTCTCCCGCACACCCCGCGCCGCTCCACCGCCGCCCCCACCGCCGCCGCGCCGCCGGAGCGTTGCCGGCCCATGCCCGCGCCTTCGGTCACTTTTCCGGGCGGCGTCCCAGGCACGGGCCCTCGCTGACAGCCCGACGGATGGACTTCCAAATTGTCCAGTGTAGCGTGGCGTGCGACGATTTTTCGACGCCCAGTCACAAGCGGGGGCTCCGCCCCGTTCCGCGCCGCGCCCCCTCATTCCACTCACCAGCGTTGGCGACCCCGCGCACCGTCCCGAAGTCTTAACCGCCGCCGATTTGGCGAGGGGGGCCAAGGTTGTTGGAAGTTGCACGAGGAAAATATTAGAAATTAATTTACTTCAGCCGCGGTAACCACTCGTGGCGCTCTTTGTGTTGTTTTCCGTCTGCTGTTCTTCGCGCCTTGCATCTGTTTTCTTGAAACGTCGTCTTTGCTCCCCTCACAAACACCCATATTACCCAAGATAATTAATGCAATTTATAAAATAATCATTTTCTCAAAATCAAGGAACGCTTAAAAAAATTGCACAGGTCTATTTTTTGTAGAACTCTCATAATTTTTTAAAATTTAAAATTTAGAAATACTGCGAGAAAGTACAAGTTATTTTAGCACCACTATTTTTTATTTAGTGTCAATTAACTTGTGACTAATCTCCTTCTGTCTTTTAGAAATGAGCTGGATATTGTTTTAACGTATCCAGGATATTTCCTGAAAGTTGGTAATTATGTCATTAAATTATCTCTGTTTATTTTGGTCATATTTGTATGTAGTATAATTAATTTCATTTGTAGTACAGCAAAAGAATGTATTTGAAATATATTTATGTGAAACAATTGTGCAATTTTTTGACCAATTTGTTTTATTTCTGGTTTTATTTTCCTGACATATTAATGGTGGTTTGAATGACATATTAATGATGGTGGCAGTTTGTATCTCTTTACGACTACTTTCTTGGTAAACACAACCACCCTCACATTTTAACGCGATGGAAGTGTTCGCGCCGTGTATTTACAAAATTATGAATGGAATGTTTTGACAATTCTCGTCTTACAATGTGTCTTCTAATGGTAATTTTTGATGTCAGAAAACGGAATAATTTGCTGATGAGTGAAAAGATAAGATGAAGTTTTTAAGTCACATTACGTACTATATTCTTAACACAATCTGATGCACCTTTTACAAAAACAGAAAATTGAACATATCAAGGACACTCACAAAAAGAAAAATGCATTGCGCTCACTATACAACTTTCATCAACAAAGTAAACATTTTTGTTCTTTTGTACCAACCAATTCTAATGTTAACTATAAAACTCAGAAACAAATTTGTGTACATTACACTGAGTATATGTTTTCACTAACTTCAGAAAATCTATGTTTCAAGTGTTTAATATAATATTTACCGAGAACTTTGTTTCGACTTAAATTGTTGGTATTGAAGCTCCCAATTTGATGAGTGACTCCCTTGCCTTTCAGTGCGTGACCTAGAGTAGGCACTACCTACACGTAAATCGGACTATAATCCCGCTGCGGGAGTTCTGACAGTAATGTTGCGGAAAGAGTGGTCCCTCAAGGGGATAGCTCTGACCTTGAAGTCTAGGACCATTAGCTTGGCTCTCGCCTGTTTCGCAAACCTTCAACTTAGTCACAATCTTCATCATTCATTCAATGACACAATGTCTTGACTCAAACATTTTTTCCCCTTCTTGATTGATTTTGATCTGAGATAGGTTAACAGGAGTTAAACTTACATTATTGCAGGACGAGAACTTTACATATTCCCGCTGCGGGTGAAGGCAAATATTGAATTGCACCATGCCATCACAGGATATTACCTTCTAATCCAGTATGTTACATTGTAGAGAAGAGAAAAGGCAGTACCTCACAAAAATACAAAATAATTGGTGCCAAGAAGTGACTGCAAATAGTGAAGGCTAGTAAAGTGGCCTTGCATCAAACAATGGGCCCCACTTATCTCTTTAGTGATCAAGCCCTCCGCTCGTTACGACTAGAACCAATTTGGAACGACAATTATAGAATCAAGTAATTGAACTAAGTAAAATTAAAGAATATCAACATACAATTTCCTTCATTTTATTCTACTCTCTCATATCCTGACTACAACTCCTTTGATTAGACGTGTGCACATCTCCAATCAATTATCACTGGTGTGTTGATGATAGGTCATTGGCACTTAATATGTTGATACTGGATTTTATTGGCATCACAAAACTCCCTTTGTTCATCGCTTTCGATATCTCTTTGATTCTTGTCTTCTTGCATGTTTACTCGCATGTAAAGCGATTTTATAGAGCTACAAATACTGAGACAGTTTGATTGATGTATTGTTAGTGATTGTGGGCGCGTCAACTACCGAGGTCATTAGTCTCGTAAGTGTAATTCATGTCTTGCTCGGGAGGTGGCGGTTGTCTTGCCCCGCTTCTGTGCCGGTATTCGGCGCCGATCTTCCGTCGGCTCTCGGGGTTTTTCCCCAACCAGTTATCTCCCACCAGGGGGACACCGTCCCAGCCGGGACATACTCTAAGCTGAGAGCGTAGGCTTGCGCGGCCGGAATCAGTATTTACTAGGCTGTCCGGGTTACGCCGCGTCCATACGTAATATAAATGCTACATTACGCCCTGAGGAAGGTCGCAGAATGGCGACCGAAACGTCGGCACATTCGCCATGGACGCGGAGTTACCCGGACAGCCTAGTAAATAATGCTCTAAGCTCCCGGCCACACTCCTGAGGTGTAGTGCATGATGGTGTGTATAAGGAGTGAGGATATGACAAGGAAGAGGTAGGAAAGATCGCGCGGTCTGTAGCCCGTTTATTAGGGTACAGCTCTGGCATTCGCCTGGTGTTGATTTGAGAATCCACGAAAACTAACGATCAGAGCAACCGGCTGCAAGAATCTTCCTCCAACCAGCGATCATTCGAACAAGCTGACAAGCTTGTATCGAGAATCCTGCCACCGTCAGGACTTGAACCAAGGACCTCTCAGTCAGAGGGACTGCAGTGACATCAGTTAAAAGCCTGGGCTATCTCTCCCGTTATAAACGCTGACGATTATTGAGAGAAGGTTCTGTATCTTATCAGATGGTCACATGTGGCTTTTACTCGAATCTTCTAGTACCAAATTGCAATTTTATTAATTTCCGTCCAAAAGACGAACTTTGTTTACGTCCACGTGTATAAAAAATATCTTTCTAAGTGAATTTATTCCTGCATTTTACCTAAAATAAAAATATGTTCAAGACTAACGAAGGCGAACTTTCAGACCGAAGATTCGCGAACGCGAATTTTGTCTTGAAACATTTCTTTTGTTTGTAATTCAAATAGTTGCGCCTTGTTAATGAATAACATGAGTCAATACCGCGATGAAGATGCATATTTATAAATGTACTTCTTTCTGAATATTTATGCATCGTATGAAGGATAAAATACAACTATTAAGGAACGTGGATACCATGAATCGAATTCTAATATAGTTCCAATTCTGAGGAATTATAGAGGGACGAAGATGGTAATGGTGATAATGATAATCAATGATGGTAGAATGCTGGATTTTAGTTACAAGAGCAGGTATTGTATTGAAAGCCGAGAAAGCTGCATGGATATTTCTGTAAAAATCTGTCATTTCTTCATTTTATCAAACATAGCTTTTACTGAAGTTAATCAGAACTAATACAGAGTAGCCCGAAGTAGAAAGCATATCTACTGATCGAGATTCGACATTAAGAAATAAACACACGTAAGGGAATTAGCTAAATATCATACGAGAAAATATCCGTCAAAAATAACAATAATATCATCAATTTAATGAAATATTTCATGTTCATTTGAGGCATATTACGAAACAAAATTTCAATCAATGAACAAATACTAAGTTAATTGTGATATATCGTATTATTTTCCCGGAAATAGCGAGTGCGTCACGTTGGCCAAAAGGGGAAAGGCGTTCGCTTCCGCAGGCCGGCAAGAACCTGCATTACGTGCTTCCCTCTCAACGACCACCGTGCTGCCACCTCTGGAGAAGAGCGTGAACTCCTTCGAAACGCGGAGCGAGCGCCCCCGGGAGAAGTGTGCGACGGTGAGATACGCAGGCAGAGATGGAGATATAGAGACATTTAGTGAGTGGAGGCCGGAGAGAGCACAGAATGTACGAGCTCTGGAAATGGAATTAAAACTCCCCTTACTGAGGAATGGTCCACACTTCACGGGGCTGGCGAATTAGAAACTGCAAGCGTTTGAGAGAAACGGAGAGGAGTGTGTGGGTGTATACGCATAACATGTGCGGGCGAATATTATCACCGCACAGATTACATTTCGCGCGTGCGTCGTAAACTACACCTTTAAAATTCTAAACGACTTTCAATGAAAGGCTCGGCCTTATCTGCGGAAAAATACAAGTGGAAAATGAAAAGTACATTTGCTTATGATTAATGTCCGTTTTTGCTACGGGCTGGAACGTCGTTTTTTCCTCTCTCTGGACAAATATAAGCTCGCCTGGACAAATAGAAGATGAGAGAACTGATTAAATAAAAATATGCGAAATCAAGAAAATATGAATGCATGATGCATAGTGGTAAAAAATTGAAAAAAATCAGTTTTGGAAAAAAATTCAGAAAACATCATGAACTTCCAAAATATTAAAACATGTAAATGTTACAAACGCGAAAAAAGCGAGCTTATGCAAATGAAACAAGTATCAAATAACAGATAACAAAACTTTCCTAAAACATAACTATAATGTTGATTCATCATACGCAGACGATTTTAGAAACTTGCAATTTAAATGTGGTTCAGCTCTTCCGTATTAGCATGTAGAATACGACTACAATGATGTTGAAAATAGTATTCTATTTCAGTTTAGATCTCCCATTATTTATATATTTATTTTCTTGTCGGCTTACATTGTGAAGAAATAATCAGTTTATGGAAATGTAAAACAACGTATTTCTAAAATTTAGTGAGAAAATTATTTTTTTATTATAAGTAGTAATAAAATATTTTATTTTCAATTAGTGAGAGAATATTGATTAAACATTCAAAATTAAAGTTCTAAAACGAAGTTAACAATTTTTTAAATTTTAAATAAATTCATATTTCATTCAAAACTTTTTTTCACCGTACGTTCACAAGAATAATTATTATAAAGTTTCGTACGTTGTTCTGGAAGACTAAGAACAAACCCACGTGTCGGGCAATACATGTTTTGCAGGTTAATGATAAACAAAAAATGGAGAAACTTGATCGAAACAGCAGAAATGTTTAAAATATTTGACATTTTGTGAATTGTGTGAGTGTAGTATTTATTGTATTACTGCTACTTCCATCGTCTTTCCGTGTGTTCCCGTTCATTAGCATTCTCGTGTTCATGACCCTTCTTAAATATTATTCGTACAATCCCTTCGTTGATAATTTCGAAGAAATAATCTGATGTTTGGAGAATGAATTATACTAAGTAATGAAGTAGAATAAAATTCACTCCTTCCCGAGGGGTAATTAGAAATGAGTTTCTCATGTCTTCTTCAAATTAGCGATTGGCAAAGTACAGAGTGCGGATAGGTTTGTCTCATTTTCGAATATTCGATATTTCTCACTGCTTTTTCGTTGTCTTCAGAAAATCACTTGGTTAATTCTAGCGTAGTTCATTGCCATAAATAAAATAATTGTACGCACGTTATTTAATTAAATTGACTAATCATTAACAGACTTCACTTTTAAGTTATTCACAAGTTTCCGAGTATTGTAGGACAGGGGTGTCCAACTGACAAGACCTAATGGGCCACAACTAAAACCTTAAATAAGGTTGCTGGCCATATTTTCATCACTTGGGTGATCCCACACGTGACCCCGTATTGGTGATCTCGTCAGTTTGGCCAGCTGTTCTGAAAAGGGGGAGGGGAAATGGAACCATGCGTGATATCAGGTCGCATCGTGCACAACGCAGTGAAACACATTAGAATGATTTCGGTTTCATGAATTTACTAGAAAAAATCCTTAAATCTAAACTTCACCTATTTTTACCCTAAGGGGGGTTGATCCCAACGGGGTGCGTGTGCTAGACGCGCCATGTTCTCGACTGACATGGGTGCAAGGGACTTTCACGTCTGACTATCATCCCTTCGCGGACCACGATAAATGGCACCGCCGGCCGTATGCGGCCCGGGGCAGCTAGCTGGTTAGCGCTGTTATAGCCAGTGTTTTGCCTAGCATAACAAAGTATTGTAAGATCGCCAGTTTTCTTTATCACGTCAGAAATTTCCAAAGTTTACGTGAAACTTAGGGAGAGAGTGAATTAATTTACATAAAGGTCGAAATGATTGCTTATACAATTGGACAAGTAGTTGAACTGCCTGATCGTAGTGACATATAGAATATATTAAATGACACACTTTATCATGGAAATGCATTATGAGATATGCAATGAATTATTCCTAAATTTACAGCATTTAAGATAATGTTTCTCGTGGAGAACACTAAGATAATGTTTCGACTGATGAATAACTTCAAATGAGTTGTAGATGCGTCATTCAACGCTTATATTACAAAAATGAAATAGGGTACACAACTAAATTTAGTTTTTAAATGTGCTGTTTACTCATTCATAGTGCACAAGCTTTGTTATCACTGTCTTGAGCTTGCAATAATAATCACATATTTTATTCGATTCATTTGATTTATTTTCAACCCAAAAATCAGAAAAGTTGTATGTGATGCATGAGAGTATGATATGAGTACGTTTCCTTTGCCTCCAGTATCTTTTCTCAACAATTTTATATTACTTCATTATATCATTGATGAAAATAAGTACCAATAAAGCGAGGTTAGAAACATTTGAAAACTTTACATTTTCTCTCCAGAGTTATAAAACACATATTTGTATTCGTAAACGATATACAGATTAGGTTTTAAGTGTTTCTAACAAAATAGCATACTGGGGAGTCTCTATAACAACTAGCAGAAGCTGAGCACAACAAAAAACGTGTGCTTTGTGAAACTACATTTATGTTCAGAAGCAAAGCGATCTCAGCATTTGCTGCAAAAGGTAATTAATTCACCAAATATAATTAAAGTAAAAGTTATTTTTCTCTTTGATGATTTCTCTCTCTCTCTCTCTCTCTCTCTCTCTCTCTCTCTCTCTCTCTCTCTCTCTCTCTGTGTGTGTGTATGTGTGTGTAAGTATTTTGGGATATATAAGAGCGGCGATTTTGGGATATCCAACACTGTGTCACTGATTTCCATGAAAGTTGCCACATATACGTATTTTATCAACTAGAAGGTTTATGTGCTGTTAATTTCGTTGCAATTCCACTAGAAGGTGCTGCAGTACAAAATTGCAAATTGCACTTTATTTTAATTCAATTTCCATTCGCACTGCGCTACACCTGGGCTTCATTGTTGCTGAGCGTTGCCGTGTAACTCGGAGGGAAAGAGAGAGAGAGAGAGAGAGAGAGAGAGAGAGAGAGAGAGAGAGAGAGAGAGAGAGAGAGACTGACTGACAGGGACAGAGAGTCGGAGAGAGAGACGGAGAGAGGAGACGGTAAGAGAGAGTGACGGTGAGCGTGACACGAAAAGAGAGATGAAGAAAGTGAGAGAGAGTGAGTGAGTGAGAGACAGAGAGAGAGACAGAGAGAGAGAGGGAGACGGAAGGAGAAGTTATGCAGCAGAAAATATTTTATCTGTCACTTAAACTTGAATACCTATTTTAAATATTGTGTGACAACAACCAATGTATTGTAGAGTAATTATATGGGTATTTCTTGTTGTGAGTTGTTAATACTGACAACTGTTTTATATGACCCGTAATTATTCTGTAATTAAAAAGAGCTGTAATGCATTAAAATATTTTACCATTGTAAAATGTTGCATGTATGAAATTCTTCTTTCTACATAATGTACATTATTAAGCGCAATATCTTAAGAAGAAATATCTTATCATTTGAATATTCAACACGTATAATAACTATTTTGTTTCTAAATAAAATATTTCCCTCGTATTGAAATGTATATATGAAAGGCAGTCATAATTAATTTGACAATAACATATCTTAAAAAAAGAGGCAGCGTCAATATTTTTTGAAACTTCAAACTCGTAGGAAAATCAGTGTAGGGCGCTAGCCGCCGTACATACCACACATTCTTACAATACAGCGTCGTCTTAAATTGATTGATTGCAATTCGATACTAACTTTAGCCAGAAGTTTCGCGAACGATTCGTCCAAATGGGTGAGTCTTTCGCACGGAGGAAAGTGCGTCTTGCCAACGGCAACGCCCTCCCCCTCTGCTTCTCCAGCTTACATGTCCCCAGTCTCAAGGGCGTGTGCGACCCAGCGCTCCCTCGGAGAATCCGCCTCACCCCTGTTTCATCTTACGTCACTTACCAACTTCCCTTCGCCGGTCATTAATAAACTACATCCATTATTTCCCAGGCGAAGCCAACGCGGGCCCCCCAGCGGTGCAGCCTCCATCGCTAAATATTGCAGAGCTTATCACGCGACCAGAACTTAGTCAATCACTTGGTGAAAAATCGGCCGCGTGTGTAACGTCTGGTGAGCTTCCCGCGCCACTGTACGCCGCCCTAAGGTATTGTTCCTCCGAGCGTATGAATACGGAATGACGGTCGGAATTAATTCCGATTTTTATCGACAGGTGACGACACTGAGCCGCGATCCCGTAGCGGCCATTTCACGGAGGCGGGCAAGTCTTTTCGCTCGAGACGCGGGCCCCATTACGAACTAAGTGGAACGAACGTACGCGGTGGATGTGCGAAATAAGGAAAGTTGTGGCTGGTTGATGAAACGGACAAGTATGGAGGAAGTTTGCTTTGAAGATAGGGAAGCGGGAAGGCGCTCTGATAGTGCATGTTTAAACAAAACCGCTTTCACGTTGATTATTCAGACATTTGGAAACGCTGGGGCGCAGCGCAATCGTGTATTCAGAATGGCCACGGAGCCTAAGCAAGATGGATGTGTGTTGCGTCTAATTTATGAGTCACATACTAATTAGTTCTAGTCAAAATGTAAAATACTGAGTGTAACTTGTCAAGGAACTAATAAAATAATTATGCCGTGAACTTCATGTCTCTTTGAGATGCATTTTTGAATCGAAAATTAAGAATATCACAAAGGAAACCTGCGCTATTCTCTCTCGTTAACTTAAATGTACTAGGATATATGAAAATTGTTACAGTCAATTTAAAACATACAGCTAAAAAATTCGAAACGATTCAGGACGTAAATGATCACCTTTTGCTAATGATCATGCGGAGAGGAAATTCATATACTGAAGTTGGGGATGTGCCAGATTCTCCTGATTTCTAGGGAACTCATTATGCAGGGGTACACGGAATCTTTTTTACTACGACGGAACTTGACCCGCCAAACACCAGTGTATGATGAGTTGACTACCAGTCAGCAGCAATTCCACATGTGTATCTGCGTTATATGAAATTTGACCCTACATATTGACGAAATGTGATCATCTTCCACCCTCTACATAAAGTTTGTAACATTTATTATCTAGCTTAGTGCGGGCTAATAATTTATGTAAGAATTTTCATTGAGAAAGTAATAATGATTCCAACAGCAACAGTTGATAATATAGACCATTAACGTCATGAGTAGTAAAGATACAGAGGTAAGTAATTCTATCAGAGAATAATTACTTTTCCTTCAGAGAGTCAAAAGTAATATTCTGGTCTTAACATCTAACACTAGCGACTTGCAAGTATTAGCTGGATAAACGCAATTCATATCCCACCAAAAATGGAACACTGAAATTTAAAAAAAGCATTGCGAGGAAGTTCCTTTGATTACGAATGCTAAATATGGAAAGCTTGGGTAGGTCAACCTGTGACTAGCCATGTGTCAACTTGTGGCCCATGAAGCTGGGTCATATTTAACTAGTGGTACACCACAGTCCATGCTTTTTCGCATTATTTCTAAATTTGCTATTTTCGAAAATTCAGTGAGTTCATCGAAAAAGAGACCCGCGCCATTCTTTTACGCGTACCTTTTCTATTGCTGAAAACAAAATGCGAAGAAAATAATTTTAACGATTTTTGAGAAAATGTTTTTCAATTGCAACAATTTCAAACACAAGTCAAACACAAACTAATTTTTTTTAAAGAAGATGACCTTTAGAAGATGATCTAAGACAAAAATATCTGCAATTTTATAGTTTTGAAATGATACATTTTTTCAATTTTCGAAAGTACGGATTCACCGAAAATGGGACTAGCACCATATTTTAAGCATATGAGGAGAATATTTTAAGAAAAAAATTGGAGTCTTTTGATAAAAAATTAAACATACTTATTTCAAAATTTGTTTTAAAATAATAGATTACATTAAAGAAATAATTTCTATTTTCAATATTATAGTTGTAGGAAGACACCCCCAAAATATTGCACATTTGCAATTTTCGGAAAATTTAGGATTTCAACGAACATTGGAACTGCACCTTTCTCTTAAGCGTTTTTTACGCTTTCTAGGACAAAGTGAAATAAAATAATTTTGCTATTTTTGAGAAAATTTTGTGTTTTTGAAACATCATGTAAAGTACCCCCAAAAATATAAATATTCAATTGAAACTCTCAAATCGTTCATTTAGATCGACCGGGGAATATCAATTATGGAGAAAATCGGCTGAATGGTTGAGGCACTACCGTAAACCACAGACGAACAGACATTTTGTAATCAATCGATTTTTAGGTATCAATGATCCGCAAAACATGGATTTGTGTCAGAGAAGTAATTTACTATATATAGAAACAAGGTATATCCACATTGTCTTTACCAGAGCTCGGCAAGAAACGTTTTTGGCCGAATATTCGCCGTTTTTCGGAGCACGATTACATAACTCTCTTTTTACGATGTAAATGTAGGAAAGTAAAAACAGCGGTATGCGAAATACTCTACATCACACATAAAACAACCATAATTTCACAATATAGAACAACAATATGTGATTCGTTTTATGTAATCTATGGCTGTATCTGAGTACGGTGACTTAATTAACGTTACAATTAATTTCAAAATGCGTGCGCGGGGATCCGCACTCATCAAGATGCGTCAGTGCTGCGAAACTGAACGCTATCCAAGACTTTGAATACAAGGAGTGGGTTTGTGACTTTGGGTTCGTGATTTCTATAACTACCTACTTATTTTGAGTTTATACAATGAAATGGAAAATATCTGCAAGGGAAATATAAACTCATCACCAAAATGTTTGATATGATTTGCGCATTTCAAATGAAACGAGATTTGGAAACAAGGGCAAAAATATTCACTCACTTCCCTACATTATTATTGAAACCAATGTCACACAAGCAGTTGCAGATAAATACGCTTCGTTGCTATCCGGTTTGAACACTGAATTCGGAAACCGATTTAAAGATTTAAAAAAGCATTGTTTACTTTTTGCTGAATTTGAACATTTTCTGCAGATATAAATTTATTGCCAGAAAGATTACAAATGGAATATTGAGTTGTGATACTCAGTTAAAAGAGAAATTATTCAGGTTGGTTTGAATGATATCGACAAACATATTTGCACAAGGATAAATATTTTGCATTTTACAAACATTGCTTGTCACAACACAGGTTTTAGTCGGATGTAGCATATCAAACCACGAGTGAGAACCCGATCCAGTGATGTTCATTCGGAAAATTGTTTGCATGTAGGATCAACCTCAGCCGATAACAATAATGCACATAGTTCTGATAAACAAAACCAGGCGTGTCACTAAATGTGTAATTTTTGCTTTGACAATCGAATCCTAACATATTAAATATATATATTTGTTTGCTTTAATACTAACGAATTGGTTATGCAGCATAGCAGGCTACCCTTGATGTAAACCGTTGATCTTGCTCTGGTAGAACTGACATTTAAAGAAAAGTATCTTACAAATAGGTTACATTCCTTTATAATTTATTTCTTGAAAGTAACTGTTCGATCATAATTTTTACAATTACTTTCTAGAACATGGCAGCTATATATCACTAGCATAAAAGAAAATAGTTTTCAAGATCTCAATAGCTGTAATGTTCTAAATTTCAACAGATCTCAATTTCATAAGAAAATGCAATTAAATAGATGCAATGTTCGGATTTTCTTTGGTGATAAAGGGAAACGTTAGAAAAATTTCATTTTGTTTACAAGTCTGCTCCATTTAACTGTAAAGCTAATATTTGAAATTTGATATAGAAATTTCATCACAAACAGATAACGTAATCTACATCTTGTTGATATGTTCATTGAATTTGGTAAATAACTGAAGGGGTCAGTTAGTGATTGACTATAAAATAAATAAATAAATAAATAAATAAATAAATAAATAAATAAATAAATAAATAAATAAATAAATAAATAAAAAATTAAAAATCAGGAAACTACAAACAATCCCGTTCTAGAAAAAAATATTTTCGTAAAACATTTCCTATTGGGAGTTAATTCGAACAGAAAAAAAGAAGGAAAAAAAACGAAATCCCCTCTCCCTGCAGTATTTCATTGCCCATCGCCTCCCTCCGTTCACGCGCCCCGTGTGGCCGGGAGTCTTATTAAACGACGCCGGCGCTAAACGCGTGGAGCGGTGCGATGTGAAACCGATCAACTTGACAACGAAGCGCGGCCACGTCCCGCGCCACCGGTGGCGCTTATTTACGCAACAAAAGCCAAAAACAAGCGCAGCTTCCTTTCAAACAGGCCCCCCTGTCACTGTCCTATGTCCCCCTCGCGCGCGCGTGCGCGCCCCACATCCCCCTCTCTCCCC
>BOPP01000034.1:1122097-1143223 GCA_017312745.1 Gryllus bimaculatus | reverse complement strand
TTACTATTATTATTACTATTATTATTACTATTATTATTACTATTATTATTACTATTATTATTATTATCTTGAAAATGTGAACAGTTTTTTTATAATACCTTAGTAAAAGAGACGTTTTTAGATAAACAACTAAATGATACTTGCTTAGATATTTGATCGGGGTAAATTTGGACAAAAAATGAAAACAAATCAACTACTACAATTTTTAAATTACCCACTAAAAAGACATTTGTGGAAAAATAAATTAAAACCATTGAAAATGGTCTTCAGAAACAAAATCAGTATCGAAAGCCCAATCATTACCAAAAAAGCTCCCGCATGTATCATCGTTACCTCTCATCTACTAAATCTCATATTAGGTGTGAATTATATCTAATGTTTTTTGTCATTTTGTCTCAAAAAACTCTTAAAAAACAAACAAAAACCAATGTTACAACTGTGAAAAAGACAGACGTAAGAATAATACTGGGGTCCAACAAATTGCAAAGCCAATTCCGCACTCTACTCTGTGTTACTTGTAGACCAAAAGAAGGCGGCAGCTGTGCCAACGCTTCCCAAACGTACTAACTGAATTTACAAGGGAGTAAAATATTCCAATCATTTATTTTCCAATTATGCTTAAGTCATGAAGTTTGGTTGGGGTTCAATAGACCCCAGGGTTATATTTAAAGGTTAAACTCTCCCTATAATATAAGTGTATCGAAATTGAAGTTCTTTAAATATAAATTAATACATTGGCAATAATTAATGTAGAGCTTAATGGAGCTTCGTGGAGGTATTTAAACTGTGTTAATGAATAGAGCAGCATGATTAATTTGCAGTACAATAATCAACATCTCAACATTTGAAAGTGTAGACGATATTAATTTATTGATCATGTATTTGTCTATCTGCTATCAATACTTCGCCGCCCAACTACTGGTATTCTGGTTTCGATTGAATCTATAGATAAAATTCTTATCGAGGCGAATTTCATTGTTTGAAATGTCAGTATCATGAAAATCAATCCCTCATATTTGTACAAAATGGGATTCTTTAAGAAAGATTTAATTTTGTTTTCATATTTCTAACCTTTTGAAAATGAATTTTAAGTTGGGACAGTATTATATGCAGTCAATCTTGAAGTTTTTTGTCACGATATAAGGAACACTATTTTTATATTTAATATATAGATTTGCTTCAGCAGCTTCAGTGTATTGATTAAGGTAATTATGAACAAGGTTTAAATAATCACGTTGCTTATGTGTCTTATTACCTGTAACATTGATATCATGTAAATTAGAGAGCTCAGAAGTTGCTTTCAGAACAGCTAAAGCATCATTTTTTGATTGAAGAACAATTTCTAGGGGTCTAAATTTACCGCCCGAAACGTTTTTTACCAAGTCGAATTGCTTAAATTTGTTTAAAATTTGAATCGAAAGAGTATAATACAATTAACTATTTGAAAATCAATTGTTGCAGTCGAGTCACGAATATCATTTAGATTATTGATCACACTGTGAACTGTTTCACGAGAGTTAGTGATTGGTTCCTGTAAACTATAAATAATTACAATATGCGATCTAGATAGTCAATTATTCAGTTCCCTAATAATATCATCTCTCAGTATATGAGACAGAGAGGGAGACAGAGAGAGAGACAGAAACAGACAGAGAGAAAGAGAGACAAAGAGAGAGAAAGAGAGATACAGAGGGGGAGAGAGAGAGAGGGAGAGAGAGACGGAAAGAGAGAGGGAAAAAGAGAGAGAGGGAGAAAGATAAAAACAGAAACTAGTAGAAGTACTAACCTGTTTATTATCAAGTTTATCAGTCACTGGTTTCACGTTTTGAAGATCGGTTTACCTTATCTTGTGGAGAAGCCAGCTGAGAATGTGTTGCTCATGTTCCTTCAGAGTAGCATTTGTATCCCAGAGAAGTTATACATGTTACGAATATTTCACTTGGAGATCAGATATTAATGTCTTGTAATGATAATGGATGATGAGTGATATATTAAATACACAAAACAGTCCGTCTCTTATGTAGCGTAAATGAAGTAGAGAAAAAGTAGATTAGAAATATAACCTTACGTGTAGATACTGATATATACTATATTTAAAAGATTCTGCTTTGAAAAGTTTTCGAAGACAACTTCAATGCCAACTAGAAGTAATGTTTTTTGATTTCACAATACAAGCAGTCCTCTTGATTAATCTACATATTATATTCATTACAGTTTTATTAACTATTTGCAAACATGACGATGAAAAGTTAAACTTGCACTTATTTACGTTTGATTAATGACAATTCGACCTTAGAACGAGTTCAATTGTAGGAAATGTCATATTTATTGTTGTAATTTACAATAGTAAGTACACTTTGTATGAGCATTGTTCCAATTGCAATTCTCAACATTGCAATTCTCCACGAAAAAGTACAAATTATGTGATATTAACAAAATGCTTTCCCGCTTCACTACATCTTATCCAATAAGAATGTGGAGCCCTTGCTAATTAATCTCTTGCTTTAAAAATAGATTAACAACAGGGTAATGTTTGAGACGAGAATCTTACAGACTATTATTATGTGAACAATCTTGTGATACAAACGTAGGAAGGGCGTTCTTGGGCTGCAAATTCCCGAGGGAGTATTTGAAAGCCCACAGGTGTTAAAATCCACACTCGCTTATCCAGAAGTTCAAATAATTAAATTTTTGAGTCAAATTTAATCTGTAGCCCAAAGTTGATCAAGGTTCTTCCATTTAAAAATAACTTTATTAACTACTTTTAGATAAACAAGGTATTTTACCAAGTACGTTGGAGTTAGAATACGAGAGAACCAGCCTACTTCGAATTCCCTACTATGAGATCACTTGGGGCATTTTGAGCAAAGAACGAATAAAACTCGGTCCAAAAGCTGCAGGGTCGTCCCTTCAACATCCATCCAGTCGTACCAACACCAGCGCGCTCGCAAATAGCCAGCTCAGGTCCCGGCCAAAACAAATAGCACCCCCATCCCCGCCGCCCTTCAGTTTTAAGAGTGAGAGGCGGAGGGGTCGGGGTAGTCTGTATACAATGACTTGTCATTAGGCAGAGCTATAGCCTACGCTGGCTGGAAGGATGAGGGATGGAGGAGAGGGGGGTGTTATGAGGGATTTCGTGCGCGCAGAGTTGGCTAGCCTGTTGAAACAATGGAACGCTGATTGTTCTCAGGAGACGTATCGACTTTGAAACGCAGCGGCGGCGGCGGCGGCGGTGGTGCAGGCGGTGGCGGCGGCGGTGGCGGCGCTGGCAGGCGGGCAGTGCGAGGAAAACCGATAGCTGCAGAGTTACTGTTAAAGAGGAGAGACCGCCACTTCTGCTGGCAGTCGGCTGAACATCCTTTCGACGATTGAAAGTCCTCCTCTCCAAACCCACAGAGGTCCCGGCTTCGAAACTCGAGAAGTTTCTTCAAGCGAGGCGCTTTGGTGGTTTTGCGATGACGTCTTTGGGGAAGAGATATATTTGAGGTAGATGATGCAGTGACCTAAAGGAAGGTAATTACAGATATAAACTAATATCTTTGTTGATGTTCCATATTTTTATTGCCTTCATGTTTGGAATTAAAAATTTGGGACTTTATTTCCCAGGTTTGAATGGGTTGTGTATGGCAAACAAAAAAATATGTTTTAGACCAAATATTAATGAGAAAAAATTAGCAACATATTTTAAAAGAAAACGTAAGTAATAAGAATGGTTTCAGGAGACAATTTACTATTTTGTAAAATATAATTTATTTCCCTAAATGGAAGACATAAATATCTTCCTATCTCCCTTTCCCACTCCTTAATGCAATATTCAAGTTTGCTTTCTTTCAAGTTTTCACACATTTCTCGGAAACGGTGAGTAAATTCACCAAAGTGAATTAAGTGTTTCTAAAATACCATAAAACTGTCTAATAAATGCAATTTGATTCATTTCAATGACATTCAGAGCAATTCTAGACCAAACGTGTTACTGAATGTTTATCGGGAGGACCCAGCAATGCATCTGTTCAGAGATGCCCATACCAGCGACGGTGATACCGAGGATCCTAACGAACATGGCAAGATGGGGAGGAGCACAGCAGGCCAGGGGCGGCAGAATGATTATGGTTAATAAATATCCGACAATGCAGGGTACTTCAGCTGCATTGAAGTAAAACCAACTCCGCCGTTACGCGGTAAGCGTGGTCTTTCACGCGCCTTCTCACTCCGCTAGAAGACAAAAACGAAACTCACAGAAAAAACAAGCGCGCGGACATACGCACGAACGCGAGCGCGCGCGCACGCACGCACGCACACACACACACACACACACACACACACACACACACACACACTGTTTCTGCTCAACAGGCATTTGGTGTTTGGGAGATTTACGACTTTCCTTCTCTTTCCCATACTTTCTCCATATCCTTCCCTTAGAAGAGCGTGTGATTTTCACATTAACGCATCTTCCTGCAGAGAGATAAGCAGTGAAGGTCTCCAGATGAAGAACACATTCGAGGCCGAAATTCGTCAAACATTTTGGAATAGAGACGTAACGAAATCAAATTTAAAATTCTTTCGTTAATTTTACTCATTGAAATATTTTTCTAATCAAAGGCCTAGCGAGATTTCGAGATAAGAGGGAAAAAGAAAATGAGAAACGTGCAATTAATGTAGCAAATTTATTTGGAAGTGAATTATTGAACTGAGTAAATGCATCCTTACATCAGTCATGTTTCTCTAATTTGTGTATTCACAAATCTATCGATTACCACATTAACGCATATAGGTACTTTGGAAGGGAATTCTTTTCAATTGAAAGTAAAGCTAATGTAGATAATCGACACTGCTGTTTGTGAAAATGCGACATCCAGAAGCAATGGTCGGGATCACTTGAAAATCTGTAGATGTGTAGAATAGTGTATCAATAAGAAATTATTAAATTTTCATAGAGCTGACATTCACGTTGGCGTAGCTGCGCCATTTTTTATATGACAGGTCAATATTACGCCACACCTAGTCAATGCAGAGCCGTCAAACAACGTGAAAACGTGCAAGCAAGTGACAGTATACGTTGTCGCCGCCAAAATGCGCACTACCAACATCTGAGTGAGTTCGAATGGGGCAGAATGATCGGTCTCTGAGAAGCGGGTTTGTCATACTGTCATATTGCCGCTCGAACGGGGCACGCTGCTACGACTTTGATGCGTGTGTGAAATCAGTGGATAGAGGAGGGTCGTAGACGGCGAGCGGGTACAGAACCACACAATGTGTCCTCAGCGTGAGAAGACCGCAATTTTGTCCGCATGGCCGTAACCGACAGAACGGCGTTTATTCACAGTTTTGGCTCGACGTTGGAGCAGTACAACGGGTGTAGTTATGTCGGTGTCGACGATTCCACGCCGTCTGATGAGGGACGGACTGGTGGCACCCATACCAATGCGTCGGATTTCTCAAGAAACCACGAACACGTCAGACAGCAATTGGCACGTGAACGTGTTCACTGGTGTGCTGAGTGGCAAAATGTGGTGTTTTCGGACGTGGTGATCGCAATCTCCCAGCCTGCATTGCTCCGCACCATAGCGGACGAACGCCAAGTGTCATGCTTTGGGGCGCCATTGGCTACAATGTGCGATCTTACGTATGTTACGTATGTTTTTGAGCCCGAGGTAATGCCTCTATAGCAAGCAGTTCCACATGCTATATTTCTGTATGACAAGGTCCGGCCTCATGTGACGAGAAATGTGCAAACGTCTTCTGAAGAAAACGGGTACCACTTCTTCCCTGGCCGGCACGTTTGCCTGATATGTGACCTATCGAACATGTTTGAGATATGATTGATCGGCAACTTGTTCGTTCTGGTCCTGCAGCCGCTGTCGATGTTTTGTGATCGCAGATAGAAACCACATGGCAGTGTGTTCCCCAGCAACATATCAAGGTTCTCTTTGAATCCATGCCACGACGTCTAGAGGCTCTCGTGGCAGCTCATAAGGGAATCACGGCGTACTAAATTCTCAACGACAAAATGCAGGTACAGTTCTGTAATTCTAATCATTTGTATATTGTAATATTCCCAATCTGTGGAATAAATTTCATTGTAATAGTATGTCTCATTCTTGATGTTGCAATTTTCACAAACATCAGTGTACGTTTATTGGTAAGAGGAAAAGATCGACTAATCTTCTGCTTTAAATGTGACTGAAAATTTGTGTATTTTTTGGAAGAATGCAGTTCTATTTCAAAATTGTATCGCGAGGCTGAAGATTTTGCAAATAATATAAATGAAAAAAATATGGTGACTAATAGTTACAAAACGGATGAGCCAGAAAATTAAGAGTTAATTTTCATTCCGTTTCTTGATCATTTTACCTCACAAATAAAGCATAAATTTATGAAACATAAAAGACCGCTCTGAAAACTGCAGAATATTCTACCAAATACTGTTGTAAGTTTTTCTGAAAATGAAATGAGCCAAATTATAGAATTTAAGCAAAAAAATTGATAAAGGGAGCAAAAAATTTAAACGAAAACATAGTGCTCAAAGAACATCTGTAATGGGACGAAAGGTGGTTAACATTTGATCTTTAACCTACCTATTCTTTCATCGATGTTTTGAATAGCTGAAAGGAATAATTATTTTCAAATATTTACCGATTTTTTAAATTGGGACTACGTAACCCGTAACCGTTTTTAGTGTTCAACGCAGTTTCTGGACTTTGAAACAGGTAAAATCATTCTTTAAGAACTCAATGGAATAAATTAGCTTCAGAGATTATAGTAGAAGCAGCATGAGCAGTTCAGGTACAAATTTATATAACCCTACCTCCGCGAAAGTGAGCTTCTTTACATAATTATTCGAGAAACTGCTTGTACACTTCACATAATATTTCGATTATTTCATTATATCTTGAGTACGGATCAATCCTCTCACGATCGAATTTACGAATGATCGCGAACGAACTGTTTCTACCGAACAGTCCCATCAGTAACTCTCTGGTAATTGTTAGTAATAATTGGCTACCGCAACTCATTTCCTGACTGGATTACCATCGCAGGGGCTCGTAAAATTGCCATCCGTTACGCCTCATTTCCGGTGTTTTTCGAGGGCCTCTGTCCCGCCTGTAAGCTACGTGCATATGCGCGGGAAGTGTGTTACATGCACATGTAATTTGCGCGTTCTTAACAAAATTTTATAAAGCACAAACGAAGAGAAGTCAAGAGCTGATGAGCTTTAATACCTCGAAACATTCGCTACGTTAAGGAAACGTGTTATCAACAATGGTGGAGGAGTTCCCTGGAAGAATGGTGTTACTCGAATTATTTCGGTTATTCGTAAAATAGTTCTTTATAGTCTTTTGGCGCCTTTCTACCTTACGGTTGAATTGGGTCCTTCTCTAGTATTGATTAGAACATCGGCAGAATAACTGCACGCAGACATTTCTACTGTCAGTGTGACCGGAATTTTGCAATATGTGGATCACATTTGAATAGATTGAAGGAAATACACATAGTTCATTAGCATGTAAACATTTTACAAAGTTAGAGCGTAGGCTTCCGCGGCCGGAGTCAGATTTACGAGGCTGTCCGGGTGACGCTGCGTCCATGACGAATTTGCAACTTTGTATTTTACAAAGTTGTAGACAAAAACCCTAACCATTTGTTGTAATAAATGGATCAACTATTAGTGCTTGGGATAATGCAAAGCCGCAAAATTCAAATATTTGAAAGAAATTGAAGAAACGTCTTATCTTGTCCAGCTTCGTTCCTTATTTTGTCCAGTCTTGTTATCTGAAAATATCTTCTCATAACGTCGAGCTCTACTGACCGTATTCTGTCTCTACGCCAGAGCTGTGTTAAAGGCCAATTTTCTTCTGCATGTACTATAATATTTTCCACTTCACTGTGGAATCTTCTTCTCTTCGGGTTTTGCAATATTCCATATAAGGACATGATTGTATTTCTGCCCATTGCAAGTCTAATGGTGTTATATTCATCAATTCCCCCTTTAGTAATTATAGTCCAGACACTTTTAAATTTTGAAGTTTGGTATTTCGTCAACAACAACTGTAACACTAGCCTCCCGACTCACCAATGGTCCCCCAGCGGGGTCCGCTCAGCGGAGTCGTTTTGACTCAGAACCTACAATTTACATCTTTAAAGGAAATATTAGGAAAATCTTTTCCTACGTTACTATAACATTATTAAAAACAATAATTTAGTGTATAATATAAGTATTATGCCGCAACTTAAATTTAAAAAAATATTTTCACTACAGTCTCATTATGTCAACAGGCGAAGTTTATGTTGAAAAGTAAATTTTAATATCGTTACTATATTGTTGTTATGATAAAATAGAATATGTTATAAACATTTGATTTTGACTAATACTAGTTTCATATTGACCAAAAAACCCATTTTCTTGCAATACACTTCCCATACTATTTCGCTCTATGTCAAATTTATTTGAAATAGTTTACATATATCTGTTTCGCGCCGATAGGAATTTGCTGCATGTAAGTGGGCGTTTATTTGTTTATTTATTTTTATAAAAGAAATTTAAACCCAATTTCAAATTACAGTTGTTCTTGTTCAGATTTACATTATATTTACTTTATACATCTGATCTTTCTGGAAATAAATAGTATAAGTAAATCTGTAACTGTATAAGTTAAAACTGTAATCACTTGTACATACTATATTGTTGGATCCCTTTTTTTAGAATTCTACATAGAATTACATTAGTTTACATAGAAATTAGTATTAGAATACAATCACACATACTTCTGCTTTAACACCTGCTTATGCGTGGTTTATGGCTACATTTTCAAGGCTATTTATTTATTTATTTATTTATTTATTTATTTATTTATTTATTTATTTATTTATTTATTTATTTAATTTACGTCACAAACAAAGTTACGTTAAATGCTTTGTGTGATGTGCTATGGGGAGAAATTACTTTGAACTTATATTTCCTCTCGTCTTTGATAAAACTTCCACAATATTTCCAATGTATGTAAAAACATTGACACACATCATTTTAGTGATTATATCCCAAAAGTCACAATTGTTCGCTGCTTGTCATCGGTTTTCATGCCATGAATTGTGTAAATACATAGATTTTAGAAGGTAAATGCCGGCATATCAACTCTATTCCTCTGACGCATAGCATTGATACAGTTTGAAAAGTATCACTTCTATGCTAAATCAGAATATTTATCAGATGGAAGCAGTGAAATTTGTCGTAGTTTTCTTTCCAAACCCCTCTTATAATTTAAGAAAAACAGCTTAATAAATAGCGTTATTTTGTAATGTTTTTTTCGTTTGCAATTTTCGAAAATATAGAGAATTTGCCAAAAATGGAACCAAAGCCATTTTCTCTAGAGTAATTTTATCTATGCAAGAAAAAATTAAAGAAAGGCTTTGGATCGGTTTTTGAAGACTAAAAAAATGCATTGACTTCAAAGTCAAATTTCGCGAAAATTACATTTTTTGCAAAAAATGTAATTGACTTTATTTAAATGTGTATTTTTTTGCAGTAGATTTCATTTACAAAATGAGTGTTATGATTTTTTTGCAATTTTTAAAAACGAAACTTTAACCACAAATGGAACCTAATTATTGATCTTTTGTATAATTGAGAAAAAATGATGGTAAAGATGGAGTCGGTTTTTGAGGAAATAACTTCAAAATTTCAAGGAAAATTACCACAACGAAATCTACACACATTTTCGAAACACTGTACATGAATTTATTTAAAGGAGCGTCTTTGATGAACAGACTTCGTTAAGAAAAAATCCCAGTCTTGAGTATTCCAGTGGCAGAAAGGCTCAAAAATTTTTAACTTCTGTAATTTTTAAAAAAAACTCAATTTTTTTAATGAAAATCAGATACGTCTCTGCGTTATACGAGTAAAAAGCTTTAATCACAACATTTGGAGACTAGTTTGCGAAAATATTGAGAATGTTTTTGAGACATTGAAAAGAACCCCAAAATATTGAAGTCATTTCTGATCCACAGAGTCTCGATCGGAAAATATGAAATTTGGTGAAAATTCTCTGAACGGTTCAGGCGCTAGCGTCTAACTAGCTAGTGTTCATCACATAGGCAGAACTTCAGCACAGGTGCTCACAATACGATTTGTCTGTCGAAACATTGCCGATTTTTGGCGTAGCATTGCAATACCTTCTTTTTTATTTCGTATGTACGTAACAAGGCGAGAAAGTAAAAATAAAACAATTTATTTAAATAATGTTACTAAAATGACACCAAAATTATTTCTTTAATTAATGTAAATTAGGAATATAGCTAACAAACAGTAAATTATTGAAATGGGAAGAATGACATTTAGGAATGCTGCCAAAGCGAAAATATAATACAATTTCATAATAAAAATCAAAAGAAACACGGAACGCCATAGTAGATAAGACAATAAATATTTCGATACGATGATAGGATTTTTGTTCACTAAAAGCATTTATTGCTAGGGCTTGGGGTCATCTTGGTGACGACCGGTATTCAAAGAACAATAAATGACAGGATTTAGACACCATTGGTCATAGTAATTTGTGTGAAAATTAAGAAGAGTGAATTTGAAACTAGAATTAAATTAAAATAATTAAAAAATAATATGAAACTATATAATATCAAATTCTAACGATTTTGTTATGTAAATGAAGCTTCTTTAATTACCTAAATTAAATTACTAGTTTTTACTGCATTGAAAATCATATATTCAGTTATTTAGAGGAGTTGAATTTATATAAAGCCAACACTCGGAGTATAGAGACGAGAGTAGAGGCGAAACTTGACGTAGTTGACTTCTCGAATGACATAGAATAATCTTGTTTTTAGTCAATCATATCTCACCATCATTCATGTCTCCTGATCACCCGGACAATCATCCTTCCAGCGAGAAGGGATCGGAAACAACGGGTGAGATCATCTGCTTGAGAAAGGAGAGAGTACGAAAGTGTAAGCTTCCTCCTTCGTCTACGCTCGGGGACATAGTATAACCCTCCTAAATCATTATCAGTAGTATCATTGGCGAACACAATCGGGACTGTGGTGCTTGTGACCTCCCCCCAGAAGCAGATGTCACGTTTTCACAAATATAGTTCTTTACTAATTTACTGTAGTGAGAAAAATCATTAAAAACTATATTGAATATGCACGTGAATAAACACAATATCAATAATAATAATAATAATAATAATAATAATAATAATAATAATAATAGACAAACATATAAAGTAACTCCTCATTACCACATCAAACCTTCAACTGTAAGTATATTCCATTGTTTACGCAAATTCACCTCGTTCTTCTAATTCCGATGTATCCGAAACTAGGTTGGATGTTATGAAACTGAAGCAGAAACTTTAGCGTTCTGCTCTGTATTTCAGGTGAACGTAAATAGCCGGGACGTTTTGTTTTTGCATCGCCTGTACAGGTCAACCGCATCGGCCTGTAGTTCATTACCAACTGGTCGCTCGTATCGACTCCCACACAATCGCGGTGGGCGGTGGCGTGGCATGCATGCAGCAGGAGTTGCTGTTTTTACAGGCAAAACATGCATTCATTCAACCTTCAAGTCGATATATCCACGGATAAAATGCCCATTATAATGTTTCGAAACTTATTATTCGCTTTACAAATGCAAAATGAGCTGCAGCCGCAATTTCGCTCTTAATTCTGGCTGAAATACCACAAATACATTCTTTGTAAAGTCAAAAATATTTTGGTTGTCATTGTGGATTTATGATATGTAATAAAATTCTACATACATTAAGATCTTGCGTTTATATTTAAATTACGAAACCTAAAGATTGAGATCTATTTAAACACACACAATTTTTATTAAAACGTCTGCAATTTCAAAAAACGCAAAAATTAAATTTTTGGGACCTTTATTATTAAAGATAGGTATTATTTTATTAATTAAATTTATTCTTCATCATTGACTCTTTCAATCATTTATTTCAAGTTTCTCGAAATATTACATTTTTGGGGGTAATTTTGAGTGAAGTGTGACAATTTTGCACAAGAATGTAAACAAACTTTTCTGAAAAAGAGCTCGATTTTTTTCCTTCAGGCGTTTCGAGAAGATAGAGCATCGTATTATGAATTTTAGAGCGCAAGTGCCATTTTCATTACAATATTGGAAGATGCAAAAATTGAAGATCTTTGTGGATTTTTATGGATGCGTGTAAAACAAATCTCTCCAGTAATCTAGTGGTCTAGTAAACGCCGTAATCTTATTGGTGTGCTTTGTTTTCAGGCCTCAGGGTGAGCACATAGCCCATTTTTCGAAGGAACATGTCATGGAAAATTTTATTTAATGGAGATACACACGTGACATTTTCTCCTGATATTTAGGGGATTCTTTATTCACAGATGTTCGCCAAGTCATGCTCTGATGCCAATTTCCGCCAAACAAATTAACACATCCGGCAGGAAAGAGATTTCATGTACCTATCGAACATCTGAGAACACAGGGAGGTATGGAAGACATATGGGGCGCGTTTAAAGATATTATATGCAAAGCTTTACGACTGTTTGTTCCGTGCAAAATTCTAAAAAAATACCCGGTTCCAGAATAGTACAATGCAAAATTAGGCGAATGAATAGGATGACGCGTAAGGCCTTTAAGAACAGAAAACGCAGTGGCGAGCACATGAATATTTTTCAAATTCGTTCAAAAGAATTGGAGCGAGAAAAGAAAATTGCTCAGGAGGCATATTTAAAGAAAAGTCTTGATGGAAAGAGAAACAACTGGACAGAATTTAATAAATATGTTCGTGAAAGAAAGGGAAATAAAGAGGATATCCCAGTTTTTCGTGAAAATGGTAACACGCTCATTACTGACGATCGGGAAAAAGGAAATGCGATTAGCAAGTATTTCAGTTCGATTTTCGAAAACAATACAAATAATTCAAGGGTGTTCGGTTAAAAATCAGTTTAATATTGAAGAAAACGTTCCACGGAATAGTGTAAAATCTATGAAAAATGGTAAGTCAAGGGGTCCAGATAACCGTTCAACGGATATAATTGAACAATGAAGAGGCAATATTACCGTACCTAAGTAGAGTATTTCACTTGTCCATGAACAATTGAAAATACTAGAAGTTTGGAAATTAGATTCTGTCATACCAACTTTTGAAAAAGTGACAAAATTATATTATGCAATTGTAGGCCTGTAGGACATCCTTTAAAGAGATGGCATGAACAATTTCGAGACGGAACAGAAAAAGAGGTCTAATCCTTGCGATCGCTGATGATGATTATGATGTTGGTGGTGATAATGAGGCCGGTAAGTCTTACGTCAGTGGGCTGCAAACAGATGGAGAATCTAGTTGCGATTTACATTAAGCAAGAATGGGAAATGAAAAACTGGCTATATGATGGCCAACACGGGTTCAGGAGTGGTTACTAATGTGAACGTCAGGTAGTCACGTTATTTCAGGATATAGCAAATGGAATTATAAAAGTAGACGCAATAGTTACAGATTTTGCCAAAGCGTTTGATGTGTTTCCCGACGATCAGTTTGTTCAGAAAGTAATGAATTCAGACATCTATCCCAGGGTGATGGTGTGGATTAGCGAGTTTCTACGAGACAGAAAACAGAATATCTCAATTGGGGCAAGAGTTATCTTCGGAGACAAGCGTAACGTCAGGAATACCGCAGGGGAGTGTCATGGGACCTCTTCTATGTCTAGCGTTCTTAAAGCATCTGCCAGGGCGCTTTATCCCAAATGTTCGGTTATTTGCAGACGATTGCGTAATATATCATAGCATAAATTCAAAAGGCGATGAAGAAAGGTTATAATGGGATCTTCATGCGTTGTATTACTGGGCGGGAAATAACGGAATGTCCATAACTAGCGCTAAAAGCAAATCCATTACTTTTGAAAGGGGTCATAATTACAAAGAAACATTACCGTTTAAATAACATTTTTCCTAGAGTTTCCTCGTGCAAGTACCTTGGAGTCCATTTCGACAGTAAATGAAGCCGGAAAAGTCACGTAGATTTTTTTGCAGAGAAAGCCTGGATATCTCTTCACTTTGTAATGGGCATCTTATAAAAGAGTTCGGCAAACGCGAAGGAAATTGATAGTTTATCCCTTGTTCGTCCGATATTTGAATATGGAACAATTTGCTGGGATCTTCACAAAATTATGCAGTGTAAAAATTTGGAAAGGATTCAACATCAGGCAATTTACTTTCAGGAATAAGAAAATGGCAGAATGGGATTCACCCGAAAACAGGCGATCAGTAGCAAGACTCTACGCTTTGCATAAAGCTAATAGCAGTCATCCAGCTTGGAAATAAATTAATCGTTGACTAAGTACTACATACATCAGTAAGGGAATAAAAACCCAAAATAAACTTAAGACAGCAGAGAACGGATGTCGGGAAATGTTCTTTCACAAATCGAACGATAACGGAATGGAATAGATTGTTTGCAAAGATCTTTGATCCCTTTCTTCGAAGCGTTCAACAGTTTAGGAAATTATTTTACAGTATTACTAAGTAAATGAGGGACTTAACTAAGAATAGTATGCTATAGAGCGACGCATAAGTGATATATTGTGAAGTCAGGTGTAGGGTAGAATAAATGTTCTTCGCTGTAAATTCTCTGTAGAGCAGAGAAATAACGAAGGAAATTATTTAAGAGTCATAGTGGAGTGAAGTGCAGTGCAGTGCCAGTGCAGTGTGGACTTAATTGAACATTCATTTCGGAGTTAGACTATAGACGTTTTTTTCTTTTAATGTGATTTAATGTTTTATGAATCATTGTTTTTATATAATAATAATAATAATAATTATTATTATTATTATTGTATCATTTGCATTTTAGTTATATTATCTCATATATGTAATTAGCTTCCACCGGGTTTTACCTAATTGCTGTTTAACTAAATTTATCTTTATCTATAACAAAGGTCGACTGTCGAGATACTTCTGCGAACACTTCTCAAAAGCCATGTGTGGGCAGCACCAAGCAAGTGTCTACTGTGAGAATCAAGTCATTTAGGTGTATCTACAAAACCCCTTAATATTTATTTTGTAACTCCATATCATACATGTTCAATACTGGGTTGCCTATCAATCAAGGGCAAATGCCAATGTGTATACAGTGAATCCTCTCTTCAGGCCACCTCTGTTAAACGAATATTCTTCTTAACGACCGATTTTCCTCGGAACGGAAACCCGTAAAGTGTACGCAAATTATACCCCTGTTAATAGTCCACCCGTCTCTCCGACATCAAGTAGACTCTTAAAAGAAATTTTCTTAATTTACTCCTTTTAAAAGACCAATTTCCGAAAAATTGTCAGTATACAGTACAAGCAATTTTCCGTAGTTAAAATGAAAACTTGTGACGATTCCCTCGACGTGTCCTGTGCATGTTTTATTCTCGAGGAAATCGGAGGACAGGGAGATTCCGGGAATCAAGAAACAAACTGTGAGCACTGATGTAGTATCACGGGTGCTCTCGCCATCTTGGAGAGAGCAGGTAAGTAAGAGACTTAACATTTAATTCTTTGAATTAGCAGCGCTTTCTTGCCTTACTTCTTTGAAAGACCATCTGCGAGGTAGAATATGAAAATCAGGAATCAGGGTTATCAACTCACCAATAACACGGGAGTGATTGAATGCATAAAATGGTTAAAAATTGTGTGTGACGTGCTATGGGGAGTTACATTTATGTCCAGAAGCAAAACAAGGGGCCATCTCAGCATTTTCTCAAGGATCAGGGAAACTGACCTCATCGAGATGGAGGTCATAGACCCAGAAGCGGAAGTACAATACTTGTTACTGGTTCTTTACAATTATACAATCCAAATGATATATAATACATTAAATGTCATTGTTAAAATTAATATTACTTTCCTTTGGGATGCTCGGTATAGTCTTGAAGGTTCATTGCTTGTAGACAACTATTGGAAGTATGAAAAATACAAATGATTTAATCAAATCTTTTCCTTCAAAAGGAGATATAATCTGGGTTCTCATTTTTAAATGCATTTATAAATACAGTAAATATGTTTAAAAAGGCATTTATGTTAAAAGAGGCAAAATCAAAATCAAAATGTTTTATGTTTCTTAATTTGTGCTCATATACTAAAAATTTTTAGTAAACATCCGATATAATATGCACTTTCCTCAATATCTGATGCCTAGTAATAATATACTATTTTTTTGAAAAAAATATCTATTTAAGTGACCATTCCTCCAAAAACAATATTTTTACGGAACCAACAGTAGTCGCATATAGGTTTCATTCTATGCATATAACTCAGTTTTATACACTTCCCCACTATATATTCATTGCCATGAGATGATCAATTTCGACGATAATCAAAAGGTGATCATTTCTGATCTTCCTATATGTCCTAGAAGTTTGTAACATTTAAACTGGCATATACTATACAAACTATATACCGATTCTTAGAAACTACATGGAAATTAAGGGGCATCAAAGATGATAATTTTCCCAATGTAGTACATGTGGATGGCACATTTTATTTAACGAAGTTACACACCAATGGTCAGATCTTAAAACGTCTGGTGTCACATTTTGAAAAAAAAAAATCATATTTAAATGCGTTCTGCCACTAAACAATTTCCTATCGCTTTGCCAATTGCCTATGTGTAAGAATCTCGCACGTTTTGTCACATAAATAAGGGCACAAGCAATACATTCTTTAACCGTTCAAGAGAGCAAGGGAAATGTAGAAGTTATAAAAAACTGTTGTGTCTGACTTACGATTTAATGAAAAACAAAATCATGAAAATGAAGGGAAATATGTTAAATTCTTATGAGCGCTTTTAAAAATTGAAAGAAATTATATGCTTAACAGACACAAATTAGGAAGAAATATATTGTCTTTTAAGTAGTTTTATACGCTCCTGTAAAATTACGCAAAACAGACAGACCATTGACAATTGACTTGTGGCATTTGCCCCTCACTGGTAGGCAACCCAATATGCGCTGGTGTTTGGCAAAAATTGATGGTCCCCTACACGGTTTCCACGCTTATAACATTTATTCTGAGGCACATGCATTAATATACACGGACTAAATCAAAATGTTCAACAACATTTCATTAACATTAGGGAAACATGTATGAACGTTTGAAGGGTGCTACTTGTGTTAAAAGTTCAAATCAGTGGTGAAGTATTCGTATTTGGTATCTGGCTGTTTAGCTGATGTCGAAAATCCTCCAACCGTCGGGATTCGAACGCTAGGACCTTCCTGCCAGTGACATCAGTTGAAGCCCCGAACCATCTCAGCCGGTAACAGCGGAGTACGCACGGATGTAAGTGCGAGTTGGCGTATGAACTGAATTCATTGCTCCAGAAAAATCCTACTAGTCGCCCTCCCAGAAGTTGACCATTTTAGAACATTGCAGCATACTATTTCTGCTACATTTTACAAATTAAATCCTTCAGACAATGCATTTATGCTAGAATGTATAGCGTTTAAAGTTGTGGTTTAATACACTCCTGTATTAAACCGTATACTTTATAAATCTACCACTTTGTGATTACCTTCAGTATATTCAATTATAATTATGAAAATTCGTCTAATAAAAATAATTTCAATTATATCAAATAGGAGTGAAAAGATATTCATCATCCTAAAGAAAAAAAGTGATTTGTCGCTGCCATTATGATATTCTGTTCTTCGCTTCTTCATCTCTGCATATTTGAAGTAGTTCCTTGTAGTTTTTATTTTAAGTCTCCCTCCTCCTTAGATATTAATGTTCATAAATATAATAAAGCGTGGAAAGAACGTGGAAGATAGAAAATTAAGTGTTTTTAAAGCAAACCAAAGTCTATCCGGTCTCTCTCAGCATTTGTGGCAATGGTCACTTGAAATTCTAGAGAAATATCAAACGTTTTTGGTCATTATAAAATGTGTCAATGACTATTGAAAATGCTTTATTTCAGTTTTTTAGAATACAAAAGAAACAATCACTATATACATAGGTATTTTGCGTTATTATTAGAGGGTCTAGGAAATTAGTGTAAAGGTATCGTGAAGACTAAAACTATTTTAAGCTGCGGAATGGGGACGTTATACTCGTAATATACAAACTTATGACTGCAGTACGTTTCCGCTAAAACTTCTTCGTCTTCCTGTACAAAAAACCAGCAAGTTATCAAAAATCCAGCTTGCAATGAAAGGTCATCCGCTTGGGAAAAAGCAGAGTACGATAACAAGTATGTGTTATTTTTAAACAAAAAGCCTTAACCGAGTCTAAAAGATTGTGATATGTGATTGTACCAATAACTTCGGCCTGGATAGCCGAGTTCGCTAACTCTGAAGCGCCACGGGTTCGGATCCTTCTCGGGCAATTGATGTTTGTGGGTGTCCGTATAAAGTACACGAGTTCTTCTACCGTTACCTCAAAACTTCAAAAACCAATGGCAATAACAGTGGTCGCTGTATGACGTGTTAATTGAAAAGCGACGTCCAAAAAAATTCTCTCCCTTCAAATAATAATATATTCTCGGTGTATAAATAATATTTAGAGACAAATTAAACTTTTTCAAAAAACGGCGCAATTGCATCTTAACAGGGAAGAACTAGTTAATAAAACATATTATACAATTTAAAATCTAAAATTTAGGATGGATGTTAATTTTAAAACACTCATAAGATAATTATTATAATCAAAATCTTAGATACACAACAGAATGGTAGTATATTTCGTAATACCTTCGACAGCAGCGTCTCTTCGCTTCCACTAACAATTCAACTCATCAATGCAATCTACTCACAGTCTTGTTCAAATATTTCGCCGAGACCAGCTGCAGCAAACGCAATCTACATGGAGGGTCGTGTGCAGTAGAATGTGTTGCAGCATAGATAAACGTGACCAGCATCCACCAAGCCATATTGCATTGTTCACCAAATGAAGCCACGCGTTTCGTGATGTTTCAGAGATGTGGATTTTGATGTTTTTTGGGTCGTAAAATGATTTATCATAGTTCCTTTTTTCAAATAACAAGTAATTACTGAAAACACCTCAAAGAGAAGTCGGATTGCATTATCAAGAAATCGTTTTCTTAAACGAAACATTTTAGGCTGATCTCTTATCAACGTTATTGTTCAGTGCAATTGAGCGGAGTCGAAATGCAGAGAGCAATTGCGTATGTCCAAAGCAACTGCGCGAATCGATTTCCCTTTCTCTGCATGGGTACGCAGCGAAATGTATGGCAGTAAATGAGAAGCTTGTTTCTGTAAATGGAACGGTTTTTGAAAATAGTCGATAGAAGAAAAAATGATGTTATCTAGAATACATTATTAGATGTAGATAATTGTTTTGTATTTAATGATCACAGTGTATCAGAGATGAGATCAATCATGTTGAATTCGTTGTTCAATAACAGTTATAACTGATATCATAAAAACATCAATGCTGTATCAGAAGTTGATATTTCTATTGACAGTTATTTTTAATTTGGAATGAAGGAGGTCAGAGCAGTTCAGATCGCGTATATCGTGCAGTATATACAATTTTGTAAAATATTACATCATCCTTTAATAAAAGAGTTGATGACACTCAAAAAAACAAACGTGCATTTCGATAAAATGAAGACAATTCTTGTGAAACATAATTAGAGATGCATTGGTGAAAATTAATGAAGCTTGAAGTCGTGTCAATTCATCTCATTTTATCTTACAAAATAATGCAATTACTCACTTAATTTTTTGTGACTTGCTCGTACGCTTTTATTTCATCTTCTCTGCTATGAGATGATAAACTCACTGCTTTGCAGCCTCTGGCTAATTTGAAACAAGTACATTTTAGATAATTTGAAACAACACACTTTTAAATATTGAACATTAATCAATACTAGTGATTACCCATTAAAAATGACAGAACGAAATCAAATTCCCTTATTAATAATTATTATAATGAGTAGTAGAATACCATTTAATTTCTTTAATACTATGTTTAAGTATTTCCAATTCAATCTTTAATTAAATGTCAATAACACATTCTAAACTCTCAAAAATCATTGAAGTGATGAGTTGGTCTGTTCTAGTCCTAGCCGGCTGTCCATCAGACTTCGTTTAGCTTGCGAACGTTCCTCTGACACCACGAATCATATTTCACGGGTTTATTTTAATTTATGACAGTAGACATCACGGGCAATTGTTACGTATTCCTTTCTGTCACGCGAAAGAAATTCTCTTTTTGTATTTATTATTCTTGACCGATCATCAGGCCCTACAAAGGCTTACAAATTTTGCATGTGCTTGCCGAACAGTATTTCAACTGTATTTAAAACTGCTCAAACTTCTCGAGGGCGGCTTATGATAATCTCGCACTGAACATTTCATTTATTAATACTCGTATTTTACATTCCAACATTTTGAACTCTGATTTTCTGTTCTTTATTAGGGAACAATAATCTACAATTGTAGATTATACAAAGTAAGAACGTTAATGTATGCTTATTTGAAAATCGTGGTATTATTGCTACCTGATGGAGGTTCAAAACCCACAGAAATATCTTAATATTTTATGTAAGTCTAATATGTCTTCTTAATAATTATATCCTCTTAAATGGAATAATTGTTGTCATTCATATGAAAAAAACTAGTAGTGAGAACACCCTAAGTGATGATAAACGATTACGCTACAAAATAAATACAAGGGAAACTGACTTTAATTTATTTTTAAATAACGAAAACTATAGAGAAAACATGGTTTGACACGTCATATTTACAATTTTATTACATTAATGAAAAATATAAAAAAAGTATTAAAATAACACTTCAATCCATATCGTTGAAACAAAGTGAAATTTTTCTGAGTGGTTATTTACATGGACACCATCATAGTCTAGTTAATGGAATACGTCCTCTAGACTCTGAATTTCATAGCAGCTTCCTGAAAAAATCGAAGCATGTTGATGCTTGGTTAAGGCAGGCAATTTCTGCGGCCACGTGTGGCCACCTCATCCACGGACGCCTGCGAGGCAGGCTGTCATCGGCGAGGCCAGGGGAGGGGCGAGACACACGCACGTCGCCTGCGCGGCCCTGCGGGGCTGAGATTTGCGTTGCGGTGCGCGTCCCTTGCCTGCTCCTCCTCCTCCGTCCGCGCCCCCGCCGCCC
>BOPP01000034.1:1056832-1073722 GCA_017312745.1 Gryllus bimaculatus | reverse complement strand
GATTGAGTAAACCCAGAAAAACCTCAATCAGGATGGCAGCTTAGGGCCGAACATTAATAGGAATGAGTCTGTTATATTGAGTAGTGAAAGGGAAGTATCGTAAAAGAGGAAAGAAAAGCTGATGTCGCTTGCAGTGCCTCTGACCGGGAGGCCCTAGAGTTCGAGTCCAGACGGTAGCAGGATTTTCGTCACTAGCCACGTGACGGTCGAATTCAGTCGTCGTAGGAGAAATCTAGTGGCCAATTTCTCTTATATCTGTTACGCTAATGGTGGAACAATTAACAAACGGGACACCGCGCGTGATCTTTCCTATCACGTCCTGGTCCTATCCTTTCCCCTTATTCAGACACACATACTTACATGCACTACACTACTTCCATCCGAGAGACCAGTCAGAAGCTTTCAGTTTGCAACGACTGTGGTCGTACCCCACTGGGAGATACACTACGTGATCAAAAGTACTATCCGGGCACGTGGCTGAAAATCGCTTACCAGTTCGTAGCGCCCACCATCGGTAGTGCTGGAATTCAATAGGGTGTCGGCCCACCCTTAGCCTTAATGACAGCTTCTACTCTCGCATCCGTTCTTTCAATCAGGCGCTGGAAGGTTTATTGGGGAATGGCAGTTCTTTCTTCACGGAGTGCTGCACTGAGGAGAGGTATCGATGTAGGTCGGTGAGGCTCGGCTCGAAGTTGGCGTTCCAAAACATTTCAAAGGTGTTCGATAGGATTCAAGTCAGTACTCTGTGCAGGACAGTCAATTACAGTGATGTTATTGTCGTGTAACCATTCCGCCACAGGTCGTGCAATATGAATAGGTGCTCGATCGTGTTGAAAGATGCAATCGCCATCCCCAAATTGCTCACCAACAGTGAGAAACATTAAGGTGTTTAAAACATCAACGTAGGCCAGTGCTGTGATAGTGACACACAAAACAACAAGGGGTGCAAGCCTCCTCCATGAATTACACGACCACACCATAGCACCATTTTGGATGTGTCTGGATACTTTTGATCACATAGTGTATACATAGATATACCTCCGCGTCGGATCGCACGTTTTACAGGGACAAACAACTCCACCTCCTGGTTCTGAAATTCACTGCACTAACGGGATTAATGAAACCTCCATTCTTGATATTGAAATAAAATTGCACCATTTTAAGCGACCTTTGTCCGAGGAAAATATTCGAAGACACATTGGAAGTAATTTTTGAGATTTATTAGAAATTACATCAAATTAAAGCAAAAGTTACCCGAAATGCATTATTTTTCATAGAAAAGCAATACAACTGTATTTAATTTTTATTTCTTTCATTCTCACAAATGTAGAGAAAAATTAAAATTTGGGGCCTTTTGGGAGAAAAAAATGCTTTAATTTGAAGCCACATTTACGCGAAACCCATTTGTTTAAAAAAGAGACATCACCTTATTTAAGGATCTAATAATTTCGAATATATTTGATCAACGAAAAAACCTCTAACATCAATATTGTACTTTTGCAATGTAAGATATTTGGAAGTTTTAATTGTAAAAATAGAATTATTAGAATAAAATACAATTACATAAAGATTTTGTTTGCACTCAATTCCAAGAATATTTATTTTCACGTATTTAAATATTTATTACAAATTCAAGAGTTAGTTATGAACTTCACCAATATGTCGACCAGGAATTCTGAATTAAGATCTTCACTGAAGTCTTTCTAATTTTGTGAAGTCTACCATCTCTTGCCTTTAAGTTACGCGATTCTATACTTTAATATGTGTGGTATATTTTTCTGTATCTCAGATCTTCAATAAATTATTTATCAAATATGTTTTACTAATATGGTCTATATGCTAATTGTAGTTTATTTAAAATGGTTGCAAAACCATCTAAAATATTGTAAAGTATTGTAGGATTGTAATAATATCGATATTTTTGACCCGAGGCGCCACGCAAAACTAAGAGAGTTCTCACATAAAATAAATTCAGTGATGCCTACATACTTTCATGTGTTGCCAATGCACTTTCCATGACTGAATACAATCCCATCTATTGAAACAACTTCAAACATCACTCAAACTGCGAAACCGAATTGCGCGCTGGGAAAGCTACCGAACTATACCGCCAGATATCGTTCCAACAACAACACACTTCATAGCGGCCCAAACAGTTTTAATTTTTAATGGTATGGAGGAGTCTATCAGAAAGGTTCTTTTCGACATCATCTCTTTAAACCGTGAGTAATAATATACTAACAAACAAACAAGTTTCGATCTTCTTCCAGTTTCTAAAATTTTACGATCCAATCCAGGGGTCGCAGCAAATTGTTACAAATGTTGTAATATTATTGTGTATTTATACAACTCGATGTAAAACGTAGACACTAATAAGCGCAGTAGTTTTCGCGACAAAGAAAAAATAAAACTGGTGGTGCTAGGCATCTGGATTCCACAAACGGGGTCTTCATCGATTTAGCCACGATGTAACACTGAAGCTGCAATCAAAGAATTTGTGTAAATTTTCTTTCTTCCTTTAAGAAAATTTTAAAAAGCTCACGGAAATAATCATATTTCGAAATTATAGCACATGAAATTATTTGAAGATTTGATTTCGAGATTATTTTGCACTAATTATTAAGATACTTTTACTACAAAACATTTGGAGCCGTTTTTAAGCTTGTATTGTTTACAGATTTAAAAAAAATTGTTACAATTTTAACTAAAAGCTTCCAAAATTTTCAATTATTCCATTAATCTAATATATTGCGAAACATGTCGTAACGAAGAATTACGAGATTTTTATGTTATATTCGTAAACAATGTAATTCCAAATACGTTTAGTTGACCAAGATGACCGCAAAGCGCACGACAGGCTCTGTGCTAATGAAGATAACGATCAGAATACAAGTGTCTAGGAGGAAATATTACTGAGTCACGTGGAAGATGATGACTTTTTACCTCTGAACGTGTGGTGGGAAATTTATTATAACAACGTTACACATGTATGTTTGCTCTAATGTACCTCTTGATTGGCATTCTTGTCATGCACTGATGTTCAGCACGAGATTTCTTTGATTGTATCAGAAAGGGATATACAAAAAACTTCACAATGTGTTGTCTACATTTCAAGAGCACATGCCACGTGTGTCCCTCAATTGTGAAATTTCCCATATGATTATTCGCAAGAAAGTTCCTATTCGACCTTTCTTCGAGCCCAAGAAGATTGCTTATCACTTTTAGCCAGACTTCACATTTAACAATGCTCAAGTTTTTGTTTTGTAGTTTTTGTTTTCTTGAGATTTTTAGTTATCTTCTTTTTCTGAGTGGACAACTCCAGTTTATCACATATTATCAGCAGAAATGTTTCCATACACAATTTCCTTTGTAATTTTCGAAAATCATTATGTGGACGAAAATAACTCAAAAATAGCAAATCGACGTCTAAGATACTTAGAATATATGCACAATCTTAACTGACCCTTCAAGAAGGCATCATTAGAGCATGCCATTAGAAAAAACTTGTTTCAATTGTCAGATTGACAATATGTCATTACTGACCAATACATATTTGTTTTATATTGTAACGGAATTTTTTTGGAATGCAGGGTTCACGCCAGAAAGGTTAACATGCGTTGTTAATCAATTGCGCGGGCGGGAGACAGAAAGTGTAATATACAGCATTGTAGGCTTTCACGGCCGGAGTCAATATTCTTCATGTCTTCCGGGCTGATGGACCGTGCCAGTCAGCCACCGGCCCGGACACTTCGCCCGAGACCTCGCCACTGAAGATGCCCACCGCAGTCGTGGGCGAAACGTTTGGCATCCCAGAGCCAATTGGACCATGGCTCATCAGCCCGGAAGACATGAAGAATATAGAAAGTGTAATAATGTAATGGTTTCTCGTTGCCTTCCGCAGTGCATAGACATGTAACACCGACCTTACACCGACATTTAATAAAAAAGACTCAATATTCAGCGATTTGTCTAAAGCTACAAATACCTGTAGCACCTCCGACGTCGTAGGCAAGTGACAATGACATCCAAGGTGAATGAATGGAAGGATCATTCTCTTTACCTCAGCAGATGTCACCTTTTCCACCTCTGGGCTCATTGGGCTATAGTCATTAGTCCTGTAGGACATAGGCTTGCTGGGTTTTCCCTTCTCGTATCACTTTGAGCGGGGCATCACTCCGGTCGAGGAAGATAAACGCTCCCTATAGATCTCTGTACGTGCGAGCGGAAGAGGAGGAACTAAGGTTGTGGAAGTAAAGATTCCTCAAGATTAGTGGCACATTTTTTATTATTATTAATTATTATTATTATTATTATTATTATTATTATTATTATTATTATTATTATTATTATTATTATTAACCCGTGTCAAGGCAAGGCTGTTGCGACTTGAATTACACAGCTACATACAAAACATTGTGTTCGTTCCTGGGGTCACACTATGTTGACCATATGTATCTGGAGTCGCTAAATTCGAATACGGTGTCTGTTTTACTCCACCACATCAGGTTTTTGACATAACATCAAAAATATACGAAATGAAAGATATTTCTAACCGAGCTAATTGGTTACCATGTTACCTACAAGTTTTGGGGTCGCTGCAACAGAATGTGAAGTCCATTTAACTTATCACATCAAATGTTTCACATATTCTCAAATAAAGAAATAAACGAATAAAAAGTGTGGTTTCTTAGAGAAAAGGCGAGCGCTAACGATATAGGCAGTCTGCCATACAACAACGTGATCAGCGTTGTCCCGTCAGCGGCCAAAGTCGCCTTCTATATCAATTATAATTGATCTGAAACCTGATGTGATGGATTTAAATCGACTCGAGATTCCGTTTCAGCGACTGCAAAAACATATACGTAACATGGTCTGATCCCTAGAAATATCTTTCATTTTTATGTTTTGAGCTTATGTTAAAAAGCTGATGTGATGGAGTAAAATGCGCACCGGATTCGGATTTAGGGACCCCATAAACATAAAAACATGACCTGATCCCCAGACACGAACAAAGTTTTTGGGAGGTTGTGTTATGAATTATGAGGTGATACGATGATGATGGGAGAAGGGACGACTCGCTCGAACCTGCAGCCTCCAGACGTAACCGTCTGCCCGTCGGAACTGGCTTATAGTTATTATTGTTATTATTATTATAGCAGTTGCTTCCGAGATCCAGAGAGCGGTAAAAATATACGCATATCTACGAGTACAATACAATTAAGATTATTTTTCTTGAAATTGAAGTCTGCGTGATAATTATTAAATAAAGAAAACAGAACAAGGTAATAACTATCGAGTTGGCGCGGCGCGTTGTGATAGTTCTAATTGTTTAGTGAGTTAATTAGCTGGCAGTGAATTGACAAAATAACAAAGTTTTGCACGTTAGTCTCAAAACGATATTTCCGGTATAATGAATACTGTTAGTACAATATGATTTTTCTATTGTCACGAGAAAAATGTAATTTTGAAGCAATTTAGTCTTCATTGATATTTTTTAGAGTACATCACGAGACATGTTGATTTTTACACGTAAGTTTATTTTTATTGTCTTTGGTTAAATATAATTTCCTTAAGATTATTGAAAACATTTAATATGCAGAAAACACATAAATAATACAGAAATTAATAAAAAGCTGTAAAAACCATTCTCAGAAAACACGTTTTTAAAAGATTTATTACGAAGATATGCACGTTGTATTTCGAAATATTATCATTCAATGCTGTTTTATCTAAGAGCGACACATTAATGGAAAAGGAGCCAATTGCAACAGATTTATGCGCACTTCACTGGAATCACTCCAAAAATCATTATCTTCGGGGCGTATCCTGGGAGATAGCGAAGTCGAGAAAATCTTTACGAAGATAATTAGTTATTTTGCAATAATGAAATGAACGTTGAATATAAAAGTTAATAATTTTTGTAACGTTAAATAAACATTAAAGAACTAGCAGTAGGTTAGAGCGTAAATTATATTCGGTTGGCCCATTTCTCATTAATGAAATGTTTAAAATTAAAATTTTTTCGTGGGATGTTACTAAAATAAAACATATCAAAACCTTAAAAAACGACATAATCCGTTTATTTATTTTTGGTGGTGTATTAAACTGCATGCACGTTCTTTCTCTCGACGTTTCAGTATCAGATGTCATTGTCAGGAACATACTGTTTCGTGAATAACAGTTATTAGTTACTAAGCGTAGTTCCTTACGTAGCGTTTCCGATCATATTTATGAACAATTTTAAAGAAAATATTTGGAGCGGGCGGTGAGATTTTTTAATATATTATATTAATTTCAAGCAGAATTCACTCGAAAACGCTTTTTTAAAATTAACACGGCCTCTATGTAATTTTTTAGAATACATATTATTTAACATTAAATCACTATCATCACCATCGTATTTTTTCAATGCTAATTTCTGGCAATTTTCAAAAATACCGAGTTGGCCGAAAATTGTACCAGCACCATTTTTTTCATTCCATTACTACATATGAAATAAAATGTAAAGAAAAAAATTGAGCCGTTTTTGCGAAATAATTGTTTAAAAACGGCATATATTTCATGCAACATTACGGGAAAACTAATCTTGTTTTTTAAAAAATCTTTAAACGATAGATTTGCTTAGGAAAAATATATATCTTCAATATTGTACTTGTAGGAAAACGCCGAAGAAATTTTGAACTTTCGCAATTAACGAAAATTCAGAGATTTCAAGAAAATTCTATGCGATTTTTAAACGTTCTTTACGCATTACGAGGACAAAGTATAATTAAAAAAATTGGAGACATATTTGAGAAAATTTTGAAAAAGTTTAGGTTTAATCTGAAGTATCCCTAAATGTTAGAATAACCGTTCAATCTAGCAGGGCCTTAAAGTCGTTGAAATTCCATCGGAGAATATTAATTTTGGAATCAAATCCTGTGCACAGTTTACACGTTACCGTTGACTGCAGACAGACAGACAGACAGACGAAGTGACAGACATTTTCCCGTCAATAGATTTTTCGGTATCAAGGAGTCACAAAACGTGGATTCTGACTAGGCAGTTTTCTATATGATACACTAAATATCATACACTTCCCACTTAAAGTCGTGGTAACTAGGACATTCCTAGGCATTTTTGGATTCCCTGGGTTCCCTAAAATTCTCCACGGGATAATGAAATTCCTTTCCTGCATTTACTACCAGCAATGCAAAATTGCTCCATCGTAATTTAAAAATTGTGTCTAGAGTTTAACAGAGATTCTGAGAGCAATTAACGAGATTGTCAGTAGATCGCCACGAGACGTGATCCCCAAGGTCTTGGGGGCTCTGACTATGGATCTTGGCATGTGGATAAATAGCAGAGGTTTCAACCACCACTGGCAGGATTCTGGCATTGGTACTCCATGAAGTTGGGCTGCCAGGAGGATGATTGGTTGGTATTTTACCATCTTTTCTTCCTCTGCTTTCGGAATGCTAGACCCAAGCCCGTGGCGGACAGTCACATCGACCACGTGGACCCCTTCCCGGCTTTTTATTACCAGGTCAGGTTTGAGTCTAACCCCTTCGGTAACGGAGAAAGTGGCGAATTTCGGAGAATCTTCCCTTCTATGAAGTTCTTGATCTTGCCATGATGGTTTATTCTTGTTGACTTCGTAAAAAATGCACTGACCGAGGATGTGATTCATTGTTTCTACCGCTGTATTGCACTTCCTGCTGTATACATCCTATCTGGGCCTTCAACTACTAAGAATAGTTTTATTGGCAGTAGTTTTTTAATCAATTGGAGTGCAGTGATTAAAAACACAGGTTTCAGACAATGATAGTCTTTGAAAAAGGCTTTTCCAATCGGATAGTTTATATGCGCTCTAACCGCTCTACCTTGGGAACCCAGCTTCTTCCAGGCGGCTACCTCGTCATCGGCGCATTTCTTCTTACAAGCCATTAAATATTGTTCAGAATAGGGTCAGTTGAGTACGAGATTTTGCGGTCTTTAATGTCCGTTGGTACAAACTCGGACAAAAGCTCAACCTTCTGAAATAGGATATGTAGATTTTTGTAATCGTAATCTTAGGTTCAGCCCAATTCTGGGAACGTGTAGGGCGAGCCGCAGCAATCCCAGCCCACCATCCTTCTTAACCAGGTAGAATAAGCCATCTGCCGTACTCATATGCAGATGTAGGAACTGACTGACACTGATTTGACCGTCCGCTTCCCTGAGTATCGACATAAATGGCATGGATAAAAGCAATTGATAAAGATAATGTGGCATTATGTAGGTATGGAGTAATGCCAAATTCTGAGTGGGCTTTAAAGGCGCCTTCTGAAGCCACGACACTGCCTCTATCAAATGCGTTATGAGTGCTATAGAAGAGGAGAGGAAGTAATTGACTACATCCAAAGAACACGATTTTTCCACTTTTTCGATACCAGAGTCCCACAATCTTGGCCTCTCTGTCAAAAAATTGTCGATTTTTATCTGCAACGTAATAGCATTTGCTCGTCGGGCTGCGCAGAGTGTGCGGCCTATTTTTGACTTTCCCTCGCCAATAGCCCTAGCGGGGCGGTCGTTTAATAACAAGAAGGGGTACTTATGCCGCATCTCTTCGTCTTTTGCGGCAAGGAAGGGGACAGTGCTTAAATAACTAATTTCTTAACTAACATTGCTTCTGAAAGAAGCCAACGACCTAAGATTCATTTGCACGCTTATTGTATTTCCTGTTAGTGGCTAGAAAGGGTAAGTGATTCTGGTGTTGTTGGCGATGAAGGGGTTACGTGAATGGCGTGCTAAGTAAAAAGCCTCGAGTTCGAATCCCAGCGCGGAGAAACACTCTATTGGCGTTGAAATAAATACATAACTAATCAACTAACAAAATAAATAAATATCTGCCGGTTGAGTTCAGTTCACAGCCAGCTTTGTTGTCTCGGCTGCTACTTCGCCTGAGGGGGCGTACAATTCGAGGCCCAACGGATGCGCATTTCGGAAGGTATTAATGCAGGAAACGTCGATCAACAGATTCATAACAGCATATCACGAAAGAAGAAATACGCGATAGATATGTTTTTATAAAACTGAATCTAATGTGCGAGGACCATTTTCTAAACTCCGATGGAATATAATAAATAGACAAGACATGGTTTGACAAAGGTAGCACTAACAAAACTGGGAAAATTGCGTTTGCTGTCAGAAATCTCTCACAGTAAGTCAGTTTAGCTTTCAAATGAATTTCTGTGCCATATGTTGAAAAATGGAGGAACTAGTAACCAGTTCTATCTGGCGATAACTTTTGAAAGAAACTATTTTCACGTAGTTCTAACTGCAAACTGCTACAAGTTTTCAAGTTTCTTTTGTGTGAAGTAAGCATGAAATTATATAATTTATATTATTAATAATGTTTGGTTTTACGTGAATAATATATTTCTTCCTGTACTGTTCTTTGATCTTGAAAATTAATTCTATCCCCTAACGCCAATATTATTTTTTATACTCTACAAAATTGAATGTATTCAATACAACTACATATTGCACTGTTTCGGAGAAAGTGTATGGTGCCATTTGACCTAAGATGATGGCAGGGCGTGCAAGAAATGATATAATGAGGGAAGAATAATACATGTACTCGTAGAGAATTATTTTAGAAAATTAGTACTTTGGTCAGATTCATGTGTTTCGCTGAGCCGAAATTCCGTAATGCCATATGTTGAATTTTGAAATAGAGTTTTGCCTATTGCGTTTTTATAAAATGTTTTTTCTATGTTCATTAAAATTAAGTTTCCTTTAATTGTCCTTGAGGATAGACAGTACTATACAGCCATCTTCCACTTAAAACATCTTCGTAGAAGCAACATTTATGTAATATAAGGGTTGAGAAGATGCTATTAATGTAATATAGATAACTAATGATGTTTTGTACGGAATATAATTTTATTTCTGTAATTGAAAGGCTTAGCGGAATGAGGAACCTTTGTGTCATTACAGGAAAAAGTGAGATCATAGCATATTACGGAAGACAGAACAGTCTTATATTACTGTAATCCATTAACGAAGTGTGCAATAGCTTCAATTTTTAAAAGAAATTCATTAGTATAGTCGTCTCCGGTTATAAAGAACTTCTGGCGACGAATGTCAAATTTAAATACAATTTCTCCACAATGTTTGATAGTATAAATACAGATCTGCAGCAAAATACATTAATAGCACGAACTCAAAATTTCAATATATTTATTGAAAATTAATTATTTTCAATTATTTGCTTCGTGCTGTTTCATTAGTAATATCTCTAGGCCCTTCTCCAGAGTTCGTGCTCTCTCCATAATTCATTCTGCATTGTCCATTATCCCTAAGAATTGTATAGCAGTCTTAACACTCTTCAATGGCTCCTTCACTGTCGGAAAACCGTCCCATTCTTCGAAGGTCCTTTTACTCGCCTAATAATATACGAGATGCTTTCGGTAGCGGCATGAGGCAAGCTGCTAATGAAGCTGATCGCTTTTCCGCGCAGCGCGTGGAGTGTTGTCAGGCTGTGGCAGTTGCGAGTTTCCTGTCACCTACGTAGAACACAACGCGCTTTGTACCGCGGAATATAATACGCTTGAAACGGAAACAATCAGTCGCACGTCGCCGCCGTCAATTGTAGCCCACGCAAGACACGGCCCTTGCCTCCACAGAGAAACTGAATGGCTTAAGGTTATCAGTAACGTCCCCATTCCAGGTCCCCTACCTTCACCTACGGAGAGACTTCAATTATGGCCTTTGTTCGACGATATTTTTGTCAAACTGCCTGGTGTTGTAATTTCTGGCACTGAGGCAATATGTTTTGTTTTCATGAGAAAATTAATTTCCAGAATGCTGTATTTCCTATGTTCTCTATAAACGAGGTTCAGGTTCACTATAACCGAATCTTATCTTGTAATGAATTTTATCTTGTAATAATGTAAGTGAAATAGGACCAGTGACTAAGTTCACTATAACCGACGGTTCACCATATCCAAGTTCACTATAACCAGAGTCGATTGTAATATGATTGTCACACTGAAAAGATATAGTATTACTAACAAATGTGAAAATAATTGTAAGTGAATGATTGGCCCCTTTTCCTCTAATCCGTTTGTTTTGAATGTTAATTATTCTCCTCAAAGTTATATAAAAGCATTTTGTTATTAATAACTGTGTAAACTAAAGTCCAATTACTACGAGAAACATCTATATGCATTTACAATCTTATCTCCCTGAAAACACTAAAATAAAATGTAAAAAAATAGTTTGACAAACTTCTAACTGCACTTAAAACTTTGTATCATGCTAAAAATCCATAATGGAATGACAGTTGATTTTTAACACAATAACCTTGAAGAATAAGACACTTTCCTTACCGATGGACATGATTTTAGGTTCCCTCCTCATTGTCGCCAGCGATATGAGAATGAACCTTTGCTTTGAAGATTCTCATATGTCTGGACACGTTGGCTGCCCTACACTATTCTTCAGTTTGAAGAGGAGATAGTGTGAAGTCGGAGTTGCATTTCTGGTGATGAAGCACATCCTATCTGGCCCAGAATTTATTACGTTTAGGCAACTCTGTGAAGGTGGGCGTAGACGTGAATGAGAACATCTTGAGAAGCCAACATTCTTCGTCCTTTGTTTGAAAGTTTACCTGGTATATTCGGATAATTTTTCGGCAAATTTGTGCCACACTATTTCCTTCTTCATGAAGAAAGAGGTCTACTACATAGGTCGCTGTTGGCGCGAGCGTCAATCGTATCAGCCATCACGTGTACAGTTCAACTGCTATTCGATGAGGCTTTGGTAGTAGTAGAGGTTGTGGCAAAGGAGATGCACAGGTGCCCTCATCTCCAAATCCTTCTACTTGTCAAGCGGTTTAACGGTTCGATCATAGGTGAAAGAAAAGCGGTTTTCGTGTGTATCACTCGTAAAATGTAAACGTGACTTGAGAATAAAATGTTTGATCAGAAGCATTATTTTTATATTTCGTGCAGAAATATCCAATGAATAATCTCTTACATACTTTTTGATGGGTTAAAGTTAAATAAAAAGGCTCAAATAGACGCTAGAATTCCAAACTTGCGAATAACAAAAAATGAAGAAAACATATAAAATGTGCCTTCGATAGAACACATGACATCAGTATTGCTTACGTTCTATAATACACAATTGTTCATCTTCTCATTTCGGACTCCCTTCTCTGGCTTCCCTTGTCCACCTCAGTTCCCCCTAAAAGTTGCACAGGCTCCATACATACTAAACGCAGACGCGTCCACTACAAGATAGCGATTTTGTCTCCCCTCTCTACCTGCTCGGAACAGACTTTCACCTGCTTAAAATTCGCGTCAGGTACGGTATCTTCCCCTCTGTCCCTTACAAAAGCACATTTTTAAAACTTAACAGAGCACTAGTGGAATGCCCCTTGAATTTCAACGCAAGCCGATTTCTTGGCACATTTGAAGAATTAACTACGTTACCAGACCTCAAATAGAAAATATTCTAGGCAACAAAATTATGAGATAAAAACGAGAATAGAATTTTAAAGTGTCTGTTCTCCCGAATACAAAGAACTAAAGTATTAAAATTCAAAAATTATTAATATCACCTACAAGCTGTCCTTAGAAATATATTATCTAATTAATACTAATTTTTCAAATGTTATCGTCGGTATCAGAAATGTAACTTACGTTGGTGTCGCTTCGAACTATATTGATTGCTCTAAATAAACAATATTTATTGTAAAATATTCAATGACTACTTGTATTAAAAATGAAATCATGTTAAATATGTATGTTGAAATTATTTCTTATTTGTAATAATTAGGTGATTCTTTTAATGTTAAATCTATTCGATCATTGACAATAATGAAATTTAAAATGAAAAAATATTTCTAACACAAAATTTGTATCTTTTACCGTGGTAATTTTAAATAAATTAAAAATCTCAAATTAATTATTTTACTATTAAAATTATGATCAATTGTAATACAAAAAAATTTAAAAACTTCATTCATAAGTGTTAGTGCAATTCAATAATGGAGAGGCCATCAGGCCTGACCACGTCAATTCCGACTCTTCCCCCTGACCTCGCAAATTTCACAATGCTTCTTTCGCCATCTAGCAGTGAAAGACGGCATCGGGCGATGAAATAGGCTACTTTAATTAAGCTCGGATGCATCTTTCACCTTGAGGATCTTTTACTAGTACGTAAATCTACAACATGAGACAGTCGACTTTACTTCCCTACAAACGAAAAGCGCGAGAAGGATTTCTTTGCGCTTGAAAATACACATCGACGTGGTTTGATCTCGCGAACTTGGGAATACCGTGCAACAGGCTAACCGTTACACCACCGAAACCGCAAGAACTATAGTTTATAACATTGTCTGAGACAGCAGGAGATAAATGTGTTAATTGTCACTACTGAATAAAATTATTTTCTCTGCAATGCTATTTATTATTTTATTTTGTTCATAAGTGTAACTACTCTTTTAAACGGTTAATAATATATTCCTAGGTTACATCCTTTTCAGTTGTGGGTAATACTGTTTTAAGTACTCTAGTGTATGTTAGAGTATTAAAACAAATATCACTGTATTTCCAAGAGTTTTCAAACAGTAAAACCATTTAGATATCATAACAAAATGCAATAGAAGACTAAACTAGTGGTACTAAAACAGCACGTACTTTCTCGTCCGTTCTTTCACGCGAAAATACGCGGAAAGTTCTCAAATTATGGAAAAATTGTACACGAGTTTATTTCAAAATCTATTACAAAGGAACAGATTTTAAGGGGAAAATCTCTATCTTCATAATTGTAGTCGTAGGAAGAAACAAAAAATTGAGTTTTTTAATTTTCGAAAAATGACAGTTTTTAACGAATATGGGACCTGCGACATTCTCTTAATTATTCTTCACACTATACAACAAAAAAATTTAATCGAAAACGATAGTAATTTTTTTGAAAATTTCGCAAGGGATTTATATAAAATACCCCATCCCCCAGAATTAATATATGAGGAGGGATGGACAGACGTTTTGCCGTCATTCGATTTTTCGGTATCAAGGACCCAAAAAACATGGATTCAGGCTACACCACGTGTTAGAAGATTATATTTCTAAATTTAGCAATTTGTTGCTAAATTTGCCGAACATACGCCGTTTTTCACGCAATATTTCATAACTTTATCTCTAATGCGTAAGCGGTAGTAAAGCGGAAAGCAAAAAGAAGAAACAAATAGAAATGAAATATAAGAAAGAAATCACAGGTAAGAAGTAGAAGACGGAACCCAAAGAGTAGGAAAAAAGAAAGGAAAATGGGATTCAACGCACTGACTTTTCTGCCAGGCCTCTCCCCTTGTCTTAAGTGAAAGTTGCCAAAAGAAACTAAGAAATGTTACCAGTAAAACTGGCGCCTCTCAGAGACTTTTCTTCTATCAGCGGACTTCCGCTACAGCAGTCATTTGAGCAATCTCTCGACCAAATTTACTCTCAATACCTTTGAATGACTGAAATCTATAAAAAGTAGCCGCACAAAAGTAGACATTGCTGAACATGGTAAGACACCAACTTATTAAGTTTTTATGGCTAAACATTACCCCGTGTCACTCTGTCAATTTGCAATATACATATTTTTTATTATTATTTCCCTAACCGAAAATAGTTAAATATATCAGTTTACCCACTTGTGAGAAACTCATTTTTAATATCGCTTAGTTATTTTGTATATTTATGAAAATATTAACAATTTCCTGATATCTCGTTGACATTTACCCAAAAGACAGGAAAATTGACTTTCCTAAAACCAAGGTGCCCTATGTAATTCGGCAAAATTCAAGTTTTATTCATTTTGAGCCTAACAATTGAAGAGCTTATTTCCAGAGACGTATCTCCTCGAAACACATTTTTTAAGATGAGAAAGTACTTACATTGGTCTTGTAATTCAAGATAGGACTCAACGGTTTTCGGATACCGATTAACGTAGAAGAAACGTAATTTTTTAGCACAGTCCTTGGTTACTTATTATTTGGCATGATAAAGAAGCGTTGTATCAATATACTGATATGTAAAACTGGCAAAAAGTGAAATGGATACATTACATTTCAGAAACAAAGTATTTAGTTTATCATCTACACAAACGAAAGTCGTCTGTAAGCAATTTCTATTTGCAAGTGTTTTAATGAACTTGCAAATAGAAATTAATAATCTGAAAATACAAGTTTAGAACTGATGCAGGTTTCGCAGATTATTCGTAAGTGGTCTAAGTACTAATGTTTCATAGATAAATCCGTTATTGAATACACAATATTTACTACCTTATTACCTACTTTCAGTACGTAATGTTTCTTTAAATGTGTACTGAAACGCACATTATTCTCACTGTATTTCTCCTTTACTACTATTTGTAACTTACACCACTTTTAATTGCTGCTTAGGGGGTCTTTGTCGGAATTATACATTTCAAATATAATAAAGTCACATTTTATCACCATGCCGGATAGTACTTCGAAAACAGGAGTTTTCTTGATAGCGCGATTGGCTAAACTATTGAATAGCAATTATTTTGTGCCGCAACAATCTAAGACTGAATCGTTCAACATCTGTTTCTATCTCAGTCATGAAAAATTCAACCCCTAGCCTTATTGAATTAGCAAAAATGTCGAGAGGCAGGCACCAGTATACATATGAACGCTAATTACATAAATGTATGCGGAAAATCTTAGTGAATTCGTACAAATTAAGAGTGCATATCACAATGAGAGAGTTTCAAATTAGTAATTTTATCTGGTTAATTTCAAGTGGCGATTTCACACAAATTTTATTGAATTGATTATATATGCTGTTTCGAGTATTGACAAAGAAATTATACATTTCGTGCTGTAATCCAAACGTTATTGTAAATTATTCTCTTGATAATCAATTCACTTATGATGACAAAAAGAATTGTAAATGACCCAATGGTTGCTTTTCCTTTGATGCAGTCACCTATGTGATCTTATTTTCCATTTCCCGCAAGGGCAGATGTACATTCACATAAAGCAACAAATGAAGGAGTCCCTGACAATTATTCCAGGCAAGTATGCTCAGTCGTTGAGAAATATGTATGATCAATATTACTGCCCGTTCGGACATGACGGTTTTCTTCAAGTGTTGATAGTCAATCTCTCCTTCAAAATGAAGAGGACTTGGCTAGTAAACGGTGGCGATGAATAAGATAAAAATGTCTTGACAATTACATTATTCTGCGCATCCCAGATATAAAAGGCCAGATAATACAGACTCATGCGAAAATGTTGATCAATTTAGTCCTGATATGCCAAGGTGTCCCATTTTTATTAAAACAATGTTTTCTATAAGAACCATAGGAAAAGTTCAATAATAAAGAAAATTGGCCAGTAACTTTCTTCGATAACGTACAATTATTACTGAGCACTCAATTCGTAAATACGATTATGTGAAAGAATACGCATTTAAGAAAGGATTTTATTGTAAGGAGTAGGTTATTATACAGAAAGATTGAAGAGAAGAAAATTAAATTATAGAAGAGTAAAGAAACTGTAAAAAAATGCAGACAAAGAACAAAAATTATCATTATTTTATAACTAAACATTTTTTACAAATTTTGAAGCATTAATATGAAATTTTAATACTTTCGCAGTGGTATGATTTCTATGAATACGAGAGATAAGGGGGTTAGAATTCAACCTGTGCCGTGTTCTAAGTTCTCAAAAACAATATTCACCATGTGGGCAGCCAAGACCTCCAGATCAAACACTGACAGATGGTAACACTGGCCAGAAAATTAGAAGGGGCTACGGCAGACGAGAGGGTGGTTGGCGGGCCTGATGCCCGTCTTGCAGTCCATACATCACAGCGCGACGGAGCTCAGGGCGGCTGCAGCGGCGGC
>BOPP01000034.1:1023914-1041864 GCA_017312745.1 Gryllus bimaculatus | reverse complement strand
TTATATTATATCTATAATTATACTTATATTATAATATAATATATTATATTGTTAGCGAATTATTGCACATCCAAATTGCTGCGTCGGTGGATGCGTCATCTGCGGCGCCCCTCTCCTTCTCCGAACTAGACGGTTCCGGACTATCCGCGAAGCCGGGGAAAACGCTCAGACTGTGCCGGGTGCCTGAAACAGCGCCGGGCGTAAAGAAATGCCGCGCGCCGGGCAGTCCGCGAGTCAGTTAGATAGAAGCACGTGAGTGAAGTCATGGGTAGTAAGACGTCATGAGTGGCAGAGAAGCAGTCAAGTCCGTCAGTGTGTCGAAGTGGAGCTGTGCGTTGAAAGTGTGCATTGCGGTGAAGTGGTGCAGCGTTGAACAGCAGTCAGAGCTCTGATCTGCAGTGAAGCTGAGCCATGTGAAGCGTGCATCGGGTAAGAGTGGGTGCAGTGGGCGAAACAGCAGTAGCAAGTTTGAAGTGCGTGGAAGCTGAGCTGTGAAGTGGGCATCGCGGTACACAGCATGCAGTGGACCTGGTGTGCGAAGTGAAGTGCTGGTCTGCGCAAGGAACTTGTGGCTCTGCGCAAAGGAATGTGGTCTGCGCAAGGAATTGTGCCTGAAGGCGCAAGGAATTGTGGTCTGCGCAAGAATGTTGGCCGCGAAGGGAATCTGTGGTCTCTGCACCGGAATTGTGGTGCTGCGCAAGCAATGTGGTCTGCGCACGAATTGCGTGTCCTGCGCAACGGAGTGTGGTCTGCGCAAGGATGTGGCTGCGCAGGAATTGTGGTCTGCGCAGGACTGTGGGTCCTGCGCAGAGGAATTGATGGTCTGGCAAGGGAATTGTGTCTGCGCAAGGAATTGTGGTTGCGCAGGTGAATCTGTGGTCTGGGCGCCAAGGAATGTATGGTCTGCGGGATCCAAGGAACTTGTGGTACTGCGCACAGGAATTGTGGGTCTGCGCAGGAATTGTTTTGGTCTGGCGCAGGGAATTGTGGTCTGCGACAAGGAATTGGTGTCTGCAGCAAGGAATTGTGGTCTGTGCAGCGGATTTTGGGTAGTGAGTGACGCGTGGAACAGTGCACTCCGGACTGGTGATGACTACAGTAAGAAGAAGAAGACAGCTATATAATAACATGGATGTGTAAGAGAGTGAACTGTGTAAATAAACTCATTCAAGAGAACGAATCGTTGTGTAGAAAAATAAGTTAAGATGTAATATTTTGTAAATAGACGCAACGTAGATTGGTTAGTGTATAAATGTTTCCCCCGATAAGTAATCTGTTTAAACTATATCGTGTTTTGGGTTTTACGAGAATTCACCCGCAGAGGGCGCCGCCCCAGGAGAAAACGTTACACAATATTATATATTATATTAATATTATATTATGTTATATTAAATATATATCGTCGTTATCAAATTATATTAATTATATTAATTATTTAATGATCATATTATAATTATATTATAATTGATATTAAATTTAATTATACTTTATTGATACTTATCTTAACTTATCATTATAATTATATTATATTATATTATATTATTTATATTATATTATATATAATTATATATATATATATCTGATATACTTATATTGACTAATAATGTTATATTATATTTATATTAAGCCTTATAATTATATTTTATTATATATATATTATCCGTTATATTATAGCTGCATTATATTATATCATTCTACTATTATTGTGTTATCTTCATTATACAATGGAGACTTACAGGAAAAGAAATAGCTCCTTACTTGAAGGGAGAGTTCTTCAGGTACTTATCCCTACCGCACAGGTTGATTATTCTTCTTCCATATTTCGACCAAATTTCTGAATCGAGCTTTCGAGAGTTCGTGTCAAGATTCTTAATGTCCGTTCACATTCAATGCAGTGTGTTCTTGTCGTGGCAGTAAGGGTCTTGTTTATTTACGATGTCATCTCTCCGTCAAAACGTTAAAGTGACTTCTTGACTAATGTCAATGCATGAATATCCAGGGTAACCCACAAAAACCCCGCCCTCCGTCGTGTACCTGAAAATTGGAAAACTTCAACGAGTCTGTCGGAATTTTCTTGCAGCTCATTTTTGACTGTCGTCAAGGTGAATTCGGCATCGTCCAAGACTCGAAGTCAGCTCGTTGTAGATCTAGCTGGACCACCACGCGATCTCAATTTTTTGCTTTCACCAGGCCCTCGAAAATTCTTTATATCTCCTATGCTATGCGGTAAATAGAATGTTCTTTTCGGAGAAATGAAAGGGCTCAATGCATGTGTCAAAAATTTCTCTTAAGCGACAAGAACAACTTGTTCGTGACTTCAATATAATATAATATAATATAATATAATATAATATAATATAATATAATATATAATATAATATAATATATAATAAAATATAAATATAATGTAATATAATATATTATAATATATTATAATATAATATAATATAGTAACGAACAAAATTGTATTTTTCTATTAAAAGAAGTATATTTTGATGATAGGAGAAATTATCAATACCATGAAAATGTTAAAAGTCATAAATATTTGTTTTGTAGAGGTACAAAATGAAATATCTCAACATGATATAGAACAACAATAAATTTGAAAACTGATAAACCGTCGTGATCAGATTCAACAGATGAATTGATGATTCTGGGCACGGCAACAATCATTTTAGTGTAATGAATATTTTGGCCTGAAGGAGAACGATGTTCCTGACCCTCAGGATGATATCCGGCGCCGACCTACCCGGTGGCATGTAGGGGATTTCCCCTTTCAGTTATCTCTCCTACATTGAGGCAATGCACGAGCTAGAACAAGCTCTAAACGAGCGACATGTTTAGTGCATGAAAGTGTGTATGTGTGTGCGCGCGTGTGCGCGAGTGTGCGCGCGTGTGTGCGTGTGTGCGCGTGCGTGCGCCCGCGCGTGTGCGTGTGTGCGTACGTGCGTGTGCGTGCGTGCGCCCGCGCGTGTGCGTGTGTGCGTGCGTGTGCGTGTGCGCGCGCGTGTGTGTGTGTATATGTGTATGAGTGTGTGTGAGGAGTATAGGATACGGAAGAGAAAGGAATGACTGCGCAGGATCCGTCTCGCAGTTTTGAGGGTACTGCTTCACTACTCGCCTCGTATAGAAGAATCCGCTTAGGAATGAGCCAAAATGGCAGTTCACTAAACAAGTCAACATCACATGTTTAGAGAAGTATCTTTCCGCAATAAAGTATACTTCCGCAGCGACAGCTGTTCAGCCAAGTCTTTTCGTAAAGTGTTTATGTTTGTAAATGGCTCCCGTTCAGATATCATGGCTTCTCATGGTTCATAACTTTGTAATTATATAAAAAATAAATTGATAAAACGCAAACGAAGGAATGTTCTCGATCACAGCTCGCCACCGTACAGCACAAGAGTAGGAAACACGTGCGCCAGAACGCATCTGACATTCAAGACTCGGTTTTCAAAGAAACATAATACGTACCACACAAAAAGTAAGATTTTTACAGAAGAGCAGTAGCACTACACGTCCTTACTGCAATTATTTCTCGTGGAAAACTACATTATCGTCGGACGAGGACATCACAAAAAGAAACGTTCAAGCCATTTATAAGATGGCCAACTGCGAACGAACGAATGAAGGAAGGAAGGAGAGTGAAATAGGCTGAAGGATACAACGTCCGCTGAAAGTTCAATAATGTTGCAGACTGTAGCTGTCAAAACAGTCCTTTCTTGTAAAAATCACTCTATATTCGTCGGAGAAACCACGGGAAACTACCGATCAGAACGGCCGGCCGCTAGAATTCTCTTCTGGAAAACAGCTGCATTCGACCAAGCGACGTAGCTAATGTAGACAATCCGCCACCCTCGAAACTCAAACCCTAAGGACTCTCTTTCAGTTGTAGAGCCTGTGGAAATGCTGGAACTTATCTATAGTCAGCGGTGTGAATAAAGTCAAGAAGTCAAACACTGTCGAGGCGAAAGTTTCTTCCCGCCCCAGCGTAAGTATAAGTGTGTGTAAGGGAGAGGAGGGCGTAAGTGTGAAGGACACGCATGGTACATGACCGGCTTTGTGAAGACGTTAATTAGAGAAATGACAGTCTCTTGAGAAATTACAGGAAACGTCTGATCACGACAGGCGGTAGACAGAACTGTATTCCAGAACTAGAGTCCTAGGACCTCCGGATCAACGATGATCCTCGTATAGCATTGTCAGTGCGTTGCCTTCTCGAATAAACTTGGCAGGTGACTTTTGGTTTCGGATTGTCCTGGTTCATTTGAATGATAATTAGTGATTGCGGGCGCGTCAATGCCTCCGTTCATTAATCCCGTAAGTGTAGTGCATATTTTTTCTCGCGAGATGGCGGAGGTCTTCCCCGCCATTTGTTTAACTTATTTTCTTGACTCTCGAATTCTTTTAGCAACCTATAGCATATTTTTGGACATCTGTTTTTTGACATGTTTAATAATTTAATACATTATCTTTCATTATTCTTCGAATTATCAGAAGCTGCACCCCTTGGGCTCGGCCTCGGCCGCTTGCTGCCCATTGTCGTGCATTCCACATGTTTCCAAGTTTCCACGCCACCCGCTGTGCAACACGCTGTTGCGAGCTGTGTAGCTGACGCTACATTACATACGTTTCTCTCAGTAGCTGTATAATCTTTGCACGTACACCAGCTTGGTAAAGTTTTCTCTTCAGGATAGTATGAACTACTGAGTCGAAAGCTCGTCTGAAGCGCATGAAAGCCGTGTATAGTCTTCCTCCAGGATCGTATCCTCGCAGATGTGTTTGGGCTTTAATATTCATGGGCAGCATACTAGCTGCTTCTGGTAATCCCGGGTTCGATTTACGGTCGGGGTAAGAATAGAGTTGTAACTTTCCTTTAAAATCGTTTCCGTATTTGGGTAGTTGTTGTCTCTGTAGTTGTAGTTGTGTTTAAAATCGTGTCTGTAGTTGTGTGACGAAGAAAAGCGCGAACAGGTGGAAATTGCTACTTACAGTGAAAATAATACATGTTCGCCACATGTTTCTCTTACGCCCCATGCGCGGGAATTAAACCAGGACAAAGCCTGGGGACACCGTTAGCTAGCCGGCAAATCGGGCCAAAAATGTCTAATACACCGTTAAGTGAACCCATAAGTGAAACGTCTGGCCTTTAACATTTTTTAAACGTCATTTCCCCAAAATCACTATTACAGCAGAAGTCCAATAATTTGGATTAATTGGGACCGGATCCGAACCGGAGAGTTAAATACCTGGATAATTGGATCATTAATGAAAAATGTAATTTCTTTTTTAGAAAAGCTAAATTTGTGTATGCACACTGCTGTGCAAACGCCAAGTGTAAACTACATCACACGTAGCAAGCAAAGGGAACAGAGAAAACAAGGCAGTGACAAATCAGTCAAGGTTATGTTCACCGCACAGACTGATATAGGCCACACTGACGTGCTCTGACAAACACCAATGCGCGGTCTCTCTTCATCGATGGCAGGTTTTGTCTTTTAATACATTCGTTGGACAATGACAAAGAAACATACAGTGCATTATAGAGTCTATCGAACAAAGCAAACCTATTTTATTAAAGTAATGTATTTCAAAAAAATATTCCCCCTCAAAGCGATGCGGATAATTGGCGATCCGGGTAGTTGGAGTTCGGATATAATTGGAATTCTACTGTACAGTTGCGCCAGATATCTGTGCACTCGACAACCGTTAAAGCGCGCGTGATACACACGAGAAAGCATGAAGCAGTAGTGCCTTCTGGGCATACTATCGCTCTTCAGAAAACATCGGGAAGTCTCGAACGATATAGGAATTATAATAGCCCAGAAATCTGTTTACGCTGCGTTAGTAATATGTTTCATTGAGTTTTTATGTACTTTCTTGCACAATATCATTTTTTGTGTCGAGGCTGCTAACGAAAAGCTACGAAGTCGATGTTATTGAGATGATATTCAGTGTAGCCGTCTCTGTCGTCGATGAAGTCAGCCATGTGCACGGTAGAACCATCCCAGCCTTTGAACATGGGCCGCTTGGATGTGGAGTAAGCGCGCATCGCCCTGATCCACTTCGCGCAGTACCGTTGATGTAGGATTGCGCAAATAATGTTTTCTCGACTTCTTTGTTTATGCTTTGAACGGTATGTTGTTATATTGTTAAGCGAAGGTAACTTAATTATGGTTTAAGTTGTTATATTTTAAAGCATGGTAAAGTCACTTATGGCAAAGGTTACGACATTTAATAAGGTCTCTTCTTTAATGTAGACAAATCATATCGATATTTACGTTTATGTAATTCTTAAGTCAAAAACTAGAGTTTTAAACGCTTCATTCACTGTTTGTAAGAAAAAGTAAGAATCATACTCAATCATGTCCTCCATGGGCTAAAAAAGACTTTTTTTGGTAAATTATGTTTATTTGCAATTTATTTCTTCAGAACTATTAAGCAAATGGTTTAATAATAATATTTACATGAGTGGAAATCTTACACGACCGTAGCATTCCTACTTTTAAAAAACCGTTATGTTATATCTACCGGTTTATAGCGCCGTAGACTTAAATTGTGAGATTATTTGGATGATTTTCTAGTCTTGTGTGGTATTTCCGACTCGCGGACATTATGTTTTCTTCGATGGTCTTGATTTGAAGGGCGTTGTGAATTACTTAATTACTGGCATACCAGGGTGCGTGTTTTTAGTGAACGGAGATATTTGGACTGGAATCGCTAAAGAATTTTGTTGTTGAAGACGCTGGCTGAGGCCCAAAGTTGAATGCTATGGGTCCATATGGGTTGTAGGATAATTTTAAATATAAGTATTTTTTTGACGACAATAGTTGGGAGTGTTTACCTATTAGCCATCGGTAGTTTTTAGTTTCTAATTCTAGTTACGAGTATTTCCTTTTCTTTTTTTAGGGCCTTCCACGTTAATCTTCTATCCAAATGAATACGTATGTATTTAACTTGATAACTATGAGGGATCTGTTTATTGTTTATTGTTATTGCTGGACAGTCGCCTTTTCTTAGAGCTAAGGTCACGTGTTTAGATTTTAATTCGTCGATTTTAAGGTACCAACGAGAAAAACACTGGTGTATTGTTTAAGAAAGACATGGTTTGAATGGAAGAAACGGAAAGAAATCTTCTCAGATATTCCTTGAAATACTACAATTCTTATCGTATTTCAGGAATTCTCAGCGTATCGTTAGTCAATACAAGAAGGCGTGGCTTGATTTGGATAAAGATGATCCCCTGATTGTCTTCCACGTATTCTTCTTGCCACTCCTCTGCGGACAGTTTAGCCTTTGATTTTACCGCCTCGAATCTCTCAGGACGGCAACAACAAAAACGAACTAATCCACCGGATACTCGATAAAGGTTAATAGATTAAAACTGTAGTTCATTTGCCTTTGAAAACAGTTTTTATTCCGCCTTTGAAAACAGTTTTTATGTTATATTATTTTATTTTCATATAAATTCTTGCTAAATGTAGGTTTTTACATGTATTTGTAATTCAACTTAATATAAACGAATTAGTTGAACAACCCAAAACTTAAGAAAACGTTCATAGATTGTTCATAGATTGTCCATAGTACGTTATATCAATGTTTTGCCTGTTTTTGACGTTAAATAAATAAAAATTGATTTCTCGTGAAAGAATCAATATTGCGTGCACATATATGCGTTTCTATAATTGTCTGTTTTCAAATCACAGTAAAAATATAATTTCCACGTAGTGTTTTGTGCATCGACATGGTACGAGACGCATTTTCGACAGAAACATGTTCATTTACAGTCTTCGGTCATTCAGTACAATCACAACTTCCTCTGGACAGCCAAATATGAGTTATTTGTTTGGAAAATCTGTTAAAAGCATCTTACATAGAACCGAGGAAATTAGCAAAAACATTTATAGGTGTATCCCTCTTTGCCCAACTACGAGCTTTTTACCAAAAGTCCCTGAGTTGACTGTTAAAATCTGTATAATCTCACTATAACAATTTATTTTATACTTACAATTTTAGTTTACGTTTAGTTTAGGTTTTGCTAGTATAAAGTAATTAAGACGGGTTTTGTTAGTTGATATTCAGCAATCTTGAGAGCTTAACACTTGCAAAACCTGCCAAATGCTTCAAACACTTTCAAAATCTGCTAAATTAATGTGATTCCAATAGCAAATTACTGGATAATGCTTGTATATTTTCGAACATTAATATCTAGTTAGATTTGGCAATTGGATAAAAACCATTAAAAACGAGAGTTTTGGTACAAATTTTAATAAAGTTTTGAAATTATGTTTTTATCAAAAAACAAAATTAACTTTACATCATATTAGTGACTAAGAAACACAACACAGATTCCAATACATTTTATTACAATTACATATATGTTGGCATCTGATATTTAAACTTGGAAACAATTTTCAACTTTTTTCTTCCCTGCAGGAAAGCTTTGGTGGTTGCAAGTACTTAAAGCTCTGAGATCATTCATATTTCCAATAACGCTCGACTACTTTACATACAGGTAATGTAATGTTTTCACAATGGCGATTGAAAATACTGAAAGTTCCAAAAAGTATTTATAAAAAGAAATTACGTAAACCATAAAATAAATATATAGTATTCTGACGTGCGAAATTTATGAAGTTTGGGCATTAATGTTAGCAATAATTATTAGTGGATTTACAAAATTTCGAGATCCTGTTCGTCTAAAAGCTCAAAACGAGTGACAAGGTTGTTGGTTTCGTCTGCAACACATAGGCGTTCTTGGTCTTTAAAAATGGGGGAAAATGCCAAGTTTTCAGCCTTCCCATTCATCTACGTAGTGTTACTTCAACAGTGTTTTGATGTCTATGATGATCTTTGACTTCAACAAGTCACTTTTGTGGATCAGACTTGGTAGTTTCTGGTTCTTGAAACTCTCTCCTCTTTTGTTTACAGATTTTGGCTCCCCGCCTTATATTCGGCATGTAATATTGTTTTTTGGTTTTGGAGATGCCTTTTTTTGCTTTTGGGAACTGGAAATGAAAGATCCCTATTTCTTTAATATGACCGTTTATATGCACCTTTCAGTCTCGAAGAGGGGAGTCTTCTCCCAGCTGGATGACGCTTGGGGTTTTTCATGATGTTCATATATATTTCAGGCTTCTCAATCACGTCAACGCTCGCTCTAAATTTCCAAACATACTATCAAGGGGAATGAAGGATTAGCTCACAATAGGATATCACATTGAATTTTTTAATTGTAGCGGCAGCCTCATTCAGAAACCAGTGCATTAACATACCTGTTATAGTCTTGTTCTCATTTTGACCTATGAATTCATTTGAAAACATGTGGATCGTCGTTATAACTTTGAAATCTGCTTTGCTGGAATAGGGTTTGATGGAGAGCGGAAGCTATTTGGTTTGATGTTTTGGCAAACTCAGTTTGTATCCATGAGTACACGAACACGTTTTGCGGAGTTTGCGAATTGGTGCAAATGTCCTTGCCACACTGCGAAGTTGTACAAGTTTATTTAATGTAAGCAATAGGCAGTTTGATCCGAAAGCTTATGATACACAAGAGTTTTCTGGCAATCATAGCTGAACGTAGAGTATCTCCAAAATCTTCTTTCAACCTTCAGCCGTAAGATGATGTCTTGAATCCATATTTACTTTACTTGTCGCAGTTTTGATTCTTGACTCAAAACTAGCGCATGTTGGGCAAGGTAAAACTTGGAGCTCTGAAATCCATATTAAAAGTTAGATATTTCTCCTCTAATACTCATACTGAACAGCAGTTTGGGGTTTTTCTTAGTTAAACATAGCATCCATTTTTTGCAATAGTAAGATCTGAGCTAAGGTACTGTCGTTCACATTGTTTAGCTGTTGAGTTGTGGGCTTTGAGTTGGATGAATTGTCCTTTGTGGTCTTTTATTTTTTTGTTTTTTTCTCATCAAAGTTTTGGGTTGGGCGGTATCCTACTCTTTTCGGGCGGGGTTATTTGTGTTTCCAGAATCAGTGAACACACGTTGCAGGTTGTCTCTTCCCACTTGAAGAATTGACGAAAACGTTTCTCAGCAGAGTGGCATGTGATTCGGTGATTTCTTCCCTTCCTTTTGGCAAAATGTATTCAGAGCAGAACTTTCTTTTATTGTTTTCGGTGCTTCCTTTTAGAATTGAAATGTGAACACGTCGGGAGATGAAATTATTTTGTGTAAGTATTGATTTTTCCTTGAAGCAAGGTTGACGAATTCTTTCGAACATCTTGACAATTAAGTTCTTTATAGCGAAGGCTCTTTCCCGTGTGTGAAAATGTCGGCATTTTGGGGAGTTCTTTCGAAAAGTTCCTGAAGAACAGAAAACCAACATTTGAGTTATGTTTCCCACTAATTATTCATGCCTCACAAATGACTATACACTTCATTATATATCTTATTATTTTAACATTATATTTTCGTCTTTCTTTCGAAATATTTCTTTTCCAGGGTTATGGACGTTATTTCTTCTTACGAGGAACACCGGCCTCCTTGCAAACTCTTTTCGAGTTGTAACGTCCTGGTGAATCGTATGTTTTTGAAGGATCAACATTTATTAAGACTCGATTGCTACTACCTCAATGTTACTATCACTGTTTTCCGTGACACTCATCGTATATAACTAAGATTTTACGTAAAATCAAGAACGCTGTCTAGCACACGCTTCAACTTCACGATGTTAATACACGACCTAATTGTTGATTCTAACCACCAAAGAAGTTGAAAGCGGAATCAACAATAAAAGTCCATGAAAATTAGCGCTGACGAAAGAAACACAGGGAAAAAATCACTGTCTTTGAACTCTCCAAATGTTAAAATTCTAAAATAGATATTTGTAGGTATTGCAGGTGTATTGCTTTGTGCGCCCGTGTTGCGCCTGTACTTTAGCTGCTTTTGCAATTGGAGCCTTTTTATCAGTTTTTGAAAGTGTAGCCATGTCAATTTTGACATGTTTGGCAGTGAACGAGACTTTCTCGTTAGGTTTAGAAGCGATTAAATTGGGTTTTCCTTGTTGATAAATACGTAACTTTGTTGAAGGAGCTAAGGTAGGGCTTGCCAACAAAATGCTCCGTGACTTCACTAAAATATGCACTCCTGCTCGGAACCGAGCGTCGGAGCAAAGCCAGTGCCGGACGCAGGGTCAGGTGTACAATTGATGGTATGGAAGTGGGGGGAAAGGTTCGCTAAATAATTACTTTTTTTAATGGTAATTATTATTTAAATTTATGAAATTGTTCTCTTCTTACAAAAATAAACAAACCTTTCTAAAACAGTGCTCAATTTTTTTTTACTTTCTGCACTTTAATGTAAGAAGAGAAAGTTATGTAATCGTGCGCCGGAAAATGGCAAATTTTCCTAAAAAATGCTCTTGTTGCCGAACCTTGGTATCGAAAAAGTGAAATTCTGTTTCTATGTATAGTAAATAACTTCATCTATCACGAGGTTTAGCCAGAATCAATGTTTTGTCGGTCTTGATACCGAAAAATCAATTGACGGCAAAACGTCCGTCCGTCCGACGTTTATAAGAATGGCGCAGGTCTCACATTCGTTGATGTCTCTGAATTTTCAAAAATTGCAAATTTAGTTATAATTCGAAAAAGTATGTGCTGTAGGTGCACCTTTGAGCCATTACATAACGTAAGTGCTAGTTTCTCTGAAACTTCGAACTTTCTCTGAAACTTCGAAAAATGTACACATCCCTATTTCGGGATCTTTTCATGTACCATTGATATTTTCTCCAGAAACGTAATTCACGATTAATTCATGTATGAAACAAAACCTTCAATCATCTTTATCATTAGTACTTAACATTTGCAAAACTTTTTATCCATAAGTGAGAAAAATTTGTAATTTTGGAAACCCGCACCATTTTTTCTCAAAAATATAATTTCTCAAAAATGTGGTACGTTAGTCTGCCCCGACATATTCATCATGCTTAAAAACATATTGTTGTGATAGATAAGCATCCATGAAACAATAGACTCTATACTTTTTTCTGGAAAAGAATATGTATTATTTCCATTCCTCCTCTGTGAATGCCTTTGTCGTTTAGGCCTGCCTTGTGTATGTCCTACATGGCAACGACGATAAGGATATAACAGAAGTTGAATATTTGAATCATCCCTCTCTAGGCGTCCCAATATAGCTAGAAGTGTATCTGATATTTCAATATCCATTACAATAAAAATAAACGAGTGGCCGTTTGAGTGAGCGTGTGCAACACATCAAAGTGAAGCGCAGAGCGTTGGAAAGTGTCGGCAGACACAATTCTATCACATCCGTGATATACGTTTGGATACGCGTAATCGATATGGCTCTCATTGCGTGAGATGACAGCAGGACGCCACCGTGTTATCTTGTCTTAGTCGTTTGGGAGGCTAATATTTATAAATCCATCACATTCACAGATAGATTGAAGGTAATAAAACAGCAAGAGCTTTGTGAGTGTTCAGAAACTCGAAGACGAATTTTGCCACTATCTACTGCGCACATTGTCGGTGAAAGCTCTCATTTTTGTTTTGATCCCTAGAGAGATATGAAGAGTATCCGTATTTTATTCCTAATAATTTAAAATTATTCCAAGCTGCGTCATCGTTCGCGGATTACCTTCAACTTTTGATTGTACCGCCAAGGCACTTGGAGTACGACACGCCCATAGCCCACCTTCGTGTTGGTCACGCCCACGCCATTCTGCTATCATTTTATGAGGCGACACTGCATATAATAGTCAGTTTCTCAACAGAGAGACTGAATCCGACAAGATGGCCTCTACACTTCGTTTGGCAGTTTCTGCACTGCTGATGACGGTAAGTGAGAAATAGTATTCCAATTTATGATACTGATGTAACACAGCGTGTTATCGTTGTCATTTCTCTGCACCTACACCTGCTTAGGTTGCTTTGGGCATCAACTAATGTCACTGCAGTGTCCCTGTCTAGGAGTTTCTAGGGTTCGAATCCAGTCTGCGACAGGATTTTCGACACTATCTACATAGCTAGGTGAAATTCAGCAATGTGTGAAGGAGAAATCAAGCGGCCGAATGCTTTGACCGGTAGTTTTTAGTATTTTATCCGATCAACACAAGGCGAATGCCGGTGCAATACCCTACCAAGGGGACCACCGACCGTGCGCTATCTTTCCCTATCCTATCCTCACCTTTCGCTTCCATACACTTACACTTCCTTACCCTTACGCTTTTTGCCAATATTTGATATGAAAATATTTGCTCCCATATAAAAAACTATTAGCAAAGGCAAATCAGCTACATATTTAGGCTATTATCCCTAGAGTTTTACATGAAGGAATCCACTTTCTGACGTGATAAAATGAAAAAAAATTATTTGACATTCTACATTCCTCAAAGGGTTGAAGAGCCGGTCCGGATGGCCGAAATCGCTAAGGCAGTAGTGTCGTAGCAAACTCCAACCGAAGGATCGCAGGTTCCAGCCCCACCCTGAGCATGGTTGTCTTGTGGTCGTCCTTTCACCCTCTATCATCATCATCATCATCATCATCATCATCATCAGTTTCACTACCGTTACATGCAATAGTGGTCGCTAATGACCTTGAAGTTGATGCGACTTTAAATAACAAAAAAAGTTAAAGAGAACGTTAACAGAGAGTGAAGCTACATGTATGTCCAGAAGCAAAACAAGGGACCATCTCAGCATTTACGTACTGAAGGGATCAGGGAAACTGGACGAAATCTCTCTAGGAGATGGGAGTCTAATGGGGACACGAATGTCGCCCAGTTGTGATTGCACTGAATGAGTACAATACTGTAAACGAAGATGATTCTTATGAAAATGTCTAAGTGTCATGTGTCGAGACAGTAAAAAAGGTAAAGGAAATTGCATTTTTAGTGTCATTTGAAAACGCAATTGCAGAAACTTGTCTATGCAGCAATATTGGTTTATTTACAATTGATTTTCCAAATTATGTTCATTTATTTCATGTAAAAACAGGGAAAAAATGTATATATTGTACAAAGGGGATATGTGGTATGATGAATGATGTATGATGAATCTAAAATGTGACCGTGTGATTCTCTGACTGCAGAGCAAAGCAATGCTTATTACTGGTCTTCTTTCTATTTTCCATTTTCGACACCAGAACCCAACAAGTGCGTCCAAAACCATTATTGAAATAATAAAAATTGACGATTTATTATTTAAAAGAATGTGGTAGGTCTACTGAAATTGAAATATAGTAAAAGTGTACTTGATTTTTCAGAACCAGCAGTCACAAATTATTGTCAGATTCAAGATAAAACTGGCAAAATATTCTTGTTCCTTAATGAGTAGTATAATTACAGTTTTGTCCTCATCCATACGGTTTTTCTATTAAAAATATTTATTTCAATGAGATTCTTTTCCTGCCAGACCACGCGATCCCTAATAACGTGGCCTAATACGCTGCACCCAGCTCTAACCAAACCAGCCTTTTCACCGTAGTAACTGATTATTGCCAAATGACACAGGATTTCGCAGCGAATTGTTGATCGGATATGACCGCTTCGAAAGCTGTAAAGACTTGGCATTACAGCTGTCCTGCTGTGTTTTCAAGTCAAAGACCTTTATCGTTTGAGATCTAGTGTTCGATTTAGAATTTAATTTAATTGTACTCCACGTTAGCGGAGAACATTTATTATTGTGATGTGTATTGCAACAGTGTCTTGTAGCAAATGGGGACACTAGAAGATAAGGAATTTTAAAAGAATTCACCGCAAGAAGACCACACAAGTTCTACGTTATTATAGAGGTCTGAAATATGTGAAGCGAGAAAACAGGATTTTCATCCTATTTCGAGTATTGTTTTTATCTCTACTGAAAACTCAATATTTTGATTAGATTTGAATGTGCAAACTCTGCATTATGCGCGATATTCTAGATCCTATAAAAACGAATACGTAATTAGATTAAGACTAAAAAAGGAATTAGATGATTAAGATTAAAAATAAAAATATCCGATGCAAGAAGTTTTTAATTGACTGTTTGTAGCCCTATACTTCAACTTTCAAACACAAAATACGTACTTTTCACTTTTCTTGCAGATCACCTTGGCATCACCAGTCAGCAACATCTCTCGCGCGGCAGTTTCTACACGATGCCAGTTTCCCGGTATCTTCTGCTTGGACTGCTATACTTTAGCACTCTGTGTGGAAACTAATGGCATATTTTTAGAGTACCCAATGAAGTTTTGTGACTCCTCGAAGCCTTGCAGTGCGTCCCTCAAAGTGTGTAGCGAGAAGACGTCTTTCTGTGCGAATGCGGTTATAACTTCAAGGACGTTCGAATGCGTGATGGAAGGGCTTTTCCCCGACCCATACGACTGCAACATGTACCACCGATGTGAAGATAGTGCTTTTGACCTATATCCACCGAGTACTACGTACACGTGTGAAATGGATTTCGCCTTCAATCCTAAAACCGGACGATGCGATTTGCCCGCATCCGACACACAGTGTGGGGAGGACTCTTACCCTGTGCCGAAATGTGATCCGGGCGCAAGTGAGCTTGTATCGATAGGTGCACTTCCACTCGATCCCCATTACTACTGGATATGTGACCACGGATACATTCATATATTAAAATGCAGGGAAGGTAGCATTTTCACCGGGATGCGATGCGCTCCAGAAGGCGAGGAGGCCTCAGAGCAACCATCCGAGGAAACGTCAGAGGAACCAGAAGCGCCTCCTTGCGGGGTGTTCCAGTGTTCTGGAAAGGGGAAGGAGCCTGATCCGCAGAGCTGCTCTCGCTTTTACGATTGCTGGGACCCCAGGCGACCAATCCGCTCTGCCTGCCCCTGGGCGCACTATTTCCACCAGAAGTGGGAGAGGTGTGTTTTTGGATTCTGTCCTTATTAAACACGAAACATGTTCAGTTAAATATTACTTTTCCCACTCGTCCCAGCGACTGTCGCATAAAATAAAAACGCATATAACCATATACAAATAAAGAATTTGCCGTCTGAAAATAAACATTAAAAGTTATCATGTGTAGATGTTGTCAACAAATACTAATTCAACTGAATAAAGATGATAGGGGAACACATGAACAGTGTTTATAAATCAGAATCAAAAAATATAGTAATATAAATCACGGGTTTTATGTATATAATGGATTATAAGTTCAAAATAGAGAATATTTTTATGTAGCTGAGTCTTAACTAGGCACTAACACGTTCTCTGTATCTACGCTTTCGACAATGCTAGTCGATAATATTTATTAATTGCAACGCTGACATTTACGTAATTCATGTACGGTTCATCCTCAGGAAGCAATAATAGCTAACACATTGAGTAGAAGGAATCCACAATTGTTAATTTCTTAATGGGGTCGACTAAAAGCATATCCGGAAGTTGGAGAATGCAATTTCTAAAATAAATAAAATATGTACAACAAATGAACAAAAATAATAATTCAGTAAGTACAGTAATATACATAAGGGAGAACATAACGAAAAGTATGCTAAGTTAATCAAAAAATAAAGCGTCAATCGAGAAAACTAAAGAAAAACAAGAACAAATCCCTGATTTCGTCTTTGCATATGCGCAGGAAATTACTGAGAATTGAAAACGAAGTTAATCAAGGTTCCTACTGCACAAATCTGAACCCGCTGAAATGGAAAAAGTTAATCCTCTCAAAATGGATTCTCGCGCATATGAGAAACGGTGATGCCTCTCGCGGTTTCCAGAAATGCTTAATTTTATTTGCATTGTGCACAGGAATATCGAAGACGATTCAACAAAACGATATACGTGTACTGCGCAAATACGCAGCCCCTAGAGTAGAACAGTATCTTCCGCGTGAATGTTTCGCCAGGTGGCTGACTTGATCGGCCGTCGGCGTTTCTTGTCGCATCCGCTTCGGCGATTATCTGATAGTAGTAAAACTGAGTTTCCAGGTGTGGCGAGACAAAATGTACCGCTTGATCACTCCAAGGCTTTAAGCAAAACAACGCACAGCCCAAAGTTTAACTTAATGATATACAAAACTAAGACAAGTATCCAATTGTAGCAAAATTTTATTCTGTAAATTACGTTAGGGGTACGGTCCGGCCAATTATAAGCAGGATGAATCAGCCCAATACCGGTGTTTATTATCGGTCCGCCCGAACGGATCGGGCTCGTTGCGGGGAAGGCGAGGTCTCGTCGCCGGTTGAAATCTTGACATCAACTCAGTACTAACTCACGGGAACCATTGCTTTCTTAGCTACTTAAAAGAAGATGCGAAAAGCGTATCTTTCGCGCTCGAAAGATCTGGCACGTACAGAAATATCTCGACTCTTATTCGGTAAGGGCGTTTCATCGAGTGGAACAACTGACAAACAACTCTATTGGAGTGCAGAAAACCCTCACCGCGCTTATCAAGACATAATTGCGATGAGTTTCACCAAGATTAATACGACCTTGTTTTTGCAACACCACCGTTACTTTGTGTGAGTTAACATACCACATCATATATGATATCCCTCAACAATTGCACTGAGGGGTACTGAAAGATAGAAGAGAGAAAAGGAAAGGATAAACCCGCATCGGGAAAGAGCCCGGCGCCTCTATCGAGAAATCGTCAAGCAATTGCGCAAGACTTATTTAAAGTGAAGGTCAAGGCTAAGCAAGCATTCGACCAAGCACACACTTTAGGCATTTTTGAGATAAGTTACGCGCAGCAATAAGTTCCATGGTCAGCGCGGGAGTGTCGCCATGTCAGCCAGTTCAGTCAGCGTCGCCGTTACACTGTTATTTGTGACATATCGCAGCAGACGCACCGGTTGTTTGGTCATAGTCCGCTATTGTAATTACATCGATCCATAAATCTATCACATAATTACAAAAAATGAAGGAAATAACAATACTATAGGCTTTGTGAATTATGCGAACACACATCTTTAAAGAAGGAATTTGTCCACATCACTCGCTTTTCTCTCGTGAAGTCACATTGCAA
>BOPP01000034.1:996364-1014722 GCA_017312745.1 Gryllus bimaculatus | reverse complement strand
TATTGTCGGTTGTCGCGAAGCCTCTCCTAAAGCCTGCTTGCAATTCTGATATTTTATCGTACTTTTCCCCTGGGAAATTAGTAATACAGATGTTTGTATTTCAGTCCCAGTGAACCCAATGCAATTTTGTAGCTTTTTTTATAGTTCTGTGTTTTCAGAAAAGTAGCATATATTCAAATAAAACACAAAAGTGATGTCTACTGGTATAGTGGGTACATTACATTTTCTGAAAATCCAGGTTAATATAATTACATTATAATCTGAAATGACTTCATTAATAGCAGTAACCTGTCATTATTATTTCATATCGTACTTAATTGTGTCACATTTAGCCTTTCAGAGAAACAAATAAATAACATAATTTTAGCACCAAATACTAAAATTCTTTTAAATTCACCCATACGATTTCAGCGAGTACGTAACACGACAGATCTTTGGACTAACGCAGTTTTATATATATAATATCATGTGGCAGCATATGTCAATAAATAGATGTTTTAGCAGGGGTGGGCTAGACCTCTTTTTTCCCGAGTTTGTTCTCATAGCAATAGTGAAGTATTAAATAACATTAAAAGTGAGCATGTTTTGTCTGCCAATAAAATTTATAATGTAACCATATTATTCTGCACTATTACTAATTATAGAAATATTTCTTATTGTGTTGAGATTGAATTTTTTATTATATTACATTTAATGTAATAACTAGATCCTGAATTGCGGTTGTACCTTGTTACCGACCAATAGTCCGCTTACAAGAAATTAGCTTATCATTAATTATCATTAATATCATGAGATAGCCATTAACACGTCCATGGGCGTGAAAATAAATCATTCATACATACAGCTAAACTGAAGAAAGTTCTCGTAAAAACATCAAGAGCTTTGTTGATCGTTACAAACATCCGATTCGTCATAGGACATATGACTCCACCCATTATGAGCGAGAGTTCGCACATTTAGTTTTGATCTTGAGATAGAGAGAAGGCGGATCCCTGATTTCTTCCTGGTAATTCGCCACATTCCAAGCTGCGTCATCTCTTTAGGATTCAAGGTCATCTTTTGATCGTACCGCAGAGTCACTTGGACCACGCCACACCCACACTTCAACTACATATCATCTGAGCCCACGCAATTTTCGCAACATTCGATGAAGCGGCACTGTATATAAGAGTCAGCTCCTTGTCAGTGAGAATACAGTCGACAAGATGGCTTCTACATTCCAATTGGCAGTCTTCGCTCTTCTGGTAACGGTAGGTAGCATGAAATAGCATTGCACTTTGCGATAGAGTTTACGGCAAATCTTTCAATACGTATACTAAAAGAAGTAGCATTAAGCAGTTATTTTATTGTTTAAAATAGACAGATCTCTTTGCGATGCAACTTGAAAGCATTGTTTGTTTTTTATGACAAGATCCCCGCAAAAGAAGTTTTAGTGTCTTTTGCCTGAAATAATGAGTGATGTTATAGACGTTGAATTAATTAATTTACGTTCTTGTTGAACAGTGAGGCATGTCGGATAACTATCCCAGTGAAAAGAGACCGACAAAACCAAAGAAAGAAAGATATCCACGCACCAAATGTAAAAAAAATGTGTATATTTGATGTGAGATCTTGAATAACGGTTCTGATGTCTACTTTTATGAGATTGTGTTTGAGAAGCGATGGGTACTAGCGAGGCATAGATAATAGGGCTTAAATAAACCTATAAATGACGAGTTTTCGTTTAATTGATTAAAATTATTATTTTTATAATTTAATCAATATGACATAATCTGCAAATATACAATGCGCGTTTTTTAATTGGATAACATATCAATGTACAAGTTGAAAATGTGTATATTGCCATATTTACTTCAATTTCTAGTGAAAATATAATTAATGAGAAATTTGGAAACTAGATGAAAAGTCATTTTGGATCAAAACATTGTTTTTTACTTATTTAAAGTCAATATGCAGTTAAGAACAGTGCGTGACGTACAATGCGGAGAACAATTCGTTCAGATTTGTTGAGCTCCGGGATTCCTAACTTAAATATGATGCATAAGATAAATTATAAATACAAAGAGAAAAGGACATTTTCACAGAATCGAGATAAAAATCGCTCCCGAGTAATAAAAAATATTTGAAAAGGAATATGAGCTGCAGATTTACTATTCCTTATCGTGCTTTAAGTGAAGTGTCGACTTACCGCCGCGAGAACACGGAGAACGATAATTCGAATAACTGAATTCCCAATTGAACTCTAGGAAACAGTGAAGTTACATTTATGTCCCAAATTATCTAGAAAGGGTTAGGCAGCAGAAAACATTTTACTCAGCACACAAAATTGTGTATCGATTTTAATCGAGTAATGTCATTTGGCAATGTGTTGTAAAATAATGTGCATACAGTTATATGAATTTTTTGAAGTTATCTGTTGATATCGACATCTCATGAATTTGATTACTTCATCGAGTGATAAATATATAAACATCTGTATCGAGTGAAAGTATGTTCCCATCACTCAATGAATCGTTTTTGACAAAATCACTGGTTCGTAAATCAAAACGCAAGACAGTGGTAGATCTCCTATCTTAATAGAGACTCACAAAAATCACGTGGTTGGATTTACTTATAATTCATATAATTATTTTCAGTAATCAAAAATCCTAGGAGCTATAATATATGTTTCCCCCAAATATTCTGCCATATTTCACGCGGGAACAAACATTCGCGGAATATACATGTTGGGCAATATCAAGACTGACTGAATTTAAAAGAGTTCGGGATGCATGCCATAACAAACTTAATTTTATGTTCATTGCATTGAATTGGTCGTTCCATTTGATTTTATAGGAGTCTTGGCAGCTTCCTACTGATCAGCTAAAACTTGTGTTCGTCACGATTTCAAAGTACCTCTCTCTACGTGGTATTTTTGTACTTATTTACCTGTTAAAGTTCCGCATTCGTAAAGAATATGATTTGCAGTCTTTTTTTACGACTGCGGAACATATTGTCCGATCGTAAATGCGTCCAACAAGGTGACAGGAAAGGTGACAGTTATATGCATACAAGGAACGATAATCGCGCTCGTGAAAACTATTCAAAGGATTGGTTGACTCAGCAGCTTAGTGGCCAGAGCAGCTTGGCGTATACCAGAAGACCCGGGTTTAAATCCCAATCGGGGTGACATTCTTTGAACAAATTTCATTTTTTACTAGTGTTTTGGTACAGATATATTAAAGTTACAATTTTTGAAATTACCACTGAATATAATGTCTTTTGAGCCGTAACAATAGGTAGTATTACAAAAACCCGATTCTCAAATTTTTGTCCCACTTGTCCCTTATTATTTTGCCCCATTTCGTTCCTTTGTCCCCATTCCCCATTTGTCGCATTTGACCCTCTTTGGTCCCTCTTTTTCGTTTGCAGCCTTGACTCATTTTGTTCCCTTGTCCCATTTGTCCCGCTGTCCCCCTTGTCACATTTTATTCCCTTGTTCCATTTTGTCCCCTTGTTCTATTTGTGCCCCTGTCTAGTTTGTCCCCTTGCCCCATTTGTCCCTTTGTTCAATTTTGTACAATTGTCCCATTATTATTATTCTTCATGCTAACTTTTTATATATTATGTGGTGCCAACAAACCGGGGCATTCGATTTTTTGAAAAAGACCCCAAGTAGGATAGAAACGTCATGATTGGACAGCAATAAATAAATTGTTTTAAAAATAATCAGTATGTTTATTAAAGTCAAAAAACCATTATAATAAAATAAATAAGATCATAGACGTTAATATATTCATTATTACTTAATACCGTCTTATATTTCATGGAATATTTTGTAGTTTCTTTAGATTATCATTTATTTGCAAAAATGGGAAAGTAATATAATAATTTCAATGTTGGTATTAAGTTAGTGACGTTCATGTTTTACAAACATATCCAAATACATCATTGCACCTCCCTGTAGTAGTGTGGTGCTTGTGATTCTGTAAAACTGGGATACTTCACAAAACAAGGATACCGAGAAAATCATTTCTTTTATGTTCTTCATTTATTTAATTGATTTTACTCGTGCTCCATTGTTTCCATAGGCGGATGTTGTAGGGCTTACGTTCAACCATGCTTCGCGGTAATCACGGAATACTAAGACCACAGGCACGTTTAGTAACCTACCCACTCCGTAAAGCAAACTGTTTTCGATAAACTGTAATGCTGGAAGTAATTCTTAATTTTATTTATTATATATTTCATTTTATTAGTCAATTTTATCTCACACTTTTACTGTATTTCTTTTCGCATCATTTCAATTTCTCAATTTTCTTTCTCACATTATGGATTACCACAAGATATCTGCTACCACTACGGAACACCAAAGGAACTAAAGCTTTGTACAATATTTAACCAAATTCGATATTATCGTAATAATATGCTCCGACTCGAAATTCTGCGAATTGCAAACGAATCGCGTAAGCTTTGAGAGTATTTACATGAAGCTCCATGTAACTCAAAATTTTCTCAAAATGACACTTATTTTTCAATCATATAGTTTGTTTATAAGCATTGTATTGATCTGGATTTGGATTTATTAAAATCTTTAAAATGTGCAAAATTTCTAAATTTTTCGCACCATGTCTTACTGAATTAGTATCAAATATCTAAAAGAATAAAGATAAATAATTTTACAAATAAAATCTGTTCGTCAACATTTGGTTTTTTAATGATGCCATGACATTTTTTCCAAATGTAAGTACTTTGGTATTAAGTTTGAGGCAATTTCTGAGACCTTACCAAAAATACCTCTACAATATTTTTTAAATATAAATTTTGTAAATAAAGGTGGAAGTCATTTATAATTTTGTATTTTAAAATTTATATGTTGTAAAATTGAATTGATGCCTTATTTTACGTGGCGCACCTCGGGCCATCAGGCCCACTCTTCCGTCTGACCACGCAAATTTCGCTATGCTTCTTTCACCAACTGGCGAAGAAAGAATGTATTTCTTGGGCGACGAGGCTTGAGAAAAATTGCATGCAATAAATATACTAACATGGAACAGCCGGCTTTACTTCCCCTCCCAAGGAAGGCGTACGAAGGATTTTTTTGCCCTTAAAAATCCACGGCTTCGATCCGAGTGAGGGAACCCAAGTTGAACCGGTCAACTTGGGTATAACAGTCCGATACGCTAACGCTTACATCATAGCCGCCACCATAAAATAAAGTTATCAATAATGACTTATGACAATATGAGACTAAAGGAAAATAATTTTATTTTCCAACTATTGAGTAACAAGTTATCATGGTACTGTTTGTAACTTATTTTATAAAAAGAAAACTCATGCAAAAAATAGGTTGCCAGAAACAGACGTTGTAATATTGGACAATGCGGAAAGTTACAGTATTATTCGAATTTTGTGTAGAAGCGTCATTAAAGCTTAAAAACGTTCATATCCGGGAAATATACTACACGGAAAAGCCTGCTCTTTCAAAGAAACCTGAACAAATATTTTTTTTAAAAAAAATATATGGTTTAGATAAGGTTCGAATCAGTGAATGTGTATTAGTAATCTATACTTCTAGCCATACGCAATTAAAGTTGTAATAAAATAATGAGGATTGAGAGTATTAAGATTCAAATTAAAATATACAGTACATTGTCCTAAATTGGTTGTTTGCAATCATATGCAGCAAGTTATAAAACCTTTATTTTTTTTCTTCAGATTGCCCTTGCATCACCAGTCAGCAATATCTCGCGCGCTGAAGTTACTACACGATGCCCGTTTGCCGGTGTCTTCTGCTTGGACTGCAATACTTTGGCACTCTGTGTGGAAGCTAATGACAAGTTTTTTGAGTACCCAATGAAGCCTTGTGGCTCTGGAACGTATTGCAGTTCCTCCCTCAAAGCGTGCAGCGACAAGAACTCTTTCTGTGCGGATCCGGCTATAACTTCCACTACCTTGGAATGCGTGATGGAAGGACTTTTCCCCGACCCATACGACTGCAACGTGTACCACCAATGTGGAGACAGTACTTCTGACCTATATCCACCGAGTACTACGTACACGTGTGAAATGGATTTCGCCTTCAATCCTAAAACCGGACGATGCGATTTGCCCGCATCCGACGCACTGTGTGGGGAGGACTCTTACCCTGTGCCGAAATGTGATCCGGCCGCAAGCGAGCTTGTATCGGTTGGTGCACTTCCACTCGATCCCCATTACTACTGGATATGTGAAAGTGGGCGCATTCACATGTTCAAGTGCTCGGAAGGGAAAGTTTTCAAAGGGATGGGATGCTTTGCAGAAGACGAGGAGCCCGGGGAGGAACCGTCCGAAGAAACGGAAGAGTCAGAAGAACCTCCATCCGGCGTGTTCCAGTGTTCTGGTTCCGGGAAGGAGCCTGATCCGCGGAGCTGCACTCGCTATTACGATTGCCGGGACCCGCAACAACCAATCCGTTTCGCTTGTCCCTGGCCGCAATATTTCCATCAGAGAAAGGGGAGGTGTGTGCTTGGACTGTGTCCTTATTAGAAAGACAAATGGTCTATTCTGAATGCATCTGCACGCTTATACTACAGGTTACGCTTTTGGTTGTGTATTTAATTGAACAATGCAGCTTATCTTGACCATGAGCCTTTAATGCTGCTTATTAAAAACAAAATAAATATATTTTAAATCAAGAAACAAAGTTCACGATCAAATTACAGTTGATCCGAAATAACTGTAGTTATTATTAATTGCATTGCGTATGTCCGTAGATGAAATTTAATGTGTTAAAGCATTGTAATTACAGAAAAATAAGAAAATATAATATAAGAGCGCCATGATAAGAAATGTAATTCTTAAAGCTATACATGTGTATATGCTCTTTTATGCCAAATAAACACGATGAACATACAATATAATATTTCTTCTGTGAATGTTATTTTATTAACCGTGACTTGCATCTCATCGTTATTTGTATATAGACCCTTTTATTTCGATGTGGAACATACTATTTTAAAGTGTGTTCTTATTTTATATGCTAAATGAAGAAATGATTCTTAATGATTACTTTAATGCATATCGATAAAAATATTTGATATAATATCTTTTCGGTATTTCCATTATGTCCATAGCTTCGAACCATTCCTTTGAATTATTTGTAACTATCATTTATTCACTGTTTCAATAATTCTTAATGGACAATCCTCCATCATGGATAAGCCACGCATGGCTGTATAATTTAATTACGCGTCTAAAACGTATAGTTCTCTGAGCAAAGGAATATATGATTTCCCCTCAAATGCCGTAAATGCAAAAACAGATACTTTAAGAAAGGTAGTTAAAATATGTTTGCCTCAACATCAAATCAAAAGATAACTGATAACAGTTTTGAAATCATTATATCTACTTTTCTAATAATTGTATTTCACTATATTATATGAAAACGTATTGTACTTGAAATGGAAATTTCCGGTGCATGAAATCGGGAAATTATTTTCGTATATAGCTATTTTTGTCCATTGATTGGGATTTTCAAATGGCATAGTCTCTATATAACTTTATACCTGCACAATACTTGTATCCGCATACATTTTTCACTAAACAATATTAGTTTATTAACAACCAATAACTTATACACTGCATAAGAACTTACGGTTACACATTAAATTTGCATGAAAACATCACAACATTTCGCCAAACGTTTGGTCTTCAGGTGATAGGCTACAAGGGTAAGATCAAATAAAATTAATTTATTTTAATTTCATGTCAGGTAATTTGTAGAAAATATTAAGAAAATTCGTACTTACAATGATACACTGTACTATCATTGAACAGAAACATACAATAACAGAGAAACGGAGAGTGTAATTACCTTGAATGAACGGTGGCCCTATATTAAATGCTTCATAAGAAGTGAAGCCTCAATTGCACATACTTTCTGGTATTATTTGTTAAGGATACCTAATGTTATAATTAGAGTGCGAATTTTAATGAAATGCCATTTTTCACTTTAGAACAATGCCGTTTAGTATAGAAATTCATTTTATGTTATGACGAAACGAAATGACCCATTTTAATATGTCATTTTTGCATTTCGACTAATACGTCAATTTTTACATTTTACGTCACTTTTATTGTATTTTTCGCTGATTTCATCGATTTTAATATAATTTTAATAGTTCTTTTTTCAAACAATATTTACGAGGTACAACAAATATTCACAACAAAACTCCTGAGTAGCCTATTCAATTTCTTCGCTCATATATTTAAATGTTGGCCGTTGTGAGTACTTTGTAATCTAATGTTCCTGTGACGTTTCCCGGCGCCATCGTTCGGCCGACTTCGCAATAAATAAAGGTGGAGATTTTCTTTTAAATAACAGTCCAAACCCAAAGTTTGCCAGCTGAGTTCACTTGAACAAAAGGAAGAAGTCCCGATTACATCAGTAACATATCAAACAGCTTAAGTTGTTCACCTGACGTGGTTTTGATCAAATGTTTTAGAAATTTTTCTTTGTTTTTAGAGCATTTTGAGAGCATTTTAAGAGAACTTTATTGATCATTTTTTCAATATTTTAGGTCATCAAAATCCGCCTGCTAGTTCGTTATAATATTGCACCTTGTATCCTACGATTACTTCAGTCATCCTCGAAAACGTCTTCACATAACAGAGAGCAAAGACTTAAAAATGGAATTTTTCAAAATTAAAAAATGAGTTGTAGTTTGCAGCATTTTTTTAATACATATAGCTCATTTAACTAGTTTCTATGTGGCTGAGCCAAAGCATTTAAGTCTTTAAAAAGCCTGCATCTGAAGGATTTAAGCCATTATAAATCTTACACCTTTCAAATCCTAGCATTTACTCCAGATGTTTTAGTACATATTTGTATACTAGATGTTAGGATCCCGCAGCATCACGGAGTTTTAAGCGAGATACAAATATATGAATAATTCTTGAAAATAATAAAATAGAGTAAAATTAACTGTTCCTAGAGGTTAACTGGGTTGATCCAACTATAATGTTCTTGTAATGAAATTTTATACAAGAATTAGGGTGCCTCTTTCGCACAGTTTTTGTTGTTACGTCGCTAGATATTGTTGACTATTGTGGAGTGATTTCGTCCTTCACATCTGACTAATAAGTGTTATTTTTTCTATATGTTAATTTAATCATTGATCGTAATAAAAATAATAAATAAATGGCTTTCACGTGCATATGACATTAGGAAATTTTGGGCATTTATTAAAGATGACAACACATAATGCTCGGGGTTAAGTTACACATTTTTTTAAAGTTTTGCCAGCAGTGTTAATTATGCAATCTGAAATAATCCCTCAACTAACAAGTTCCAGTAAACATTATTTTTCATCACCTGTGTCACACGTTTTATAGAGTATTTTAAAATCCAGTTAGTCACTCACGTCATTTCTTGCAAGGCTCACTCACAGTGTTCTCACCAGCCATTGGATGTTCGCCGCGACCTTTCCCTTTCCATCTAGGCACCTGTTCGGCCGGGTCAATCAGCGGGGGATGCTGCCCCGCCGCACGCCTAAAAATCACTTTTTTCTCACCTCGCGTTGCGGGGAAGGCACCAGCTCGCGCCCGTGGCCCTTTCGCCTTTGCCTAGTTCAACGCCTCCTCTCCTCTCACACCGCCGTCCGGTCACTTCAAATTCCACTAGTCGAATGAGAAAGTCTCCTCGCGCGGACCTTCCACCCAATGAGATAGTCACTATTTTCTCTTTGAATTCTCGAAGAGTCCAGGTAGCTCTGTCGTTCGCGTACGGTGGCAGTCGCGCGGTCGTTCAAATCCCTTGGTTTTTAAAAACTTCACGTGAACGGCACGACGTGTTGTGTCACAATATATGAGCGGTTGAGAGCAAAAGTGGTGCAGGTCAAATTTTGGAAGATTGGAGTTAGATTCACTGGTAAATGGCTTTAACATTGCTCCATAACGAGCTAAAATGCTGAGTCCAACTTCAATTTTTCTTCGCTACAGGCCTACACAATGCAGAAATAGCCGACAAGTTGCTCCTCTTGTCGTGAAGTTTTATCAGTTGTGTCTTGGTGTTTTGTCATGTCAATTAGTCATCAGTACTAATCCAGTATAACATCTATTTAAAAGTCAGCCTAATGCGGCTGACAATTAACCGTAATGAATCCCGCTATAAACAACAACATAACCAAACTACCGATGGATCAAGCTCCCGAAAATCAAGTTAAGAAGACCTACGCCAACGCCACTGTGAGTAATGTGTTTCCATCCAAAGATCAAAGAGTAATCATAGGCGCTCACGAAGGTATTTCCATAAAAGAATATGTTAATAAACTTGCTACAATCATGAATCCTAATGACATTAGATTCGTGTCGCGAATATCAAATAACAGAGTATATGTATTTCTGAATACTAAGAAATCAGCAGATTTCCTTACTAGCAAGTACCCTACTTTAACTATCAAGGATCATAAACTGAATGTAAGACCATCAATCAATAAGCTTAAGAGGGTAATAATTTCTAATGTTTCCCCTGTGATACCACATGATGTTTTCCAACAAGAATTTTCAAAATATAATGTCCATATAAAGTCTAATATCTCATTTATTAGAGCTGGTATTCCTGAATCAGGATTACACATATTATTAGTTTCAGGAGACAGGTGTTTATAACACCTGAAGATGTTAGTAATCATTCATAATATTGTATGATGGTACCCAATATAGTATTTTCTTTTCTACAGCTGATATGACATGCTTCTCATGTAAACAGTCTGTTCATTTAGCAAACCAATATAATAACAAATCTATTGAACAGAATATGATTTAACAAATGAAACATCTGAAAAAGAATTTTCCAATAATTCCCTTGAATTTACTTAATCACAAAGCCAAAAGGAAAAACTTGCAGTAAATGAGAGTAATTTCCCCTCTATTTCTAAGAGAACCCACTCATCAGAATCTTTATCCCGGATCGGTTCTGAAAGTAATAAGATACATAAAACAAATTTGGATAGTAGTAAGCAAACTAAAATGAAAAAGAAAACTGGTCAAGAATCAAATCATATTAGTACTCATGTTAATATCACTACCAAATCACTAGATAAACTTCTTGATCCATTAAAGGCAAAGTATGAAGCTAACTTAATTGATAACCCTCTCATATATAACCAATTAAAAAATTCCATTGACAAAGTTTCAGGATCCTCAAATCCAACCATTATAGCCAGTGAATGTTCACTTAATATTCCATATATTATCCAAATAATGTCTGAATCATATCCACTAATTACAGAAAGGTCAATATATAGATTTACAAGTATAATCAACAAGTTGAAGAGTGCACAAGAACAAATGGATGATTCGGACGCAGATACATCTGAATAATAACTAGAAATTAATATCTTACAATGGAATTGTAATGAATTCTATGCCCGGTTACCATCCCTGAAACTATTAGTTAATGATAATCTTCCTCAGATACTTTGTTTACAGGAAACAAACTTTAAAGGCAATCACTCTGGTAAACTACCTGGTTATACTACATCTTTTTGTAATAGGAATAATGCTCAAATTGCTTCTTGTGATGTAGCTATCCTTGTTAAAAGTGATATTTATGTACAGGGTATTCCTCTCCAAACTTCTGTTGAAGCCACAGCTGTAAAGGTTAATATTACTTCCCATATTAATGTGTCTAATATTTACATCCACAATAGTCAGGACTTTGATGTATATGAACTTGACAATATTCTCCTTCAGTTGCCCAAACCTTTTATGATTGTAGGAGATTTCTACAGTCACAATAAATTATGGGGATCTACTATTACAGACAGCAGAGGTAAAATAATTGAAAATAGGTTACATAATCACAATAATCTTACCTTATTAAACACAGGTTCGGCCACATACTGTACTAGTAGTAATGGTACTGAAAGCAGCATTGATATTAGATTTGCCTCAAATGACATTGCGACTAGAATTATATGGTCTACCAGCAACTACCTTTATGATAGTGACCACTATCCCATTAGCATGATTCTTCCAGACTTAGATATATTCTCCAATCTGAGATGTGAACCTAAATGGATCATAGAACAAGCTAAATGTTTGCACTTTAGTTCGTTTATTTATAAGCATGATAGTTTTACAGCGTTTGTCGTTTCCACCTCATTTTCCGGATAGTATGTTTTTTGACAAACTTTTGCTCTCAACGGCTCACATGTGTGTAGTCTTCGAATAAAACTTTATGTAGAAAACAAATTTGTTTTGATACATCTAGAGAGTATTCTTTCAGAAGTTGTAAACTGTGAATATTATTGTACTGTAAATGTATTTTTTATTCGTACAATTCTTTTTGTAATCTAAATGTCTGGGAGTTCTAGGATGTTTTCCCCCAGAATATTATGCCATATCTCAAGGGAAAATGAATATTCACAAATTATACACTACTAGTAGTATTAAAGCTGAATAAATTAGAAAGAATTCTGAACGCATAGCATAATGAACTTACGTGTGTGTTCAATTCATTGAAACGGATGTCTCACTTAAGGTTTTCCTGAATTGTGATATCCAAACACCTTGATATCGTACCACCGGTCAATTTTACATCGATCATTTTCAATGGAGTATGCAAGTGTTAACATGAAATGGAAAACTGCATTGAAATAATTCAATCTTCGTTTACTATTAATTTGCAAAACCAATTCGAAAAATATGACATACTACACTTTACTACTTCTTAATAGCAAAAAATATTCCCACCATCAGGAAAAAAAAATTATCCTTGTTTCAAATGGACGAGTACATATTTTTACTTTATCGTATACGTACAAATATATGGTGTAATTTACGCAGTATACAGGAAGTTATGTAATGCTATATATAATATAAAAATCGATAGAAAACTCCTATTGTGCGGCCCTGATGCAGAAAGAGTGGATCATTACTGTTCTTAATTATATCAAATTATTCCCTCTAGAACGTTATGTAGTCAAATTACAGAAATTGTAGGTCTTTAACATCGAAAACAACTTTTTTCAGTCTGTCTACCCGTCTGCCCGACCGTTTGTGAACAATAGTAGCGCCTATCATGTCCATAGAATTTTTCCCAAAATGATTTATTCCCCGATCGATCAGGCTCAACTCGAAGCTCTGCGATTTTCAAAAACCTTTAATTTTACATATAAGGATACACATAAGGATAACATAACTCCGTTTTCACAGTTCACTTTGAATTTCGATAATTACAAAAGTTTGAAATTTATTCCGCGTCTACCTTCAACTACAAAATTGAAGATACATTTTTCTACTTCAAGTGAAATTTATTCTCCATAATTAGGTCTTTCATTAAGATCCTGCACATACTTCGAAACATATTATAGTTTTCGGACAATATTGAGTAAAATATGCGCAATATTAAAAAATATCAAAAACAAGACTTTCTCAAAAATTGCCCCAAATGTTTTCTTTAAATTTTTGGTACGGTTAGTATTAAACATATTGTAACAGTTGACATAAAAGCCATTTTGCTCTATTCTTTATTTTTTCAAAAGTGACACAATGTTATTTATTTTATATCACTCTCACGTCGTTAATATTTATACTGTCGACGATTTGTAGATATTATGCCATTTATGTGTACATGTTGTTTAAATGTCTGACAAAGTTTCTCGAAAACTCAAAAGTTTTCTGTGGAAATGAACTCCAATTTCTTCATTTTCAGAAACGTTCAAACGCCATTTTCTCAAAAACGGCTCCAGTTCTTTCTATAAATTTTGTGAGCTGATAGTACTAAGTGAATTGAAAAACGTAACTAAATGCCACTTTCACGTATTCTTTAGTTTGTTTAAATTTACAAAAAAAAATGTTGTTTGAAAGACTTCTCTCGCCGTTGATTTTTACATTACCAGCAATTTGTATACATGATTGGATTTGTGAGTACAATTAATTAAATATTTTCTTACGTAGATTTTGAAAAGTATAGAGCGAAAACGTGCTTAATATGAGCGTTTTTAGAAATATACAAACGATATTCACTCAAAAACGGCACCAAATTGTTCAACAAAAATTGCTATGGTACGAGGTTTTACTGTTGTAAGAAATTTCTAAAGTCATGTTTCAGTTCCATCATTAGGGGACTGAAAAAAAATTAATATGAAAAAACAACAACATTGTTTGAGTGGCGATAGATGTGAGCTGGGAAGAGGGTGGGGCAAAACTACAAACCTAACCTTGACCACGAAATTTTTAAAAAAAGTAACAATTATGAGAAAGCTTGTGTCATTCTGTTGTACCATTAGTTTACATATAATAGAGAGCATTGCTTAAAATCGAACGCTGTGAGTCCTTATGTGCAATTGAAAAATATTCATTTGTTCCTAGAGATATCTCTGCAATATTTTTGAAAAAACCGACCAAAGATACAGTACTACACAGCTACTGCCTCAGTCACGAGACGTCGGTGTCGGGTGTCCGTTCTTCAACTTGGCCGGCTACCGAGTGGTCTGGCGGCAGCTCTAATGAAACGAAACCCTGGTTTATCTATTTTAAATTATCTTCAAACTATGGAATTGTCCGGGAATGAAGGAGAACGTAACGGTTGCATTCAATTATAAGGAGAGAAAGAATCTAATTGAAAAATGAATTTAATGCTCATAATCAAGAAGACGAAATTGAAAATAATTGGTTGAATTTTGACAAAATTAAGAAAACAAAAGAAAGACACTTCCGGTGTATTTACCTATATTGATTGTACTTGTGAGTAGAAGTGATTCAAATTAATTACAACAAGGTTTCTTGAATTTTCAATTGTTTTTTTTGCGATAAGACATACATGAGAGATAAGGAACAAACAATATGTCCCGAGCATGGATCGAATCTGGGACCCTTTGCTCCGAAGCGCTGAGTCGTTATACGAAATTAACCAGTTCGGCTATCGCGGTCGGCCATGATATTGCTCTTCTGTAATATTGCTAAATTCATGTTTTAGTTCTGGTATTAGGAAGCCGAAAAATTGAGAAAATGTAAAAAATGTTCTTTGGGTGGCAAAAGATGGCAGCTGGGATGAGAATAAGGCATAACACAAATGCAGTCCAGACTAAAAACATTACAAACCAACTAGTGTGAAAAAGTCTCTCATTCTATAGCAACTCTACTTTATTTGCCACCCGTTGTTACACACGCGGGGAAATTTCAATGAAAAATGGCTGCGTTTTTAAAAAAAAATGTTTAGAAATTGCATTCATTTCAAGCGCAAATTATGCAAAAACAACTCGTGTTTTTCCAAAAACGTACATGGTCTTTTTTAAAGAGCTGCTTTTTTAAAACAGATTCTGTTTAAATCAAAAACCGCTATCTTATCAAAATTACCTATATTTCGAAATTGCACGAAAACAACCCATATTTTCGAAAAATGAACAAACATGTACGTATTTAAAGGTACGACTGAAAAAGCTTTTCCATCTTTAATGCCATAGGTATAGGATGTTGCGACAAAAAAATCGAATATGAAATGTTCACAAAATCTGTAATTTCAACGAACATCATACTTGCACCATTCTCTTAAACGTCCCATCCCAAGACCATTATCCCAAGACAAAATTTGAATGATGCTGTTTTCCAAAAAAAATTCAAAATGTTTTTGAAGATTCATGTAAAGTTCCCTCAAAAATCAAAATAACCGTTTGAAACTCCCAAAGCTTCGAGTTCATTCAGATCAATTCAGGAATATCAATTTTAAAGAACATCGGCTGAATGATTTAGGCAGTAGCGTTGACCACAGATTGACGTTTTGCCGTCAACCGATTTTTAGGTATCAAGGACTCACAAAACATGGATTCTGGCTACACCAAGTGTTGGTAGATTTTTTTCTTAATTTGGCAACAGGATTAACCATTTTTTCGTTAAAAGGGCCTGGCAATAAGAGGACGTGTTTTCCGGCGCACGGTTACATAACTTTATCTTGTTACGAAGTATTTCGTAAGGGGGGAAGTAAATGTACCATTATGCTGTATATTTTTCAATGTGCCCTTGACACTGCAAATATAAATTGTGTTTGTCCAGGCACAAAAAAGATTTACAAGCGGAAGCATGTGTTAGTAGCTTGCCCCCAAAAGATTTTCGTTTGACCAAGCATAGATATGAAATTCCTAACGCTGGCGTGTAGTCTTAGGGGGCCATTGCTGCAATGATCGGTCGGGAGTTATGATATGATATTAGAAATGTTATTCTGTAAAAGTGTGTTCTTGTTTGCTCGAATAAGATTTTCGTTTGCACAGGCACAAAAATATTTTTCCAAGCTAAAAATAACATCATAGGGTGCCTGCGCAACGCAACTGGATAAATGATCGCCCGTCTGCTTTCTTTGATGGAATACAATTTTTATACTGTAAATAATACTCGGGAAATATGTGTTATTGATTGTCCAAATAAAATTTCTGTTTGAATTTCTTTTGTAGAAATGGATAAACACGATAAAGAGTATGTTTATGCCAAGATAATTTGGACAAATGTTCGTTTCGGCTGCTTCCTTGTCTGAAAAATACATCGTGATACTGTGAATATTGGTCGGTAAAAACGTTCCCCTGGTGGCAGAAATGCAGTAATTTATTTATCTCTGGAACATAAATGAATTTACGAGACGAAGGGAGTATTCATGAGGTGACCGTGCAGGTGATGCGTAAAAATATGATCGCGGAGATACTTCTGTCGCTGTCTTAGAAAATGTTATGTGCTTAATAATTAATAAAAGTATGTCCTTGATTGCCGATACAGACTTTTATTTTGCCCAGACATCACTAGATTAACGAGCTGAAAATTTCCCTAACATTTGCTTACCAATATTCAAATTTTCCTACGAGTATTTAGATTTTCTAAAGCAATTATACATTTGGTGTGTTTCCCGATTGTAATTTTGTTATCTCTGTGATACAATGTTCTGTTTAATGTTCGCGAAAAAATGAAACGAAGGACGTATACTTTACTTTGTAAAAAATAATACTTTTATATACTAAAAATTTTGGTAATCGAAATATCATTATCGTTTGTTATTTGAATTCGCTGGGGCATGTGCCCTTAATTCTCTATTTTTCCAGCTTTACCAATATTTTTGTAAAATACCCGAATAATATTACCGAATAATATTCACATCTTAATTTTCCTTCAGTATAGGAAGTAGCCAAATCGATCATTGCAACGACTGCGCTTCACGGGGCTCCCGAAGAATACACGCTTCCGATTAGAAGTACGAGTAATGTTCTAGGTGACAATGGTATTGGTTGCAGAAATGTTCAGTTCAGTTACATTAATGTAATTATGGCACTAATGTTCTGAGATCTATTTTGTGATGGGGAATCGTGTTCACGAAACAGTCAGTCAGTGCAGTAAAAAGTCCAGTCAACTTTTAAGCGCTAAAGTATGCAATGTCGTTTGTATGGAATTCCGAACCATTAAAGCTTGCTATAATAATAGTGCACGCTCGTTAAAATGTAATTTGTTAAACTAATGTTGATATTTTAATCTTGTTTGAGGTGGGCTATTGGGTGACACTGTCTCATCAGCTCAGACGAGTGTTTCTTATGAGAGAGTGTTAAATAAGATTTAATTAATTAAATAAGATTTTCAGAAAACGATTCATAAAGAAAAAAAATAGTCTGACGTTCTGGTTGTGTTTTTAATTCTCTCTATATTTTAATGTCATTTAATATAATACTTCGCTGTGATAACGAAATCGGATGCACGGAGAATGAAGCAGAAGTGGGAAACCTCATCTATCTAGACGTATCCTCTTTTAGTCTGCATAACATAAGTTAAAGAAGAAACCAGACTTAATTATGTGTCTGCCATTATTTAAGGCCACAAGTAAGAGCATAAATTCATCAAAATAACGAATTGGAACATTAAAGGAAACTTTTATTCTTTAGTTGAACATTTGAGAGAGACTACACATCAGTTTATCAGTGGGAGTTCCTTCACACAGGGTGCATCTCCTGATTAAGCAAAGGCGTCTCTGGCGTTTCTAACTTGTACGAGTGCCTCACATCATTCCAAGGTGAGTCAGCATTCGCGGGTGCAATGACATCTTCTGAACGAGACAAATAAATACATGAGTAGTTGTGACACTTCTCCCCACCCACGGATCATCTGGGCCTTTTAAATTCTTGCGTCTCGTTCCGAAGAGTAGCTTTCAGAAGGTAAGCGTCAGCTTCTCAACAGACTATCCATTGCCATTAGAGGAATTGCAGTCAACAAGATGGCTACTGTTCTTTATTTGGCAGTTTTGGCACTGCTGGTGACTGTAAGTTACTTCAAATTCTATACGCACACTAGCGACAAGATGCAAGGTTTAATTAGGAGATTATACATCGTTTTTATTTTAATATATTGAAATATATTAAATATCTGC
>BOPP01000034.1:974929-991828 GCA_017312745.1 Gryllus bimaculatus | reverse complement strand
ATATACAACCTTTTCTTTGACCGTTCGTCCTCTGGTGTCATACCAGTTCTTCGCCTTGGTAAGGCGGCACGATTTTAGCAAATCCACCAATTCAGATAGAATAGAACCGTTATGTTGGAAATACCAAACTTTAAAATTAAATTAATAATTTAAAGTATTAACAGAATGGAAGAAATTTATTTGTGACAGTATAAATATTTGTGTGTGTGTGTGTGTGTGTGTGTGTGTGTGTGTGTGTTTGTGCAGATTGTGTCATCGGATATTGTTCAATGTAGAAGATACGTAGTTTTGAGTATATGACATCATGACGCAGAACATTATAAGAATATATAAACACATGAAACTATAAAACAAAACTTCCGTTGTGTAAATGGGGATATTTCTGAATCGATATATTTAGAACAAAGTTCTTTATTTCAGAAGTTGCCTGGAGAAGAATTCGAGAAGCCTTTAGCTTCTCTAGTAGACAGTTTTCCATACATTTTTCTTAATAATACCAAGCAGATGTCGGAGAAGTACCTTATCAAACTGGCTACGGACTGCGAACACGATCTTCTCGTCCTCGTGTTCGTTCCCTCAACTCTCCTTACATATACAGTAACATGCACATTACCATCACCTGCGCTGAGAGACCAATCGAGAACTGTTAACTGTTAACACCGCAATCGAGATACGAGGGCAATCCAGAAAGAAATATACGTTTGCATCTAGCGCGAAGATAGGTGGAGATAGAACCGCCAAACTTGGCGCTCAAAGGTTTCTACACTCGCTACGCATCAAGATGTCGTAGCGTGTGGATTGTGATTATTCGACTTTGTCCGTGGCGGATTATTGAAATTTGCAATTCAATCAGTGGCGGCCCGCGCAGGGGGTTCAGTATTTCAGTAAACCCCCATAAAATTTCATGGCGTCAGATTTTTTTAATTTCAGATGAATGAAGAGTTAATAAGTGTTTTTGTTGTCTTTAGTGGGGCTCTTCGGCTACGAATTCTAACAAATATTCAGTTGATTGCGCGAAGGCCTGATGCGACGCGTCAGCGCCGCGTCATGCGTGGTAAGGAGATGCAGTACGCGGTAGAGAACCCCCGCGCGGCGTGAAATGAGCGTGACGAGATGAGGCAGGCAAGAGGGGAAGCTGCGGCTAATATATGGCTGGTCTTCTCTTTAGCACACAACCCGAAGACCCCAGAAAGCCGCCGAAACTCTACGACCACCACAAAGGTCTCTTTGTCAAGAAAGGCCAAGAAAGAGAGAGACTCAGGGGAATCCCAAGGTTTCTTCGCTGAACGAAAACTCGGGTCAACTAAGTATATTTCGTTTTTTTTATAAAACATTTTTTGTGCTGTATCTTCATAAAAATATGATATGATATAGATTTCAATAAATAAAGGAATGTGAGTTTAATGTATTGAATAAATATCTTCATTACCTTTGAAAGTTTCTAATTCTTTACTTTATAGTTATATTAAAAGGTTTGCTTTTCTGTTAGCAGTGACAAATGTTTTAAAATATCTTCTGCTGATCGCTAGGCAGAGTTGGTCTGACCGTCTGAACTCGTGCTACGCCGGGATGTCACTTATGAACGTTGTTGCGGTAGGGCAAGTGTGTACGTGTGTGTTGGTTTTCTTATTCCAATCGAGTTATCAAGAACAATATCAGTGCTCCATTTTTAATATAAAATTCGCGAATCTTATTACGTCGTGTAATCGAATACACATGTATGTCTAGCACACATGTGGAATGAATTATGATTGAAGATAGATAGTTTTCAGTTCCTTTAAATATTAATTTTGCAAATCTCAGTGCGGGAGACAAGCTACGAATTAAGGAACTGGGCAGGTTATTACCTGATCTAAAGTTAGAAAAAAACAAACCAGTCGAGTAAGAACTTCTGCTGAACTTAAGCGGGATATCTATAGGAGGATTCATGCGGGTGTGAAGTTATAAATAAACTTCTATTATTACCCGTGCTTGATTTTTGCTATGAATAACGATGTGGCATGGTCAGAAACTAGAGTAAATAATGCACTGCTATTGATTTATGTGCATCATTAACAGGAAGAGAACTATTTTTCAAATGAAAATTTTGTTGTTGCTTATACTATCTTAGACAATTGGTGTCCCTGAGTTTTAAGATACTAATCCTCGGGTACCCCCTATGGTTAAGAGCACGCGTCACCACTGGCTTCAATATAAAATCACGCATCTTGTGAGGCACATTGAGTAATTAGGTTTCTACTGGCAAGAAAACACAAATGAAATTCATCGCAACAGTTAACTCACAAAGGTATTGCGAAACGTTAACAAAAGTAAGGCGAGCGAAGAAAACGAGCGTCGGGGAAAACTAAGCTCAAAAGTGTTGTTTATCCTCGACAACGCATGTCTACTCACGGATACACGGGCTTTCAGCGTGCTTTGTTCCCTAGAATTTTCAATTTGGCGGACATTCGGTCCTGCCAACTTCAAAAATGTATACGAACCTTGTCTTTGGCACTACATTCATACATGTAACACGATTTTTATGAGTAATTTTCACACGCTTACCTGACATTGGTTCTCATGTCTGGTTTAAAAATTAAAAAACCAATAATGCGATGAGAATATCATACCCAAATGTCAAATTCAATAAAAAATTGTCAATATACTTCCACACGTTCAAGAGTGCAGTTTCGAACATGTTGGTAGAAAATAAAAAAGTGAAAGATGCCAACCGAAGCTAAGCAAATTTGATTATGGCGTGTATGTGCCGTGACTTGAGAAGTTTCATTGACAGTTGACTCCCCTGAACTGGGCCTTTAATAAACTTTAATAAGCCTCTAAACCAATGTTGTTAGAATGGTAGATGATGAAGAAGATCGTGAAGTTGGTACGATCCTCTCTCTGTGGGACCATTTGAGACTGAAAACTTGTATAATCGAACCCGAGAGGTCTTGAGTGGTTTTGGATGAGAGGTATTTGATCACACACAGAACAGCCCGGATCTGACGCCGCGCAATTACCATCTTTTTCCAGAAATGAAGACAAGACGCAAAACATGGCACATGGACAGTAAGCTTCAGCAGAACTTCATGCCGGTGTGTACTGGTGGTTGATACCTATGGCGGTAAATTTTAAAGAGAAGGAATAGAAAAGCTAGTGAATCGCTATGATTTCTCAATTTAAATAGAAATTATATAGAAAAGAAGTTTCAGATTGTCTCTTTCAAATGTATATAATAAATCTTCCCTGTTACATTTGGCTATTTTTTTAATTTCAGTATGTGAGTTACTTCTGGATCACCTTCGTATGTCTCGGTGCCGGATATCACGTTTCAGGGTGGACCTTCGAACCTCCTAGCATATGGCACGCACAATACGTACAGGACTAAACATAGCAATTCAAACGCGACCACCGCAAAAGTACTTAGGTCGTGTGATAAGTCTGATAAATTTCTATGAAAGAGGGTGAACTGTTATTAAACATCGGCCTTGTTAGAAAGCATGATTATTTTTAGGCAATTGTTTGATTTTTCAAACAAATACTACGCGTAACTATACAACTATTTATGCAAGTCTTCCCCTGGCAGTAATCAGCTATTGTTTCATCCAATCGGGAGCTTGAACGTCAAGATGGTGAACACTATGGTGACGTTTAGGTTTCCAGTTGGATGAAACCGTCAACAGCCTGCCAGGCGCTGACTTGCATAAATCGCAGTATATTTGTAGACAGCCTGATGAATGTATGAGTTTGTCGTGCGGCGTAGGAGATGCATAAAAACGAGTTTCATGCTGTGATTAAATTTATTTGAAGGTTTGGACTGCAGCGCAGATCAACATCTAATTAGATAAAGTACATGTGCACTCAGCACCAGCATGGATGACCATTTTCTTCAAGGTTAATGAGTTCAAACGTGGACGCAGAAGCACAAATCGTGAAGTGCGCTCCTGTCGGCCAGTTGAGGTTACCACACAGAGAACCATCACAAAAGTTCACGATATGGAAATGGAAGATCGCAGAGTGAAAGGGCGCGAGATAGCTGATACTGTTAGAATCTCAACTGAACCAATGCCCTTCATCTTGCACGAGTAACTGTTCGGGAAAAATCTGTGCGCGAGATGGGGGCCGCGATTGCTCAATTTGGACCAAAAAATGACTCGGAAGAACATTTCAAAGCAGAATCTGGGAGGCAATGTTGAGAAGAAATCGGCAGAACTTCTGGCACAGATTCGTGACCGTGGAAGCCGGCTGGATCCATCATTACTCTCCTGAATCTAGAAAAGATTCAAAACACTGGAAAAGACTGGTGAGTGTGCTCCGTAGAAGGCAGCAGAAAAGGTGAAGGTCACTCTTATTAAGGATCCTTTTTCCTCATAGATTATTCTAAAAGAGGCAGAAACATAACATAGCCCCCCTTACGCTGCACTACTGGATCGTTTAAAACAGGAATTGATTGAATAAGGGCTAAGATTGGCGCACAACAAAGTGCTGTTCCATGAAGACAAAGCACCTGCTCATCCAACAGCTATCACAATGGCAAAAGTGCATCAGTTCGTATTCTAAGTGGTTATTTACCCAGCATATCGGATATAGCCCCGAATGACTTCAAACATAAACATTGGACTTGGAGAGCAGAAATTTTCATCAAATGTAGTGATTGCTGCTCTCACCCTGTATTTTACAGAGTTTGAAAAGAATATTATTCCAATGGAATGAAAAAATTGGAAACATGCTGGGACAAATTCATTGTCATAGGACACTATGTTGAAAAATAAAGTGAGTATTTTACAAAAAAAAAATTTTTCAATGTATGTAACCATGGGGTAAAAGTAGTGCTTGAGGGTAAGAGAAATAAAAATGGTGTTAATTATCATGAAAAATATCTTTATTTAATTTTAATATTCAACGATTTGAAATCTAGCGGAAAATACATATATCTGTCACTCACAGATACACTCCTCAATTAGCATGCACATTGTTTTCAGCTTATGTTTTGATATTGAAAATGTAAGAATTGCGAAAGTTTCTTGAAATTGCTTTCTGGAACATGTCAGATATAACATATCTCAAAGAGTATTAGATAAAAACATAAATAACTCCAATTTATTGATATTAAATCCGAAATGGAAATAGGTCAGATCTTTTGGATTGTACTTATCAACAGACATTATGGCAGTCATATTTTTCATTAGTGAAAATAGAATGTAAATATTAGTAAGCGAATTTCAGAACTTGCATGTGATTGTCACAGAAATGGTCATCAGAGTCCGAACGCTGATCATCAGTATTAATAAATAAACAGTCGCTATGAGGGACAAAAGATATTAAAGAAAATAATAGAAAATCTTCGCAAGTAATATTTAGAGGAAGGACATGGAAACCAATTATGTTACTTTTTGCTACCTTGAATGGTAAGAGAAAAGAGAAAAATTACGGTCAGCAGGCTAATATGTCCAATGACAAAATTAGTTGTAATATATCAAAAACAAACGAAATAGAAAGGTTTGTCGTTTTGCTAGGAAGAACGAATTTAGACTTCGGTAGCGACGGTAGTAAGAAATGGACTTGTTTAAAAAACTACTGTATTCTATTTACATGTATTCCATTTAAATCCTTTGTAACCAATTAAGCTTACAAATACTTGGATTGTTAACGACTATGTGAAGGAATCGGCTGAAAAATTGTAACACTGATTTCTTAAATCGAAAATAAATATCTTAGAATGTCTTCTAACAACAGTGTGATTGAACGCTGTAAGTTACGTGTTCATACGAATGTACATGTAGAATGAATGTAGAATGTGTACGGAAAGCAACGTTAAATGTTTGGAAACTAAGAAACGTATTCATTTTCAAAATTTTGTTTTTCCTCTGGCTGACAAATATTAAAGACATATGATGTAACACACTTTTGCTTCTTTTGAATGCTTTGTATGCCCCTTACATTTCAACAAAGACTTGTTTTGTATGAAAATAAATAAAGGAAAGAGGAATTTAACTCAGCAGGATTTGATACTCAGACATTCCATTTTATTTCCATTTAATTTCGCTGGCTTGAGAAGCCTTGTCATTTTCTCTTGTTGTCTACTAAAATGACGACTTATGAAGTTCTTTTAATTTTCAAAAATTAGAAATTGTTCTCTTCAAAGATCGAACCACAGGCAATTTGCGTTGTTTAGTGCTCCATTTGTACAGCAAAATAGTTAAAATAAAATTAATTACGAGCTTTGAATGAACAATTCCGCTCGTGGACGCGAGTCTAGTAGCAGAATTATTCAAGTCACGGAAAGAAAACCAAACAACTATCCCTACGATAGAATAAAAAATCAACTTTAATACAAATATTCAATGTGCTCAAAAATAAACTGAGTTGAACAGAATGTACCAGGCCGAAGTCCTAAAAACAATCAGATTAAGCAGAAAACGGTGAAGAGAGACAGGCAACTAGAGAGCAAAAACAATATCAGAGCTGTCGACAAACAACTGCAGTTAACCGGTAATGTTCTGCACTTAACGTCCAATTTTTTTTTACAGCAATAATTAACAATTACTCATAACTTCCGATGTCATTTTTTTTAAATTCCGAGAGGGTACGCTGCGCGTGGAGAGGGTACTCCCGACCCCACCTTCCCCGCGGCGTCGGAGCACCGAACTCCCATAAACCGAATTGAGGGCGTGCCTTATCAGCTGGGGCGGCCCGCAGGGCGGCGGCAGATGCTGCCGTCTTACCTTTACGAGCCATCTTAAGGCGACTTTCGTGTTTTCAATATCCCCGCCGCCCAGATACCTATCTGCTTTGATTGGATGCAGAACAGGGCGCGAACACTCGCGGTCTTGTTGGGGACGACGGGTGGGGGATGGGGGAAGGGGGTGTTAATTTTTCTTGGTGCCGCCTCGCCGCGGGAACCGCCGACTCCGAACCCTTCTCAACCCTCTTAGCGAGTCGTCAGGCGTTCCTTTTTGCGAGCTGCTGCCTTCCCCTCTCACCCTACTTTCCTTGTTTCGCGCTCGAGTTCGCTTAAGGAATGCCAAAGAGAGAGAGAGAGAGAGAGAGAGAGAGAGAGAGAGAGAGAGAGAGAGAGAGAGAGAGAATAAGAAGTTGCGACGTCGTTTAGTGGAGTCGTGCCACAAATTTGAAGATATGTTTGCTTTCCCTTACGTAAACTAATCCACTTCTATTAATATCGACATGCTATATACTTGCGTCCCATTTCAAAATGAGAGAAGCATTCGAGATTAAAGGGATGAAAATCCGTTGATCGGAACGTGTTTGCTAAAAAGAGAGATGATTTCATCGTTTATCATATGTACATTTTACATAATTTCGTCGATTTCTTTCCGTATATATTGAATGTGTAATTTATAGGTTTTTTCTTCTTTCCGCGAGATGTGATTCTTTTGTAAACGATATTTTCTGACGATACACTATTATGAAATACGGAAGTATTTAATCTAAACAAACTATACCGATCTCCTTACAACATTCACAATAAAATATATGTGCATTTCAACCAATACTCTGTAACTGAATATATATTAAATAAACGAATTTGTGTTGCACAGACTTAACATTTATGTTGTGTATATTGACTTCATACAGAATGTGTCTTATTAATAATTGCCGATCTATAATGATGAAAATGTAATGCAAAATACACCTCTATACGAAACTGACATGAATGAATGTTTTCACGGAATAAATTGACATGTGTTAGGTTTCGCTAAATTAACTCTTATTGAAATCTTTTAAACGTGGTTTTATAGCAACATGGCGTCGTGATTTCCCGCTGGAAAGAATAAAAAAATTCTACCAGATCCGATTTCAATATTTCGCTCTACAAGTAGTTTTAATTCTGTCCTGCGCTTGCAGCCTCCCGCATCATTAATCAAGATTAGATTCACATTCTGATCCTCCTGTTAGATATCGCTTCATTCCCTCTTCCCCGTGCACATTCTGTCGACCCCAAACTCCCACTCAAAAACGATTTGGAAATATTGTGCCCACTGGGACGTGCATCGTTGTTAAAAGAAAAAAACAAACACAACACGATCATCGACAGCTACGGATACCAACTTGAGCGCAACAAAAACACCGGGAGCAGTTATCACGCCTCCGGGCGGACACAGGCACATTATCGTATCCTCTTCTGGCGCCTCCCAAATTTGCTCGTCCAACCGCATCGCTGTGAAACTGCTTCGCAGCTCCTATTCAAACAGCTGGTACAATACGCAACTATGATTAAAAACTCGCTTTGTATACATGTACGTACGTATTCGCGCGTTTCCCAGCCCGCCACCTCCGCCGCCACCACCGCCGCCACCGTCACCGCCAACAACACTACCACGCGTGCCAACAAAGAGCGGTTATCTCGGAACAATCTCTTTGTTGCGAAAGTTGGCGGCGCGGAGGGGGGGCGGCAGCGTTCGTGATCTGGTTGCACCGCCTGCCTTCCCGTGCACGCGCCGGGACGTGACAGTCGAAGAAAACAAAAACAGACACCTGTTGTGTGGAAGTGGTATCCAGTGGCAAGTTGGTGCGTAACTGACAATGCCAGTATTGTGAGCGTGCTTGTGGCTCGCGTGGGGGAGGCTAGGGGAGAAAGGTGAATGGGATGCGGTTGTCGCGGCAGAGTTGGCAGAGGCGGTGGCGGGATGTTGGGATGGCGCTCGGCAGCGGGCGGAAACTGCGGGACGACGTAGGGTGGCGCGGCGGGGGCGGGGCCGCGGGGGAGCAGATAGCGAGTTAGACGAAGTGAAGTGGCGCTGGCGGAAGGTTGCAGAGAGGAACGCGCCGCAAGGCGAGAGCGCGGCTGGGCGTCGCGATGCCGCGTCGCCAGGCGTCGCCGCCGAGGGCCTGCGAGCGGGCTTTCGCCGGCAGGCAGGCGATGCCAGCGCCGCGATACGCCCGCTCAACTGGCGAAGTTGTGCGACTCACCGCGTCACAGCTCGCAACTCAGCCTTTTCAACAACTTCAATATTTTACCTTATTTTCGGGCGACTATGTTTTCTTGCGGTGGAGGAACCGGAGCGTAACTTAAAGAAGTGCAAGCTCCAAAAGTCCAGCAGATGAGACGGTAAATCTTCACACTATGATGCTTCTGTTAAACTGATACTCAACCTTTTCACGAAAGTTAAACAGAACATGACTTCAATGTAGTTAAATGCAATTATTTACTTAAGCCGAGCTATGTAGTCGGTCATAAATTGAATTTAGATTGATTCCATTAAATTTCTTCCTGGCTCTATTTTTCAGAATTATTGCTTCCAGACTTCACTCAACAGTATAAACCAATTTTTCTATCTTGCTTCGTTACATTTCAGCATTACATAAAAATACATATATTTTACTTAAATATAAAATATATTAACATTTATATTAATATACTTTCTAAATTGAAAAAAATTTTAGGGAATAGTTGCAGATAAACTCTTACTTTTCCAAATATATATTTTGTAATGCTTCACGTTCATTCTTAAACATGTAAACCCTGCTAGTAGCTGTTATATTTTAAGACATTGCACAATATATCATTTTGGCATTAAAATGAATGTTTGTAGATAAATATTTTGAGATGTTAATGGGTATAGTAATTACTGTAACAAATTGGTGAATATCGTACCAATATAACAGTGCACCAACAATATAATAATGATAGCGTGAAAAATGAAACAAGAACAGGAAGCTGAAGTGCCGTGCTTGAAGACAGAAATAAAATTAATGATGGAGTGAAGATGACGCCAACATATAACCGCAGAATATATGAGTAAATTTTTGACATGCAAATTGGTAAATGTAAACTTTTATGCGACAGTAAACCGCATGTTCGAAACGTAATAAATAAAAATAGAAAGAATGTGTACACAGAGAGAACACACGCGAAAAATGTACAAATAATGGCCTTTAGATCCGATGTCATTGAAAACCTCTCTGAATTTACAAAAATATTCACGTCGGTTTTGAAAGGGGAATAAAAAGTTGGTATCAATTGATTTCGTAGTAGGCATGACACATCTGCCGCACGCGGTCAACAACAGTGATAAAAAAATCATCGTCACCGCAGGAACGAAACAAAAAACAACGAACAACGAACTACCCCGTCTCCAGCATCAGTCAATATCGATGAAATTTACAGCTCTCTAAAACTACCGTTAAACACGCATCAATGAAAAATTAACGAGTATCGCCGTATCTCCTACTACTGCCGAATAACAATGGTCCTGAAAGAGATTTAGTGACCACAAACTCTCGCGGATCTCGTCACCACTGTGAACAATTCCTGCCACACGTCTGTGGCAACACTAGAATTTCCACACATTTTCGAAAACATTTTTCATAATCACAGTGATTAAAATACTGACGCCATTTGTAATAAAAACATTTAAAAAATACTAATTTAAAAAATGTAACAAGCATTCGATCTTAGTACACTAGAGGCAAGATACATTTTATGTGATATATTCTGTTAAAACTCCTGTTAATTTGTTGTGAAATTTTAACTAAATATGTGGTACGTCCGTGTTTCTTATGATATATCGTCATTATTCTAAGGTTAAATAATTGTGATGCTTCAGTGATTCTCCTTCTTTGAAATCTTCTCTGTTTAATTGTATTATGTTAATTCACGTTTTCGTTAATCGTGATAGTGCTGTGTTTATTGGATGGATAGGGACGTGTGAGAGTAGATACGAAGGAAAGCGATAGTAGAGACAAAGGAAAGAGAGGATGAACACGGAGTAAATAGTCAGGGAGGCGAAAAAAAGCACGTGAATCGAAAAGAAAGAAACGGAGTTTAGAGTACTGCTCGAGCATACGCTTGGGGCTGATAGCAGAAACAGCAGAACCAGATGGCGGAGAAGGAAAGAGCAGAAAAGCGACAGTAGGGACGAAGGAAAGAGACGGTGGAGACGAAGGAAAGAAATTGTCGAACTGAAGGAAAGAGAAAGTTGAGACGAAGGAAAGCGAAGGCGGAGGTGGGAACGGGGTGCGAATGGGGAGCCGTCTCGTTGCCGTTGGGGTGGGGGCGGGGGCGGGGCGAAGGGCAGGGGGCAGGCAGCGCCCGTCGCCCGTCAACGGCAGTTAGACGTCGACGAATGCAAGCGAAGTCGACTTGACGACGTGCCTTACGGCCGGTCTCCTCTTTAATTCAGCGGCAGGCTGTTAGGCCACTTTACGAGCGCGCGGCGGGGGAGACCGAGCCGTGGGCCGCCCCAATCCCCACCCCACTCCACGCCACCTCCGCGCCACCTCCGCGCCACCCGCTCCTCCCGCTCGCGTCTTCCGGGAAGCCCCACCAGAGGAGGACTAGCGTCTTCGTCCACTGGCAGTATACGTCGTCTTCGCGTTAGATACGACTATTATTACAAAAATTACAGGTTTTAGCGTGTTCTGTTTCTTCATCTTATAACCACTCACAATCGTTACAGCTGCTCGAAATAATCGATTATTGAAACAATCGTTTTTAAACGGGTATTGAAAAAGATTTATATTCTGACAGTAGAAATATAATTTATCTTTATGTACTGAAATATTGCAATACAAACACATATTGCTTCTTAACTCCGTTTTACCAATTTCACTGCATTTAAAAAAATATACCCATCAATTTAACACAATGTTTATTTACCTCTTTTCTAAAGTCTGTTTTACTTGTATATTGGATGTAGTAAGCACTACAATCGCTGCAGTCACTCGGTTGGGCATTGCCATAATTTCAACAGCATTGTTGATTAAGATTGTTTATGTATTTTTATTGCTTTGAGAGGGAAATTTAGAAGTTTCCCCCGTTTTTGTTATTGATGTTACAATAACAATATATTTGTAAATAAGCAAAAAAAGTAATTAAGAACTTTAAAACACCATCGAACCTCTGAATAATTCAGTAGTAGAACACGTCAGATGACGTTAGCATAAAGGTCTGAATGACGCACAAATGAAATCCAATAAGTGTGGGAGCAATATATTATACTTATTTAAGTGTAAGGTTTGATTTTCATAAAAGAGTAACAAACATATGAAGAAATTTTTGGTTACGATTACGCAGCTGAATCATACCTGAACAAAAACATATATGTTTAGTACAAGACATTTTAAGATATGTTGTTCATTTACGGAGTAGTTTGTCATGTGTCAAGTATGGTAAATTTGCAGAAAATAATATTTACATTTGTGACAATACTATTAAAAATAAACAACTTTCATTTAGAGTTTTATTTATTTTGCAACGTCAGAAAACATTAAAGCTTTAAGTGACCTCTAGAGGGTTCAAACTGTGCACATTTTGCTGTCTTCAAATTTCTTCTATAATTTAACGAATTATGATTATTATAACTGCATAAAAAGGTTGAGACACATTAATATATGATTAAAAAAAATATAAATTTTCTTACAATAGGCAAGCAGAAAAGTCACTAAATGCTTAATCAGTAAATTATTCTTTGAACTTTCTTCTATCTTATATTATTGTAAGTAGATGAAACTTTTCAAATTATGTCTACGTATTATATATAAAATTGCTGAAAAGTTTCAACATTTGTCAGTGCAATATTTGCGATGGTGTAATTCAACATTTGGTGGCGAATAAAAATTATGTATTTTGGTTTTCGATGTTTTAATAGGTAGTCATTTATATCAACAGTTTTTATTGAATACATATAATAAAAATCCATTGATGCTGAGTAAACTTGAATAATAGAAACCCACATTTAATATAAGAACAATATATTTTCATTCACTGTTTTATTACGTATTAGAATATTGATTCATGATACATCAAAGCTTAGAGTCAAGCTATATATCCTTTAAATGGCGCCGTATCGCCGCCATTTAAAATAAGTATTCTCGTTTAAAATAATTATTTTAAACGAGCTGACAAATGACTTCTAGTCAAAAGTACAATAGAATAATAGTGCCTGAAGAGCGTCCCTGGCGTACTTATTACTGGTAGAAGCGTAGTGATTACTCCAATGAAGTAGTTATTTCAGGATGTTTAATAAATAAATAAAGAACACGGTGGTAATATCGTTGAAGGTATGTGGAAAATGCTTCTCAAATCCGTTTTGTGATACTGGTGATCTATAACACACTGTACTATTTTACGTATTACGTATTTTTCGGATTAGATGAGAGTGTGGTGTCTGTTGGTCAGCGAAATACCTGGCAAAACTTATGTTTGTTATATGACTTATGTCATCCTGTAGGAGAACAAATTATTAACCTGTTTCACGATTGTCAATTTAAATACATGACCTTTTTTCAACCTGCCATTCTAGAAACTAAATAGTAATATAAGCTTTATTTGAACAAATGTACAATATAAAAATTTACATTTGCACAGAAAGGTGTGATTCAGTAAAACCTCTTTTTAAATCATACTTGGAATAACTTTTGTATGTAGTAAAAGAGAATGCAGAATATATGTAATTATAATAAAGAAAAGCAAATACATTACTTATGTGAATAATATAAAGAAAATATTCATAAAGGTTATCACAGTAAAAATAGTAGGAAGACAATAGTAGCAAGCATAAGTAGTAGAAGAAACAATAAGTCATCATAATAATTCACATCTAAAATTCTATTAAAGAGCTATTGAAAACGAGTCATAGCTCACTTAGTCTCACAAGAATCTATTCATTTATCACTTCAGAAGTTACCAGATTTTAATGGTCTGATTAGGGTTCCAAGCTGAAAGTGAATTGTACCGTCATATATCCCCAGTTTCCTTTCCCAAAGCATCACCCACTTATCTGTATGTTTTAACTATTGGCAGTTTATCCAGTCACTTGTTGCTCAAAATGGCTCGATTCAAAGAAGCATTCTGGAAGTTTTTTCTCTTAAGATGTTGAGGTGCTATTATTTTTACCATATCGAAAAAGGTAAATTTCTCAGAGCAAATTTAAAAATATTCACACTTTTTTAGTTTTTCCCGTACATCTACCAAACTAACCGTATTATCGAGTCATCTAATATTTACAATCTGAAATATCACAAAATATTGTACAAACATGCTTGAACTTTACTTTTATAAAAGCTGTTAACCAAAATAAGACGGAAACAAGAAACGCGAAGAGACAATACGTTCTGTAAAATACAAAATGCTCATGGAATTATTTTATCAACAATATCTTTTTCCAGGATCCGCCATGTGACATGAATGAATTAAATTAAAGAGGGAGTTTTAGGTATGAAACAAAAATATTGAACCAGAGTATCAAACCATACAAGAGCACCACGTTTTTGTACTAGAATCAATGAGAACTTTGACCCATGGCGTCTTAAATTCGAGGTTCTCTAAGAGAAAATTATATATATGATAATTACATTATATTTTATAGCTGCCATTTAGAATAAATTTCAATGGGTCAACAATATGCAAAACATTTTTCATTCAATTTCCAAAAAATGCATTGAATTCATTAAAATACCTATTTTTGGTAGAATGTGTTTTATAACATGAATTGTAGAATATTTTGTCGACTTCACTGTAGTAAATAGTATCTGACTCATTAAAACGCATAGTTTTGTATATATAATCAAAAAAGTAAAATAGTAAGGGTTTTTTTTGCAATTTTTCTATGTGAATCCGACGTTTTTCAAGGTGATAAACAAAAAAATTCAGTATCCCTGAAAACATATTGAATCAATGAGAAAAATACTTCCGGAATGTTTTCCCAGGTTATCTAGTGACAGGCCGAAGAGTGTTGAGCGACTTGTCAGACACCTACTACTCGAACAAAGCCCGAATTTTAGAAATGATATCTTCAAATTTTATTTCGTATACTATGTGAAGTAAAACTGACAACATTATAGAGCGAATATGAGCATCCTTTTTTTTCACATGATACATTCATTCTGCGCTCTTTCTAGTTCTACTCGTAGCACTGATAAGGGGCCGTGATAGGTTACAGTGTTATTGAAATATATATACTACAACTTCACTGAAAGTTCACTGAGATAGCAGAAAGTTAAAAAGCTGAACACCGAGTAACGTATTACTCGGGCACTGCAATTATGAGTCTGCAGCGAAACCATACGGACATTGTTCCAACCCAATGACACCAAGGCAATGTCGCTAATCTAAATAACCAGACCTCTCACTTGCGGAACATAGCACAATTCAGCTGATGCAGATCGAAATTTCACAACACAAGCACAGTAACTCAACCTACATTAACAGTCTTATTATTAAGTATTATTACTACTACAATTATTATTATTATTATTATTATTATTATTATTATTATTATTATTATTAGTATTAGTATTATTATTATTATACAGACTATTGGATAGGTCGCAAGTGTGGACTCAGTATATAAATGATTATTTGGTTAGTCATGTAATTAGAATTTTCATTTATAACCACAGATCAGTGTAGCACAAAAGGTGCATTTTTTAAGATTTCATTATTTAAGAAAATTCTGAATTCAAATATGTTTGTTTCATTTTATTCTATAGCCACAATCAGAATTTACTTTTCTTGTACTCGTAATTCAAGGTTTCTGAAACGTGTTTGCTTTTAAAATTCCAACATAAATTGCATCCTGTTTATTTTTCACACTTTGTGAAATACAATCATTGGTGTATCTTATCGCATTATTAGGTGTCTGCATTTCGATGCAACGTATTGCAAACACTCATTATCTCTCTTGTTATCTTCGTGACGATTAATAATTCATATCTTGTAATAGATACATGCTCCTCCCATTGCAAAGAGTCATAGAACAAGGTGTCATCATATGCATCCCTGATGTTTTGAAACGTGTGATAACGACGTATTACAACTTCGTCTGGAATATTTGCCGTGGGCTGGCGGTCTTATTATCGCATTCCATAACGAGCAATAAAATAAAAGAACGTATAAAAATAACGATAAAGCTGAAAATCAACCTTTTACACGTATGTCAACATTCTAGCAGATTGCTATTACATCACCAGATAATGTCAATTTCTACGTAATGCAATAATTGAGGTGAATTTTAAACGTATTTTCTGAGCAAAGTATCATCAATGTTACATATGTAATAATATTTTATATTTTATAACTTTTAATAAAATACAGTAATATACAACATACATAGTATCCTTCAATAAATCATTTTTCACTTTGTCTTTTCAACTATAATAACTTTCTTAGGTGGAAAACTACAAAATTAGATTTTTATCGAATTATAAATTTACAGTTATATCTAATTTTATAGATGCAATCTGTCTGTAGATTTTATCTACACTCGGTAATTTTCAAAAGTTATTTCATCGACTAAAAAAATCCCGGGATTAATATTAGATAAGATAACTTTATATTTTACACAATATGTTTTTGACAAATGCTTCGTGAAAGTAGTGGCCACCATACTAATAATAGAGTAACAAAGCTCTTTAAAAGACGTATTAAGAAAATTGCGAATTTTCAACGCAAAAGTAATTATTGAAAAAATGCTTTATCATGTCAAACGAGTAGTAAAAAGACAGCGACCAAAATATGTGAGTTTGCTTAATCTAAGTTTTATTGAATACTATTATTAAAACTGGTTGATGAAAATAACTTAGTTAAGATTTCAATTATAAGACAGTTTGGTATTTATCCTGAGAAACTTTCAGAACGTGTAGTAACAGGGATGTGCATTGGGACATCGAGACCCACAAGGTGGTTTCTGACTTCGACCAACGGCTCCGAGGACCAATTGATGATAGAATCTGGTAACCCGTCTTGCCCGGCATTCAGAGCCCATGCCTCTGCACCAACCGCTCCGCTTCCCCGCTTCCGCTCCCGTCCGACGGCTCGTGCCTCGCCCTGCCTGCCCCAGCCGTTGCGGGCGACGTGGGCGCGCCGGAGCGGAGCGGAGCGAAGCGGGGCGCGGGCCCGCTCTCCGCCTGCCAGCGCCAGCGCCCACCTGCGCCGTCAAGCGCTACGCCCACCCCAAG
>BOPP01000034.1:945345-955473 GCA_017312745.1 Gryllus bimaculatus | reverse complement strand
AGCAATTCGGATTCACACACAATTAGACGGGAATCGCACGAGGACGGTTGTTACAGTTACTTTGCAAGTTCTTGCTTTAATTTGTGCGTGTTGGCGAAATGACGATTGATGGCTAGAAGGCATTCAAATATGGACGATGATGAAATTAGTGATATTTAATAATAATAATAATAATAATAATAATAATAATAATAATAATAATACAATTAGTAATAAAGATATAACAATATATTATATTGCTTATATTGATACTTGTAGCAGTATTGGGTGTAGCAGTAATACGTGTAGTATATTTAATTTTAAATTGTAAATAATACAGCTAAGCGTTAAGTTCCATCTTAGTTGATGTTTTAAGAAGAATACATATATTTTTGGAGAATAGTCAGAAAGAAACTGGAAAGAAATGATCAAAAGAACGCAAGAAAAAAATACTGAAATTACAGTTATTGTGAGAGGAGAAGCGGGAAAAATATAGGCAGGAAACCCCAGCAAGGCTCCTTTGAACGCAAATTTGGAAAAACAAGAGTAGAAGGGATTCAGATTGCTTCAAAATTGTAGATCGTGGAATTTATGCTTTTAAGGATTAGAACAGATTTGTCGTATACGGTTTATATTGAAAGAATAAGTTAGAAACATCTAATTAATTTCGGCAATGAATAATAAGTAACCGAAGAAATATTTCGACTTACGTGTCTCAAACGTGTTTAGGGGGACAATATCGAAAAGCCATTGAAACATCTGATGATTAGAAACATTTCGCACTCTCCAAGTTGCCGCAAATGGATCAAAATCAGAATTTAGGAATAAATTAATAAAGAATACAACAAATAGAAAATTTACCATTTTCAGGTAAGGAATCTATTGAAAAAGGAATATCCTAAACGTCTAGTGAGTACCTCATTGCGGATTCCGTACTACAGTCCAAGTACTACTACTATGAAAATTTTCTAAAATATGAACACTACTGATGCTTTACCTTACGTTTTTATTTCCTGAATATATAAATTAGTATAGATTTTCTTATTTTTCTCGTTATGACCAGACATATTTATTTTCTATCGGGTTCTTCCAACTTGAGAAATGGGCATTTCCATATGTAGAATCATCTTTGCTCAAAGAAATGCATCTTCTGGAATACTGAAATATACAAGGAATCTTACACAGGGTATACATACGGATACATAGTTCATAAAGTTCTTTACATATCAAGAATATAAAAGAGTTAAATATTTAATGGCGATCTGCTTCTTCATTAGAGTCTTGCTGTCACATGATCCCAGCTGTGTCGTAAGTAGTCACCAACTGAGTACGCGCATTCAGTGGGGAAGTGAAGTATGCGAATAGGAGGAATAATACAAAACTCTCACATGATTGGTGGCTGCGTAGTTTTCTTTCAATTTCTGCGCACAATGGAAGTTAGCAACGTACATTGACATACGCTGGAAACAGTCTTCAGTTCTATACCCACCACTGAACCGCTTCTGTGAGCATTGGTACCTGGTTGGTAGCACATAAAAAATGTTCGAGTGATTTTGCTTCAGTAAAAATGTAAGTGTAACAGCTGTCACATGAGGAAATTGCAGTCCTGTGTGGCAGAAATGCTCTTCAGTGTCAAGCGGAGCTAATAAAAGCATTTAATGATTGTACGTTGCCTTGTGACAGTGTTTCATATTAGATGGTTATCGCGAGGTTATCGAAACTGCTGACTAGGCCTGCAGTGATCGACAGGTACGATTGGTGGTGTATTGACAAATCATACACAATCGATGACATTAAACTCATCAATCACAGCGTAGATGTATGTAAACCTTGGAGGATTACTTTGAAGAGAATTATCTGTTAGTAATGTACGGCTAATATAACAACGACATTTTAGTGATGAATTATTCAATTTCTTCTACTCTCTGGCTCTTGGATTAGGCATTAATTTATTAATAGTGTTACCCTTAAATCAAATGCTGAGATGAAACATTTTAAAAACTCCAGTTCATTTTCTTTGAAGCTTTACTAACAGTTTGTACTTCAATGATTTTTTATTTACACAAGATATCATTTCATGGGCGAAAACGCACCACGATATTCTCGACAATTGGATGGATGAATGTTTCTTATGTCGTCTTGCTGAAACATACTTCGTTACTGAACAGAATTGTTGACGATGTTACTTCTTCAATGAAGTCCTTAAATTTCTGTTTAAATTGAGTTGAAGCGCTGAGAATATTTAGAAGTATTGAAGAAGACAAAGAATCTATTTTTCAGATACAAATGATGAAAAATGCAGATTTGTGAGTTGACAGCATTGGGGTGCACAATACGACAGCATTGCCTGCATCCGAGATTGCACTCGCGCTCGCCAGCCAGTCGGCAGAATTGCAGTGCACTCGCAGATTACAAATTACGTAAATTACCTTTTACGTTCACTCCTGGAAATGGGAATGAAGTTCCAGTGACAAACAAGCTAGCACAAAGTTGGAAAATTACAAAAAACAACACTTTCTACGGAAATCGATGCTTGAGACCAAATCGGTAAAGAAATTACTTATTGCTAATGTTACGAAGATCTGGAGTATTTCTTTTTCTGAATTATCTCATTCTGTATATACATTTCTCCGGTATTACATTCAATATTTCGGCACTCTCGCAGATGATAGTGGATCTCGAATGCTTGATGGAAATTTGGATTGACCATACGATACGTAAGATCAGCCCTTCACTAGGCCAAGATTGGGAGAGGAAACACTATTAACAGAAGGATCTCCGCGGTCTGTGGCATATTTTGCAGACACTGTTCCACCTGAAATTGATATGGATGAAATTAAGAACGACCATTCGTAGCAGCTGGCATCTAGAATCCGCCTTTTGCAGTAGGCAACTTGGTGGTGCTCATCTGATCCGCGAAACGACGGAACGCGAACCGTGGACCGTCTGGTCTGTGAGTATTTCGTGTTTCCTGGTGTGTAAACGTCTTGGGCCATTTATCACGTAATGTGGTGCGTATTATAGTTTGGAGGTAGTGCTTTTCCCCTGCTGAGAATCGATGCTGACCTACATGTCTTGTGAGGTTTTTCTCCAGATATTTTCTTTCTCTCTCATTGGGACATCCCCAGCCGGGACAAGCTTTAAACCCCAGACTGGTCTCCCAATAGGTGATAGTTTAGTGCACGTAAGAATAAATGTGTGTAAGCGAAGAGGATGACGGGGTGAGGAATGGTAGTTGGTATGCGGTCCGTAGCCCGTTTGTTAAAGTACTGCTCCGGCATTTATCTGGCAATAATCAAAGAATCCACAGAAAAATATTAGAGCAGCTGGCCGCTAGAATTATTCTCCAGACAGTGATTGAATGCGACCTAGCTATATGGTTAGGGTCGAAAATCCGCCACTGTCGTGATTGAAACCTTAATACATCAAAGAAAGAGACCTTAATCGGCAATAGTGTTGTCACTGAATCTCCTCAGCCGGTCCACACTACGAAGCCTCAAGCCTTTGCGGGATACCTGTACTTTAATGTACCTGTACATCATCTGGAAGTAAAAATTGCAGCAAAGTTATTGACTATTTCAACAAACAATTGAATTTTATATGCATATTATGACATTTGAGGCAATCAAGAAAATAATTAATTTCTGTGAGAAATAATAATAATAATAATAATTATTATTATTATTATTATTATTATTATTATTATTATTATTATTATAAAATATGATTTTAAATTACATAAAATACAAAACGAATCTATTTCACTGCTTTCTTCACTGAGAAATACGAACATAATGTAGTACATATTAACGTAATCACAAGAAAAGTAGTTGTGTATTCAAAACTTAAGGTATCGATTTTGTACAGCAATTATTTTAAAGAAAAAGGTTAGAATCTCTTTTTTCCTACCTATATTTTCATTGATATTTATTCTGAATCCCTAGTCCGACGAAGGTCCTACTCTGACGTGCTCCATCTGCTAGCGCCGCCTCCATTACCGTTCATTTCGCTAAAGCTTAAACCACCTAAACGCCTTCGCACCTTCCCGAGAATAAACGTAGATACCTGCGGCGCAAAATTCGCCACCCCTTAATCGGGATTAATCTTCGTGTGAACGCAGGGTGGCGGTGGTGGTTGCAGCGGTGAAGAGGGAGGCAGGAAAGCAGTCAGGAAGCGGGACAGGCGAGGGTCGTAGCTGAGGGTTCCGGACACCGGCGGGCGGGGCAACGGAGTTGGAAACTGCCATGACAGTGGGAAGCTTTCGCGGGTACAAGGGAAGGTATGTGGGTATGGACGAATTGTGAAGCGGTGGAGTCGTAAGGAAGAGGTGGAGAAGGAGAGCGTAAATGGCGGAGAGTGGCGGGGAATGGAAGAGACGGAGAGAAGAAGGATGGTGGTAGAGAATAAGCAGACGGTTCGAAACGCGAAGGCGATGGATACGAAAGGATCAGGGACACCCGGATGATAGCGTGGGAAAAGAAGAGTGAGGGATGGCGAGGGTAGTAAAAGGGGAAAGTGGAGCCGATGGAATCGGTCTAGAGTATTAAGAGAGAGGGTCAGAGAGGACAACAGGAAGCAAACGACTCAGGTAGATACTGCGTGCTCAGCGGGGACGGGGTAACGCAGAAATTGTCAAGGAAGGAATGGGGATCCGAGGGAGAGGAGAGGAGAGAGAGAGAGATTGACGAGGCGGCGAGGACGGTGGCAATGCACATGGCGGGTGCTGCAAGGACGGTGGAGTCCTTGGGGCGGCTAAACAGCGGAAAGGGGTGGGCGGCGTGGGCGGCGGGTGCTTCGGCTGCGGCGGCAGCGGTAGTCGCGGTGGCGGCGGCGGCTGAGCATCCCCGCGCACGCAAACGCCGCCGGCGAACTTGCCACTTAGGGCGTCTCCATTAGGCCGCGCGGCTGAGATATCGGTGTTGGAATTCTTGTGACGTGACCGTGCGTCGGCGGGCGAGGGGAGAAGTGCCGCCGGGCACGGCCGGTGGGCGGGTGGCGGTGGGCGGGCGTGTTGGGCCGGCGGGGAAATTGCGACACCTGGTGAAGCGACGAAGACACGCCAAAATCTAGCTTAAGGCAGTTGTAAGCCCACCGGGATCACAGGACCGTGTGCGGAAAGTGTGAACCCTGCGCCGAGAGTTGAAAGAAGATACTACGTTCAAAGGTTCTCTGAATCAGAAATGAAACGTGTGTTCAAAAGAACGTTGATGACAAGATAATTGCGTTTTTTTAGTCATCAATTTATTCACGACATATGAACACCCAAACTTGTTGTTCGTAATATTCAATTAATGAGGAATAGTACGAGAGCAACGGAGGGCTAGGGACATCATATTTGGCACTGCTTCCTTCTCTCTTGACTATCCCTCGGCTTTGTTAAATACAACGAAGCCTGAAGAGGAATTTGCATGCCAAATTGTATTTACTTAGGATATTATTCTCAAAATAATGTGTTTGAAATATAAACCATTTAGTAAAAAATACGTAGCCTGGATTACTATTGTGAACGTAAACTAATTTTTTAAACTAATAATACAAAACTTATTTAAATACAACATGAAAAACAAAATAATTAGTTTTTAATAATGACTTACTTTCAATGTTGACTCCTCCTAAGCTGATCAATGTAAATGTTGGTAATGTTTTTATATACAACCCCTATAGTACCTTACTTGAACAGTAAATACTACTGCAGCAAGTTTATAATCATCCATTTCATAATCATATGAAATTTATAATATAAGAAAAATAGAGACTACGTAGAAAAGAGGAAAATTGTTCTTAATACACATCAATTACGACTTACGTTCACCGTTGAATAATTCTTCTTTGGATATGTTGATACATATTTTTTTATGTTTTACAACATAATGAATCTATCATACAGTGCTTCCCACAAAATATGATTATAACTTAATAAATTATAAACCAAGCAACATAAGACAAGCAAACACCACGGACCTACTGTTTTCATTCAATTTAATCAGTATTGCAGAAATTGAATGCTTGAGTTTTGTTACGTTAGTAAATCGTTCTATCAACTGCTATTCAACAGAGTAGATCGTGAAATGGGGTCCTAGATAGCTAGGTCGAATTCTACCACTGTCTGGAGGAGAATTCTAGCAGCCAGCTGCTCTGATCGGTAGTTATCTATGATTTCTCCCATCAACACCGTGCAAATACCAGAACCAATAACAGCGAGAAAACTGTCCTTCCTATGCCTTGACCTACACTCACCCCTACTTACACATACACTAACATGCACAACATTAGCACATATGTCAAGATACCAGTCGAAAACTTAGAATTTATCCCGGCTGGAACGCATCCCCGCAGTTGGGTCATGCCTGGATGAGGAATATCCCACAACCCGACGTGTAGGTCAACGTCGTATCTCACCGCCTAGAGAACACAGCCACCTCGCGTAATTAAACCATTCACTACACCTATGAGATTGATAACCTTAGCAACTGGCGCCAGGGAAACCAGAGATAATCAAACTATCAACACGAGGAGCGACCAGGCGCTAGAGCTGGGCGGAGCGACGTGCGAGTAGAGTTTAATTGTTTAAAGATTTCGGGCGCGACAACTGATAAGGGATTAGTCCTGTAAGTGTAATTCATGTTTTTATCGCAGGAGTTGGCTGTAATCTTCCCCCGCTGAATGGCGAGATCCGGTACCGACCATCGTCGACTTGCGGGTGTTTCCTCATCCAAGTATCTCCCACCGGCGGGGCATCACCCCAGCCTGGACACCCTCTAAGCTTCTGACTGGTCTCCAGTGATAGAGTAGTGCATGTGAGTGTAAGTAAGGGACGATGAAAGTACAAGGTATAGGAAGGAAAGATCACGCGCGATCCGTGGCTCGTTTGTCCGAGTACTGCTCAGGCATTTCCCTGGTAATGATCGGAGAAACCGGAAAACTACCAATCAGAGCAGCCATCTATTGTAATTCTCCTCCAGACAGAGGCTGGATTCAACCTAGCTACCAGCTAGTATTAAAATCGTCTAGTTAGTCGTCAGAGGCTCTGCAGTGGCATCAGTTGACCCTCTGATCGTGCGGGTCGTGGCGCGGGATGGGTACAGGAGGCGGAGAGCGGCGCGGGGTGGGAGATGTGGACGAGGGCGGGGTCGGGAGATTGGGATTCGGAGGAGGGTAGGCGTTCCGAAGGCGTTTGGAAGCAGCACGTGAGGCGTTTGTAAGCACACACCAATCCTCCTTCGCAGCGGAGGCGTCAGCGATGGCGCTAAGGTTAACGTAAACTGCGTTTGAACGCGTCAGGTAGATAGATTCGGAGTGTGATGTTCAGGGTAGTGCAGCTCGGTGATATGATGCAGTGCAGTTATAGGGTTGCGCTGCAGGGGTACAGATTTTTGCATTGGTGGTTTGCGGCCATGTGTCAGTTTTAGTGCAATGATGGAGTATTAGAAGACGTTTTCGCAATGGTGAGGTGGAATTGTGACTTTGTGAAGGAATGGGTTGGTATTGCGGCACAGGCATTTTGGCAATTCTGTACAAGAAGAGTCGTCAGTGCCAATCCGGGTCAGTATTGCGAAAAGTACCAGAAGCTTCCGACAGAATTCCCGGCTTCATGAATTATCTCATCTTTCCTTTACATTATTCTCATCAATCCTCAACTTAACAATTAATTTCCTACGACGAGAGGTTGTGTATATGCTTAGAAATCGATGAACAAGGACATGGTGAATACTTTTTTATGCAACGCTTCACAATTCTCAGTAATAGTCTCACAAAACGCATTACAGGTGCTATTTTATGACATTAAACATTGTATTATTTACATTTATCAAATTTAGTAGAATTCATCGCAAAGATAGGATGCACTCGGGGTACCTGTAAATACTTGACTAGATTTTGTATGAATACGTCTAAGGTTTTACAGAATATTTCTAAAACCTAGGAAGCGAGAATCAAAGAACAACGCGAAACAATTAGTTTTCTGTTAAAATTTTTATTCACCTGTCCTGTAAATGATCTTTCATTTTCTCTATTTATCATTCTACCAATTTTGGTGAGAAGATATGCTGAAAAATATAGTAAAAACTATATACAAACTGTTGCTGGTTCCCCTTTCGTCTAACTTATTCCATTTTTGAAAATTACAAGAAGTTCATGGAAATTATAAAACAACATTTTCTCAAAAAGGTCTTATATTGTTACATCAAAATTTATTCACAGATAGAACAACGAACGCTTAAAATAGTTGTGGATGTCTCATTTTGATTGAACTCTCTGAATTTGTGAAAACTGCTAGTTTAAAAGCAATGCGAGAAAGTATGTGCTGGTGTAGCTCCGCTAGTTTCTATTTTCAATGAGGTTAATAGTATTGCTTGTTATGGAAATGATAAAAGGAATGAATTTCTATTGAATACATATTTAACACATTTTAAAAACACTCCTCCTCCCCTTACTTCGCAATAATTGCAATCTTGCGCCGAAAAATGGCAAATTTTTGACAGAAAATATTTTAAATTTATCTTTAAAAATAAACATGCATATTTTTAAACCATTAATTAGTTTTTGCGTAATGTCTGCTTAAAATTAATGCATTTTTTAAAATGCTCAAAACACGGCTTGAATTTTTTCCACGGATACAATAAAAGACGCTTAAAAAATTGTGAAGATCCCATTTTCAGCAAAATATCTGTATTTTCGAAAATTGCACAAAAATCAACGTTGCAAAATTACAATATGAACGATATATTTTTTCCTTAATGAAATCTATTCTTTAAAACTAAATATTGAAATAATGTAAGTGATAATCTCCGAATATTTGAAAATCGCAAATGGGATAGTAACCTTTTTAAAGCGTGAGGAATGTTGATTTCGTGACGTGCGGCTGATAGTGTATCGGAAAAGTGCATGGCGTATTTACTTGAAGGGAATGAGTGCGAATCGCGGTGCGGAGAAAACAACTGCTAATTGGAAACTGCTTTTGTATGATCATATACGTATTATAATACATCGTATCCGCTGCAAATATTGCGAGAAAGTTTACGCTGTAGTAATACTACAGCGTATACACTACTTTTATATTTCAATAATATGTTGAAAATATTTTATTAATATTGGCAATGCAATGATCTAACATCAACTGGTTCCTCTCTGGACTAACAATGTCTCAAACTCGATCACGGGTAGAGTATCTTGTGGTTATTACTAAGTCAAATATTTGATCACAACGAACAATTTTTAATTTTCAAGTGGATACTAAAGTATCAACATCGCTGATTGCAAACAATTTAACAAAAAAGTGGAACAATTTGATAACTCACCACGTTTACGCAAGGGATCTATTCATAAAAAAGTATGTTAAACGCCCATAGAGTTTCACCTAATTTAGTGCTATAGCCCAAGTGTTATAAGAGAACCACAAAAATGTTCTTAACTTTTTCATAAAATCACTAACGGTGCTTTTAACATACATTTAAAAATAATTTAGTTCGTCATTCTAAATAATCGTACTACGCTGGGTTGAAACATCACGATGACCGCATGATGAGGGAAGGCAGGGGATGTAGAGGACCGGGCCCGATAATCACAATGGTACTCGGGGTGAGATTGACTGTTTGATGTTTTCGGGTATGTCAACTGTAAAGGTCATTAGTCCGTTCGAAAAGGGAATAATTTTTATGCTTGGAGGTTGCATCCTCCAATTATCTATTCCAGAGCCCCAGGAGAAACGAGCTGTAAACTCCAGGCTTGGCTCCCAATATGAGTGGAAGTGTAGTGCATGCTAGGTGTAAGTGTGTGTTGGTAAGTGGAGGATAGGAGAAGGAAGAGGAAGAAAAATTTGCGCCCGGTCTTGATCGAAGATACCACGGAAAACTACCGATCAAAGCAGTCGGCTGCTAGAATTCTCCTCCAGCCAGTGGCTGAGTTAGACATATATATGTATCAGGCACCGTCGGACCGCGAACTCTAGGACCTCCCGGTCTGTGCCCCTGCAGCGCCAGCGGCAATGCTGGCTTTGAGCTAAACTCCGCCGGTTGGAAGGACGCGGTACGTCGGAGAAGAGCAGGGGAGAATAACTGAGGCAGGCAAATCGTCGGGGCTGTCAGCGCGCACAAAGACGCCGGTGACAAGAGGCGGTGCGTGCGAGGGCTCTCGGGGCGTGGCTGGCGGGGG
>BOPP01000034.1:886532-926491 GCA_017312745.1 Gryllus bimaculatus | reverse complement strand
AGGGGGAGGAGGGGGAGGGCGGGGGCGCAGGTAACGCGAGCCCCCTTGCATCGCACGTGCCTCCGCGGCCCCCGCGGTCCCCCAAGAGGCCCGCCTGCGGCCCACAGCCTGCCGCAGCCGAAGACGCGTCGCACTGCGCCTTCTGTACCCGCGCGCCGCCGCGACGGCACGGTTCGAACCACGTTCGCTGGCTGCTGTAACAAAGCACCCACACTTGACGAGTTTTGTTTTCAAAAGGTGCCAAATCCACCATTTTCGAAAATTGAACTCAAGATGTCTGCTCATATTTCGAGGGTTTGAGAATCTAAATACAATATTATTTGTACCGAAAACGTCCACATTTCATTCACAGCGGTCGTCAAAATTGTCGTTTCACGGCACAGCATACCAAATCCACTTCAACTTTCACTGCATAAGATAAAGCTGTAGTAAAAGGAAATATAATTCAAGAAGCTGAAGTTTCTGGGAACATCGGTGAATTATGATGAATGAGAATTGTTCTTAATGTCTTTTCATTATGTTTTGAATTTCTAATAATTTAATTTGTTTATTTTGTGATTACTTATACCTACGTCCAATTTTGTCCTTCCACTTTTACATGTCAAAATGTCCAAATCCGAAACTCATTTCCTTATAACTTTGGAATAAAATATGAACAAACTTAAAATTTGCCATGAAACATTTCAATGACTCCCAGAGACACTAAAAATGGAATATTGATTTAATACAGTTTTAGCTACAATAAACTTTATTTTCTACTATACAATTGTCCTGTTAGTTTATTCTCCCCGGAGGTGTCTGTGTCCTTGCCCAGCAGGATGGTGAGATTCGCCTCCAAAGGAATTCCTCATATAGTTAACTTTCCCAGTGGAGCTCTGCTGCAGCTTGATTTGGTACTTTAAGGAAACAAGTTCCTCACTTAGGTGTGAAGACAAGTTTGCAACTCTAAAACTGCGTTTAGTTCTAAACACATTCTTAAAAAGGATGTCGACTACTTAGTTACTTAATTCTTTTATTTAAAAAACAGTAAAAACGGAATGTGGCGTATCGGGCAGAAGTACTATCTACACGTTTTCTTGAGCGCCTTGTAATTTCTGTTACTTTACGTAGTTGGATTGTAGAAAAGATAGCAAAGAGATTTTCGGTTAAATTTGATAACAAGGAATTTTCATTTCAGTGTAATATAAATTACGTGAAAAGGCTAACTAGCAAAGATTATTAGTACCGGAAACATATATTTCGACTGCTGACGAAATAAATAAACTCCCATAGAGATAAAGAAAGCATGGGCAAATAGTGAAGCAAATTTACTGTACAAAAATTAAACCAAGGAGCTATTTCAACATTTGTTCAATGGAAGAAAGGGAAAGGGACGAAAAATATGAATTTTAGTAATTAAAAATTGGATTAATTTATCTTTCAGACAAATAATAAATGAAATAATTATAATATAAGATTGAGGAACTCCGGAAGTTCTAGAGTAGCTGCAAAATAGGAAATACCAAAACTTTTCTTTGGCAAATTACTGCCTCTAACCGCCCATATTTTAAGTTATTTTAGAACGGTTACTGGGATAAACACAATTCTCATTCAGCAGCGGAAGTATGCGGACGTGCCCACCTCCACTGCGCTTACCTTACTTGCGATACGTCTCGGCTTGGTTTGCTTACCAGCGAACTCGCGTATAGTGTTTCTGTTACCGCAGGGCGCAGTTACAAAGACTGGTGCTCGCAGTGAACGTTCCACGCAAACAAATGACCGGTCTATGTCATGCGACGTACACAATAGATTCATCAACAGGGCATGCTATTAGTGAAGCCCTGATAACTCTTCATAATAGTGGCATCAACGCCTTCATCAACGGTGACGAAATTTCGATGCCGCAAATTCTACCACCAGGGGAAGTCATGAAAGTGGGACTCGGCGTGGCCTCGTCCCTGACCAGCATTGAAGGAAGCTAAGAGGCTACTCAGTCCACCAGAGCTACTCTCAGCACGGACAAACAACCCCCAACGCCAGGTGCGGTGAACAGGAGAAGGTCAGTCGGTGAACTTGATGACTTCCATAATAAAAAAATCAGAATTCATCAATTACAATGATCCACCTGCCCATGATAGTGACCTACAGTATAACGTGTCAGTACAGAACGTCTTTGGGTGTGCTTACTTGTAAGTACCCCATGCTCGAGGTCACAACGTTCGAGTATTTAAAGATCACCAATAAGAATAATTTGGGCTTCCAAAATTTAATTACGCAGCAACAAAATTCGATTTTAATCATAAATGGTATTTCCTTGATTGTTGCAACAATTGTAAGTAAAATCTTTATGGATGATACACGTAGAATCATGAATTCATCATATAATACAATATATCGAGAAATTAGGCATTTGTAATCTACAGAAACAGAGACAATCTAACTTTGGCGCTCTCTACTTCTATTACCAGAGTAGTCGCTCAAATCAGGATGTCCAGTGACAAAGAAATCAACATCACAGTAGAAATATGTGGAACAAAATACACTCAAATTCTATTTTCTCTCTATGTAATATGAATATTGATGAAAACAAACATATTTAATGTGAGTGCCCAATTATAATGGGCTTAGAGAACCTTGCCACAATGGTGTATTATTCTTTCCTAATTGTTTGGTTGAACTAAACTCCGAAAGATCTAAAACTTGGTATATTTTTATTTCATCAACTCTGAAATTCCGAGCATTTATTATAAATGAATAGTTCAAGCTAAATTCTACGAGAACTATAATGATTGAATTATTAGTACCTTATATATTTGCATGTTTGGTTGTCTCAATTATTTTGTATCTTATGCTATTGTATTATTTTCTTTATGTGTTACTGTATTATTTGTATTTGTTGTGTATTTTTGTAATATATGTATTTTTGTGTGTTACTTTATTATTTGTATTTGTAATAGGACAATCCCGTAAACAAATTACTAATAAAATTGAATTGAATTGAAATCAGTCTTAACACATCTACAGACTTCCGTAGCATAATTAAATAATTAATACAAACTCAGAGAATTTTTCACTCGTATAAATCTAATAAATTTAATATAATATCTGTTTCAGTCAATTGAGGAACGAGAAATCTTTTAAGATTTACACAGCGTCATCCATCAATTACCAAAGTCAATACACTACTATAAGACAACAAGCCAATTCCTGTGATGGCCGTCGAGTTTAGTGAAGCCGAACCCACAGAAACAATTTTAGCAATATCGCAAATTTTTAATCACTGTGTAAAAACCGAAATATGTAGAAAACCTCAAGGCCCCAGGTCAAAGATGTGTAGATTACGGTCACACAAAGAATAATTGCATTAATGTGATCAATTGTAAATTTTGGGTAGAAAATCCCTATTCTGTGACGTTCCCCCCCAAAAATTAAATCCCTTTTTGTATAAAGCGGAACAGAAACCACTGAGTAGGCATACGAAACCCAAACTGTTCTTATTGTAATGAAATTCTTGAAGGAAAAACAGTAATCGCAACAAAACGTCCAGAAATGCAACCCTTCAAAACTCTCAATCCTCTCCCCCAACCCCCTCCTCCAAACCAATAAAGGGAAAATTCCCCACTATTACCCCAAATCCGTACTCTCCGAAACTTCACCCATATTTCAAATATCAAAAATCTAATCCAATCCCACCCACTAAATTCTCACACCCACTCCCAACCCTTGCGGCGGCGGCAATGGTGTAACGGTTAGCGTACCGGACTGTTGTACCCAAGTTCGCGGGTTCAAACCCGATCAAAGCCGTGGATTTTTAAGGGCGAAAAAATCCTTCGTACGCCTTCCTTCGGAGGGGAAGTAAAGCCGGCTGTCCCATAATAGTAGATTTACTTGCATGTAAAAGATCCTCAAGCCTAAATGACGCCTCCGAGCTAAATTCAAATCGCCTGTTTCTCGCCCAAGAAATACTTCCTTTCTCTGCTAGCTGATGAAAGGAGCGTAGCGAAATTTGCGTGGTCAGACGGAAGAGCGGGCCTGATGGCCCGAGTCTCGCCACGTAAAATAAGGCAAATTCAATCAATCAATCAACCCTTTCCCCATCCACATGATTCTGAATGTCATAATTCAATTATCAATAAACTCAATTGCCACGAGTATGGTTAATTTCATAAATTCTTTAACCCATCCATCATCAGCACCATTTAGAATTCAGTCACCGCATATCTAAGCAACAACAATGCAAACTCAACCTGTAATAATAATCCTTCATGAATTGCAATTCTAATATCATTACCTAATAAAAGAGAACTTATTTATTGCACCATCATAAACTTGAAATTTATCACCGAAACACACCAAAATTTTAAAGAAAAACTATTTATCCCAGGTTACAACATTTATAGAACAGAACGGAAAATAAAGAAGATGGGGTACTTATCGCGGTCAAAACTTATCTCAATCACCACCAAATTAACCTACCCGAAACACCAGGCATCAAAACAGTCGCTATCAAAATATATATAAATAACAACCATGGAAAACAATTACAGCTTACATACACACACACAGTCAAAATTCTAAATACAAATTTTCCTAATTTATTGCACCTTAAGGAGAACATTTTGCTGTTGGGTGACCTCAATTTAAAACACTCCTACTGGGGATGTCAAACTAATAATCACAACGTGAAACTACTAGCTCAACTAATAAACATTTTAAACTTAATACTCAGCCCATCGGAACCAACATACCATCCTCAAGACCGCACTAGGAAACAAAACACCCTTGACATAGGCATCACTAATGTGATTGATTACTGTGATCAATAAAATTCTATACCAATTATACACCGAATTGAATAAAAATATACGTTTTTCAACATTTTGTCATCTATTTTACATTTTGGCATCGGCTATTTTACATTTTGATAATTTGATTTCAGAGTAGTAATCAGCGACCCCAAGTACCCTCGTGCACCAAATTTCATGAAAAACAATGCAGTTTTTAAATTCTTGTCCGCCATATAGGATTTGCCATTTTCAGTTTTTAAAATTTGTATTCAGCGACCCATAAAACTAAGTATCAATTTCATGAATAATGAGCGATTAGAACAATGTATCGGTCAAAAAATCATAAATAATAGAAAAATTGTACTTTTTAGCCATTTTAACAATCAATAAGTCCTTCAAAAATTATATATTTGTGCAAGGGTTGTTTAGTATGAATGTGGGAAAACATTAAAAAAATCCAGACATTTCCGATGCACCTATTGTGTTCAACAAGACCAAATGACAAAAATGCTATGTTTGCAGATGCTTCGTATAAGCTCCTGGACTTGACAAAATAAATACCGAACTAATTAAATACATAAGTATGTATTTAAGTAACAAATATAATGGACCAAATAAGCAATGAATATTAAAATTTCATTACTAAGACGTCTTTTTATTTCTTCCTGGGAATTTTAAAACTAATAAATGAGAAGAAAGTCACATTTACCCATCAGTCGTCAGATTAGTAAATTTATCGGTATTTTTTTCTGAATACCGTTCTCGTGAATGTCAGGGTATGTTACTTGCGAAGGAGACAGCACATACGACTCGAATAGTGATCAATGGTTTGACAATAACTGAGGACTAAATATGAGCCAAAATTAATCTAGAATAACTCAGTTTGATTAAGTGTAATCTGTAATAGCACGAGATAATCCACGACAACCAAACCTGTTACAAAAACTACGAAAAAGAAGGGAAAGGAGAGAGAGAACGAAGAAACTAGTAGTAGTTAAAACAACACTTACTTGCTCGCTCGTATTTTCAGGCAAAATTAAGCGAAATGTACTCAAATTTTCGACAAATTATATCGCATTATATAAAAATCTTTCGTTAAAGAACAGATTTTATTAAAGGAAAAAATCTATCTTTAAAATTTTAGTTGTAGGAAGACAATGGAAAAAATTAACTTTAGCAATTTTCGAAAAATCAGGGTTTTTAACAAACATGAGATCATGCACCATTCTATTAAACATCCTTTACACTTTCCAACAACAAAATTTAATAAAAAACGATGGAGCCATTTTTTCAAAATTTTTAAAAATATCCCAGGGGCTTCATGTAAAGTACCTCAAAAATTAAGATATCGGTTACAATTTCCAAGGACCGCAACATCAAGTAGATTGATTTTGGGGAAATTCGGCTGAACGGTTTAGCCGCTAGCGTTGTTCATAGACCGAGCGTTGTTCAGAGACGGACAGACGCACATTTTGCAATCATTCGATTTTTCGGCATCAAGGACCCATAAAACATTAATTCTGGCTACACCACATGCTAGAGGATTTTTTCTAAATTTATCCACATTTTTGTTATCAGGGCTCTGTAATAAGAGTTTTTCTGCCGAGAATTCGCAGTTTTTTCGCGCAGCATTTAGTGACTTTCTCTCTACTCCTTTGCGATAAAATAAAAACATGGACTCAGACGCGAATAAAATGACGGTGGAAAGAAAAATAAGGGGTGTGAGCGTGACAAAAAAAATTATGAGATAAAGGGCATAATAAGACAGGCATTAACGGCGTATAAGACAAAGGGCATTTACAATAGGACAAAAATGACCGAAAAGTCGATTGTTAAGTCACGTGATGAAGTCTGCAGCAAAACGTAAAGAACGACATGATGGAATTGAATAAAGCTGATCGCTTCAGGCAATTAAGCAGTAAAGAGCTACAATATAATGAAATTAGGACAATAAAAATAAGAACAAATACGAGTTTGGAGAGTTGGGACCAAAGAAAGAGGTGTTGTGGTAAGATATCTTTGGCATTTTTAAAATAATTAAAGAACGTAGTAGAACGAAAGAAGTAGTCGTTTTGTGGCTTCCATCTAGCAGACAACTGATGATGATGGCTAAGCCATCGAAAGCTGCTTTTTAATTAAAAAACATTGTTGGCAATGACAACATCTTTAATTATTCCAAAGAAAGAGGAATGACGAAAGGACAGTATTGTATGAGGACATGCCCACATATGACCAAATATGACCAAAACGATTGATTAGCAACGACTACGTCAGGGATAGATAATAACTTTATGCATGGTGAGGAAGTACGTGGAAACCTGGATAAAAGTCAATCAATTAATTAACTATGGAGATCGTAAAAAGGAAAACAATGCAAATGGCGAAGATCATCAAGAGCATAGTTGGTAACGGTGCCGAAGCCTTTATGCCAAGGCAGAAGCTCAGGTGGAGGCCGAGATGCGGCAACAAGCCAAGGAGCCCCGGATGCTAAAGGCAGGGCAGATGGGGCGAGGCGGACGTCGGCGGTGGCGGTGGCGGTGGCGGCGGCGGTGTCGACGGCCGGAGACGCAACAGCCTCCTTCGCCGCCAGTAAAGCGTCGCGTCAGGGCGGTCGCTGGGGAGTTGCAACAGTTGCTCACTCGATGCGACCCTCTCTGCCATGGCGCGGCCTGTGGCGACGGGGGCGAGGACGCGACGCGACGGGGTGGGGGCTGCGAGGGCGGGGGCGGAGAGAGCCCGTGGCGGCGGCTGCTGCTGCTGAAACATGCAGGGCGGCCGCGCGTGACCGGACTGGAGCTGCCGCGACGAGGGCGGCGGCGGAGGCGGCGGACGCGGTGACTGCTGGAGAAAGAAGCGGCGCTGGAATTTGCGAGCAAGTGGTGCGGGTGGACGTTTTTGGCTATTGTTCCTTGCCTCTGATTCATAAAATATTCTGTCTCACTTTCCTCCTCCCCTCTTACACACACCCGCACACGCTAACACACACACACACATACACACACTGACGAACGTATGCGTACACATACTAACAAAACACTCTTTGGCACATGTACTCACGCGTACTCTTCCTTCTTCGCAATTACACTCGAAGTCAACATTTCAAAATATCCGGTAGCCGATCTAACACCACACTTCCAGGTACACACATCTTAGATTCTGTGTTTTTCTCATGCGTGAAGATTGCTATTATATAATTTCCTTTTTTACTTCTCCAACTTGTAGGTAAAGTAAAAGTTTTGAAAGTAAAGTAATAATTGTAATCAGCAGAAAGAAACCAAAACTTCCATCACTGCAGTATAAATAATCGAATGACCGATTCTTAAGTTTCTCAAGCTCTATATATAATATTTTGCCAACTATATTTTTTAAAGTGATGAAAGAAGTTTAAATAATGAAAAATGATTATAAGTACTACTTTTGCTAAAACTTCAAATCTAAGGGTCACTTACTTTGAACATAATTGCTCTGATGCAATGAATCAAAATGCATTTAGTAGAAAGTTTCTTGGGCACTTGGAAACATTTCATTCACTTTGGTGAATTTGCACAATGTCGTCGAGATATTTGCGAAAAACGGAAAGAGAGTATATTTAAATTTTGTTCTAAGAGGCAAAAAAGGGAGATATGAGTAATTCTTACGACATCGCATACGAAATAATTTGTAGAACTATAAGTGTCGAAAATATTTTAACTGCAATACCTACAATAAGAATGTATGGAACTCAGATATTCAATACAATTTCATAACGATACCGAACAAGAATGTATTTCTAAAGCCTGATCCGATTGTAACTCGTACGAGACACGGCTTAAACAAAAATAAAATTATATTCACCGTAATAACTTCAATAAACTCTAAATGGTATATTAAGTGTGTTATCTTCTATTATAAAATAAATCATTAAAAAATTATATTAAAAAATTCTGAACCTAATATTAACATCTCTGTACCATCTTATTTCGATAATGAATATCTTCGGCACCTGCTCTTTGTTTATGGCAATCGAATCTTGCTGGACGGAAAATATTTTATTAATCTATTACACAAAAGCGAATTCCGAACCTTTGTGACACACATCAACAGAATAACAACGGAAAATGAAATTCCTGCGAGTTGTAGAAGAATGTAACTAAGTAGAACATCAAAGAAACGCGGGTAAAGTAAAGGTTTTGAACTTTGTTTTCAAAGAATATACGAAAATGTTGGGAACCGTATCTTATATGTACGAAGAAAGGGACTTTTCCTTTTCTTAAGCATACAGAAAACAGAAGTAAGGAACAATGAACAATAACAGTTTGAAATTCCACATTTAATTTATTATTTATTATCCTGATGAAACAATACACATATCCCCCAATAGTGTTTTGTAGTTAAGAAATCTTATACAGATCTTTACAGGATTAATAAGCAAATAATAAAATTAATATATGTCTTACAACACAAATATGAAAGGAAGTGTGTGTTGCGGGATGCATCTGACCTGCTTCCTAAGAGCAGAGAACTGCTCAGTGTTTGTGTCTCATATTCATTCAAGATCATTTTTCGAGAATTCACCAAGGTAGTTTATAGACTAAAATAACTATGTTACGAATATGATTGAAATGTAATTATTCGAATTCGATACATCAAATTAACGTTTGTGGGAAAATTTGTGTGTTCCTATAAAACAAGTATAGAATATGAAGTTTAATGAAAATGTCCGCCGATGACATTTGATACGAGATGGTGTTCACCAGAACGAAAAAAACGCATTTTCTTATAAATCGTTCTCGCTGGCTTCCTTTCTTAGTCTGGGAGGGCGCGCACTCCCCTTGTCTGCCTACGACTGCCTATACTTAGGCAGTCTCTGTCAAGGATCGGAAACTTGGTACTACCACTCATTCTCAGCTTTTCTCGGCAGGATCGTAGGAGCATGCTCTGTAGGAGCGTGATTTTTGTTGTGATAAGCACTCTGTGTACATGGTAGAAAATAACTGAATATAAATTTTAATTAATTTAAAAATTGGTGAATTACAATACCATATACTTTCTCCTATTATTTGTAATGGCCACTCAAAATTACGCGAAAAATCTCACATTTTCTCACACTTTATGTTATGTTTACTTCGATTTCATTTTGAACAGATTTTTTCAAAACAATCTGTCTTCAATATCAAAATTGTACGAAGATTCATTTTTTTTTACTTTTTAACTTTTCTAAAATACAGAGATTGTATTGCTTTTCTGACCTTCATAAACAGACCCTAAAATATTTTTTATTAACTAATTACTTTTCCAAGTTTCGGACCTATTTGGATTCTTTTTCAAAATTCTTAAAAAAGTAATGAAAGTGGTTTCGCTTAAAGAATAGGGGATTATATCAATAAAATTGTTCAAATTTTTTGAATTTATTAAAAAATAATTAGTATTTTTTTAATTACGAGTTTTGCCTTGTTTTTTCATAATTTTCGGACAAATATTTTTAATTTTTTTTATTATAAAAAGAATTTGTGTATAAAAATGTCAATTTATTGACAATACTGTAAGGAATACATCCTGTAAATTTTAATAAATTGTGAATAATGTTTTCTGTGAAAAGATAAATTAATTACAAAATAAGTATATTTTCGGCAAATGCCATTTTCTTTAAAAAATGTAGCGTCTATGTCGACGCAACGCGTTTCCTAACTCCATAAGGAGCGTTGAGTGCACTAGACTCCCTGACTTGACAACACATTTGAAAAGTATCTGTTCTTGCCACTGCTCTGCTAAAGGATTCCTGATCGTACTCTGAATAATCTTCTTCAGTGGAATAGACCAATGGACCAAAAGACGATCGGAACTGAGGACTTTGATTCCGGCTCTAGTCTTCACTTACCACGACTCAGTCACAATTGGGAAAACATCCCCGTCTTGCACGGAATTCAGGCCTAGCGTAGGGAGATTCTTTCACCAGTCGCGGGTGTTATTAAGGTCGGTAATATTTATAAACAAGAACGAATAATATTCCTTCCATAACTATAGCAAAGAGAATAGCTTCGTTGACTTCCAAAAATCGTCGATTGGTCCTCGGTTTCTCTTTGCTTAATTCCGCTGAGGTTTCGGCGCTGAGGACCGTCCCGACCCTCGGCACTGGACGCGCTGACAGTGTGAATATAGCAGAGAAGCATTGTAAGTTTGAATGAACGTGTACACGTGGCGCGATAGGGAGCGATTAGGAGAGAAACGTACGTCAAGGGGCACAGGGGCAACGTAGAGCGGGGAGGAGTGGGAAGGCCTGGAGGCAGAGAGGGGAGGAGATGACGCGACTGGGGAGGGCGGGGCGTTGCGGGGCAGGCAGGGCAGATTGCAAAAACGACGAAAGCGTGAGGCCGAGCACACCGAACGCAGGTATGTGGCACGCACGAGGCGGACAGAAGGGATGGCGAAGGGAATGAAGAGGTCAGGCGTGAGGCGACGAAGTAGTGGGTAGAGTGTAGTCGAGTTGAAGGGGAGTTGAGGTACGGTGCGACATAAGGTTTATTGGCTTGGCGCTCAGTGGGTCGAAACAATGTCAATAGGGACCGCACAATATTTCCAGCAATTAAACACTTCAACATAAATGTGTTACATCACATACTTTTTTGCTTTATTTTAAACTTTGGTGATTTACTAACAATTGAGAGGGTTCAACAAATATAAGCCCTGTTCCTCTTTTAAACGTCATTTCCTACATCCGTGGAAACATTGCAGCCATTTTTAAGAGAATGTTTCTTTCATTAGCTTCAAGGAGATATGACGCAAAAACTACTCTATTTATCAAACACAATTTGCATGACCATTTTTAAAAGTCTGATTTTCTAAAACAGATTGCATTTACGACAAAGTTCTCTGTTTTCAAAATAATACTTTTGCAATATCAATTGTTTTGTAATTTTCGAAAATACAGTTTGCCGAAAATGGAACCAGCACCATTTATCGTCGTTTGATACATACGGCTTCCAACTGGCAGGACCTCGAGTTCGTTTGCATCAAGAGGACAGTATCAATTTTAAAGAAAATTTAAAGAAATTGAGCTGCTTCTGAGAAAAAAAATTGTGTTCAACCTTTTTTGAAAATGCCCCCATTGCACGCAAAATTACGCGAAAACTACCAATATTTTTGAAAAGTTGCACTGACTTCTTTTAATGTCTCTCATTGAAGAAAAGATTTCATTGACGAATAAAATATCTTTCTTCAATATGGCAGTATGAGGATGCCGCGGAAAGAACCTTTGCAATTTTCGAAAAAATCAGGGATTTCAATGAAAATGAGGCCATTATCATTCTTTTGAGATCTTTTTACGCTATCAGAGAACAAAGTTTTTAAAAAATAGGCTGGAGACTTTTTGAAAAAATTTAAAACATTTTGACACATCTTGTCAGGTAACCTTAAAATACTCGCTTCAAACTCGTAGGACTTCGAGTTTGTTTGGGTCGAGAGGGGAGTATCAATTTTAGAGAAAATAGTCTGAATTGTTTATGAGATAACGTTAACCACAGGCAGGCCACAGGCAGGTCACAAGCAGACAAATAGACCAACGTTTTGTCGTCAATCGATTTTTTGGTATTACGAACACAACATGTTATAGGAAGTAATGAGCTAGCAATTGGAATAATATTTATCCTTTTTATCTCGTTTTTACCCGCAGCAATGCCACACTTTTCTCTGTACTATGTAAGCAGTATGCAAGAATGTAAAAGGAAATGATATTTTGTTTTGAATCATTTTTGTCTATTGTCATTTGCATTAGAAAGACATTGTCACTTTAGAAAGACGCTTCACGATTTGCGCTCTTTATGCTGTAGTGTCATTACTTAACTATCTTGGTTTAAGCCAGTTGTATGCGTTGTTCCAAAGATAAGTAACGATAATCAAGAAAATTGAAAAATAATGAAAATTAAGGGGACGTGAAGAGAAGAGGAAATACATTAAGAGCAAGACAATAGCATCAGTAAGATGAAAAAAAAAGATAAAGGATAAATGTCATACGAAGGAATGAAGAGGGAAAGAAGAAATAAAGAAAAAAGAAGGGATAAAGATTGAAAGCAAAATAAAGGGTTGAAGAGCACAACAAAGAACGAAGAGAAGAAAGGATGAACAGGCAGAGCGACAAGAGGGGATGAAACGGAAGAAGAGATGAAGAGAAAGAAGATAAAGGCGAAGAATGTAGAACATAAACAACATGAGATTTAGAACTAATGTGTATTATGGTAGACTTTTGAGTTTATAAATAGAAAAAGTATTGCACTGACATTAATGAGTGCTTTTAGTACTTGAAGTACGTGGAGAGAACGACGATCTCGTTCTCTTGGCTTGGGACACCTTTGGGCTCGATTGGGACCAGTGTAGAGCGCGACGCGGAGCGAGAGCGAGCGGGGCGGGGCGGCGCGGGGCCGAGCAAAGAGCGGAAGGTGGGGGCGGGGCTGCGTGCATTGTAGCGTGCGCTCCCGAGTGCGGGTGACACGTGAGCGATCGAGGGCGCGGGCGGAGGGCTGCGGCGCGAGGACGTCAGAGGACGGGGGCCGGAGACGGGGGAGGCCGAGGAGGCCGAGTTTCTCTGGGAGCGTTGCCCCGGACTGGTCGCTCGTCATTTCTCGTTTGGAAACACTGGTCAGATGGGGAATGCTAAACAAATACCGTATATAAAAATAATAATAAGTTAATGGCAATGAAGTTCCCTGTGAGTGCCCGTCAGTCTCCCCGATGTTGTTTCACGGTAAAACCCTATCCTTGGGGCAAGAGTAGTGTCGTGTGACACTTCTCGGTTTGCTGGTGAGGAAATAGTCTGTGTCTGTGTCCTTTGAGAACTTAATGATAAACAAAAAATAAATAAATGCTACGAATATCTGGTATTTGGTTTCCTGTGTCGTTCAACGAATAGGTTACCTACGGTCATTCCAAATCCTTTTTTATTTATATAAAGTATCAGGGATCTTTAGGACACATTCTACGATGAAGACAATAATAATAATAATAATAATAATTGTACACTTAAGAAAAATTAAATTGATAAGGTACAGAGAGAACCGTGGGGAAAATGCATGGCAAAGAAGTTGTAGTATTCTTCTTCCCGACCATGGTTTGGGGCAAGGGAGCTGTCATCGACACTCGTACAGACCTCCGGGTGGTTCACTGGCCATATATTCTAATTCCATTGAAAATCCTAAAATTAATAAACAATAAATAAAACTTTTAAAACGGTATAAAGGATTGGTGACGCCACAGCAAAGTAGTAATAAGCAAATAAAATAACATTTGTATCTCTTGAAGAGATTTTAAAGGCTATACCTAGTTTCCTTTGGCTATGCAGATTGATCACTGGCTAATTACGCGAACATCCATGGATTACAACAAAGTTGAGCGTTAGTGTACGTTCGATTATATTGTTAATTATTTATAGTTGCTAATGACAACTTCATATTTATTTCACCCTGTTTTCCTACATGTAAGACTAGAATATGAAAGAATAAAACATCTCTCTCTTCGATGAAAGAATGGTTTTGTATCTCACGTGGAAGTCAAATTGTAGTATTTTGTTTACAAGAGTCAGTGTAGGTAGATTTTGCATGGTTTAATTCAACATTTAATTTTTTACGCTCAGATACCTGGCGAAGAACGATATATATATTTCACAGAAGGCATAGATTCCCCACGTCGGATGGTCAAACAACGGACTTCAATTTAATCAGAAAATCGGATATAGTATGTATTCGTGGATGCGATTATCTTTGAACAGAGATAAAATATGCACAAATAAGATCAAATCGATAATTTTTATATAACATTTCTTGATCTTCAAACACCACAAGCACTGAAAAGAAACGAAGCAAGGCGGATAGCGTCTGTACACAAATGAAACTGATTCGGTGGAGAGAACATAAACCTTAATGATTTGAAAGGTCGTAGAATACAGAATCGTAGAAAAATTTGGATAGAAACTGGTATACAATTGGCATACGTACTTACGACAATCATGTTATTGCATAAACCAAACCAAAATAATGTACTGGAAACAAATAAGAAAATGTATGTTTTATTGTGTACATTCATAGTGCGTACAAATTCATGAAAAAGAAAAATGAGTACTGCATATGTATTTATTCCATTCTCAAGGTACTAGATGACTTAAATGCAATTGTTCATGTTATTATCATGAATCATTAACGGTAATAATGATCGCTATCGTGGAGGAAAAAGTAGATCATAAGAATCACGTAGTTGATGAACGATTCAATCTTCAATAAACCAGTGGTGCTAAAACAGAATCGCCCGTACTTTCACGCAAAAGTACTCAAATTATTGATAATTGGTACATGACCTTATTTCAAAATTTATCTTCAAGAAACAGATTTCATTAAGAGAAAATATGTCTATATTTAATATTTTAGTTGCAGAACGACAACGAAAAATTTGGATCTTTTGCAATTTTCGAAAAATCCGACGGACGCCATTCTCTTAAACTCTCCTCCACATTATTCAACAAGAAAATTTAATAAAAAACAAGCCAGCCATTTTTTTGAAAATTTGGAAAATGTCACAGGAGATTCGTATAAAGTACCTCCAAAAATTAAAATATCGGTTTCAAATTCATGTGACCGCGGCGTCAGCGAGATCGAGTGGGGAATATCAGTTTTGGAGAAAATCGGCAAAACAGTATAGCGGGTAGCGTGGTTCACGGACAGATAGACGGATGGACGGACGGACGAACGGACGGTCAGATAGATGTTTGGGCGTCATTCGGTTGTGGTCAAGGACCCACAAAACCTCAATTATGACTACCTCACATGGTAGAGGACTTTTTTCAAAATTTAAAAACCTGATTTTTCCACTTTTTCCTTACCATGGCCCTGTTATAAGAGTTTTTCTGACGCAAATTCGCCGTATTACCGCGCAGCATTACATAACTTTCTCTCTACTCCATAGCGAAAAAGCAGTAAACGCGAATCTGGATAATACAAGAGTTGTCTCTGCTTTATTTCGAAATACTATTAACTCTTAACTGTAAGCTCTGCAAAAATATATGTATTAATAATGTTGGGTTTTCTTCTGCTGCTATAACTGACACTCTAAAACTCTCATTCCAAACAATTATCCGTACCTCGCCTGCAAATAATGTATGTAAATGGGTAAAGTTTAACAACAATTTTACGTTTATAATCAAAGGGGTGTGTATTCTATATTCTGTTGCATAAAATGAAAAATTACTAAGCAATAAATTCAAGGGACATAAATCGAAACAAACGTAGAGACCACAAATGTAACTGTGAGTCAATAATATATTAATAAAGGTTTTTGTGCTGGTTCAGATTTTAAATAATGAATTCACGTTACAAACAAATCTCAATTTGATAATGCTTGGTAGGAGTGAAACAAGATGAAAACGCTGTCAAAATCTTGCAATTTAGTTCATGAACTATCAAACTGACATATTATTGTTCCCAGAATTAGAATTCATTAAATCTAAAAGCACGTAATGCACAATGAAACCATGAAATTTAGAATATGAGATGTTCCCTGTTTTCTGAAGAAACTTCTACAATTTAGAATTTAAAAGATGGATTTTAAGAAGACCATTAGTGGACTTTCAGCGTTTGAGCGCCGTATACGCTACCACTCACTTCGTATGTCCTACACAGTAAAATTATAAAATACACTTTCGTCGCTCTAAACCTTAATCGGGCAATAAACCTTTACAAAGGTCAAGAACCTTGGAGAAGCATAAAAGCTGCAGATAAAAACGCTCTGAATATTTTCCCTATCACAGAAGTATGCACGTCAGTTTCTCATTGCATGAAAATTCCGTGATATACTGTAATTATCCATGAAAGAGATTATTATATACCGTCATGACATGGGTTATTGATTTTTCACGCCACATGTAAAGAGCAGACTTAAGTTGCGATGTCTCTTTGGATTGATTAAAATTTCGCTTATTCGCGCGCGCCAATTGCTGGTCATTAGTCCCATAAGTGTAATGGATATTTTTATCAAGGGAGGTGAGATATACTTCTGTTGGATGTCAATTGATTGATTACTAGTGATGCCGCGCGCATAAAGTACCAATGTTATTAGACCCGTAAATGTAGTGCATGTGTTTTGCTCGGGTTATGGAGGTGATGTTGCCCCTCTGAATGTCGAGGTCCGGCGCCAATCTACCATCGGCTAGTGAGGTTTTCCTCAACCAGGTATTTCCCACCAACGGGGTACCGCCCCAGCCGGGAGAAGCTTAAGCTCCCGACCGGTCTCCCGGCATGTGTGGTAGTGTAGGGCATGTAAGTGATTGTGTAAGGTATAGGATAGAACAAGAAATGGAAGGGAAAGATCGCGCGCAGTCCGTGGCCCGTTTGGTAGGGTACTGCTCCAGCATTCGCCTGATATTGATCAACGAAACCATGGAAAACTACCGAACAGCCGGCCACCTACAAGCAGCGACAGAATTCGACTCGGCTGACTAGTGTCGAAAATTCTGCCATCGTCAGGACTCGAACCCTAGGACCTCCCAGTCAGAGGCGCTACAGTGACATTAGTTGATGTCTGAACCACCTGAGTCGTGGTTATATAAAATTTTGAAGGAACGTGCGAAGTTAAAAGAATATTTTGAACATAACCAATAACGTACTGTCCGTGTTTTACGATAATGAATAATATCAATTAATGCAATATATGAAAAGTGTTAAGAGTTATGCCCATAGACGAACAAATGGTCAGTTTACAACTCATTAAATAAGGGAACTTACAAAAAGCTTTTGCTTTTCAAACCTCTGCGTCTAGCATCCTCCTTTATACCTTCGATTTCCTTACGTTCGCCAAGCATGCTGTATCTGCTTGTGTATCTCCTCCCTCATCATTTAAAAACGATGGGACGAGATTCAGCACCTGTCAAAATATAATTTGCTTGCAACATAGTATGCAGTTCTAAACGAGATGACGAGGAGGATGCAATGGTAATCACGACACATTTTTGTTTTGGTGGTATAACGCTTAGTATATCGAGCTCTTGTACCCGAGTTTGCGGGTAAGAGAAGCGGGGGTAAGAAGCTGTAGGCTTTTATGGTTAAAAGGCGTCTTTCTTCTTAGGGAAGTAAAGCCGGCTGACCCATATGGTAGATTCACTGCATGTAAAATATCCTCCAGCCTAAAAGAAGCCTCTGAGCTACATTGAAATCGCCTATTCATCACCTTAGTGATACCTTTTTCTCCGCTAGATGGTAAATGGAGCGTAGCGAAATTTACGTGGTCAGACGGAAGAACGAGCTTGATGCCCGAGTCTCGCCACGTAAACGCCACGTAGGTTGAAACTGAAACTGACAGCTCGAACCTTCAATTTTGTTACAGGAAAATTTTTTTGTCTTGGAGGTGCATATAATTCACCTTGGATTGTAGCATAACAGAAGGCGTTATGCTAAAATTTAATATTATTATCGCACAATGTCATCAACTTTTTGAGATTCCCACCAGAACGTCCAACATAGCAAAATGTAATCAACATACTAATATTAAGACTTCTTATACTAAGTTTGAACATAAAGAAAACGTTTTACTATTTTATATGTAATTACTACATAAAAATTATCTAAAAAGTAGACAGTAAATTTTGATACATTTATTAACTAGTATATTACAATGGCGTCTTTCTTCTTTTCATCGTCATTCTAGAATTCAATCACGTGTACATTCTACCCATTCTTGTCTCTGTCAGTATGTGTCCTTGTGAGTGCGGTAGTGCTGTGATGCTTCCTGAAAGTAAATTACCTTTCCAAATTTTAAAAACGTATTTGAGAGGATGAAGCAATGACAAAAGCGATTTTTTATGTGGCCACCTTCTCCACATTTTCCGCTTTAGTGACGAGTGTATGATCGTAAATCAGTTTTGAAAACGTGTTTACTTTTTGAGAATCTTGATTTCTCTATAATTTAAGAACTTGAACTCCTGTACAGTGAAAATTCTTTTCTCAATAAAGGCCAACAGAACGCATTGTTTCTTCAGAACACACCGTTAGCTAGCCGGCAAAGTCAAACAGTCGACCCAAAATGCCAAATACATAATAAAATTTTACGAACATAAAATACATACAATTTTGATATTTGTGGTATTATATGCAATAAGATGCACAGTGAGTACGATATCAGTGAATTGAGATTGTTCCACACTATGAGAAATATGACGACTGTATTTTTTTATTGCTTCGTGTATCAATTACATAAACTTATAATTTTGAAAGTGTTATAAATATCCTCTCCCAAACTGGCAATAAAGATTCAATTACGATTTGTTCATTCGAATTACCTGATTTCCTCAGTCAAATTATTTTTGAATTAATATTAATAAATTCCAATATACTGGTATGTTCACGAAAACACTTATTTTTGTACACGAATACAACAGAAATATCCTTGTTGCCATCAACTTGAGCAAAGTAATAACACAAATTGAAAAACAATACAATATACGCTCTGACGTTTACTCAGGTCGCATGGTACGGTACGAATACGGGGTACTGGTATGCATTGTCATGCGGGTTATGTTTCAACGAAGCTACGTCGCCACCCACCACAAAATATTCTTATTATTCGACTGTATGTTTACGTAGATTAACAGCTATTCCACAGAAATGAATCTCTTTACGAATGAACCAATATTTCAGCAGACTCTGAAGTATTCAAACCATGTCACATATAATATGGCCGAAATCCAAGAGCAACCATACTGGAAAAAGGAACTATAGGGATGAAATGGTGTGATGTTAGATTCACTACTGGTGTATTTTATATGAAATAATATGAACAATTTGGATGGATTCTGATCTGAATTTGTTATTATGGTTCATTTAAATTTTATTACGAAGTGCTTTAGATTCACAAGTTTTAAAGAAATATCTACCGACACCAATAAAAGAGATTAAAAAAAAGTGCTCGGTTTCGTGCAGAAAGTTTAAAACCAGCATTTTTTAAAACATCAACAAAAATATTATCATATTAAGATAAACACTTCTGTAAGGATAAATTGGTTCATATCTGGATGCGAATTTTCCCCCTTCTTATTTGCAAACCGCATTGAATTTGGGGTAGTGTCGATTGTGTCTGCTATGTAGCACCATTCCGGAATAAGGAAGATTGTAATGGAACTAGTGGCCTGCAGCACCAAAAATGCTGCTGAAAAAAACACAAACAATATTTTCCAGAAAGTAGAAAACACACCGCAAAACAGAAAACATACTTTCGTAAAACACTGCAACAAACTAAATATTTTAACAAAAGCAGCCTTCACAAATAGTGCAATAGCAAGTATAGAAAACACCGACACAGATTAGAACAGTCCTTTATATGCCGTTTGGCGTAAAGTGGCACGTTGCTCACTCCGAAAGAGACTGTCATCAATAACTCGTCTGGCATCTCCGTAGGCAAATGGAAATAGGAATAAAAACCCCATTATCCAGACGCAGAAAAACTCCCGATATCTAGAGAGAGCGTAGGCTTCCGCGGCCGGAGTCAGTATAATAATAATAATAATAATAATAATAATAATAATAATAATAATAATAATAATAATAATAATCCCGATATCTACGCCTACGAGTCGCACACTACATGAATGACCCCTTCGCATACTCAGTACGGTACATTTAGGATGACAATATAATAAGGGTGGGAATCGAACTGAGTGGTGGTAACTACGGTACAAGTGACTCTCGAGAAAATGAGAATGCATTTATTTCTGTTAGCTGAAAATTACTTGAATTCGAGGAGCGGCACACAGAAATGTAAGAAGAGTGTGTTTGATCTGTCGCTGTCGATTTGTGAATAATGTCAATAAACTGCACACTTTATATTGGTACCTGATTGTGTAGCCGTACCTGAGCCGTACAAACTGTAGACGGATAATTGATAAGTATGAAAATGTAAATACAACGTGAATGGCAGGGGAACGCGTAAAATAACTTTTACGAACTCACACTTTGTCCATTTTACGTGCGGTGGCTCGCATCTGAACCCGAGAATCTAGAGGCGGACAGCCACTTCTCTGCCGTTAGGCTACCCAACCTTCCCAGAACAAAATTGACTTTTCGCTTTTTCTTCCTCCGCAATCCCCATTCCATGCAGGATTCACCCACGCTCGGGCCGTGTGTTCGCGGGCGTCGTCGGCGAGTGCGGGCAGGGGCCGCAGCGCATATCCAGAGGCGTAAGACCATACCTGGGGTGAACGAACGATTTGATAGATAAGTGATAATGAACCTTGTATACGAATAGAAAATGAAACATGGTGGAATAAGAGGCAGCGGAATCACGAAGGGAACAGACGTTGCCAATGCCATACGGGGGCTAGAATTCGAACCCCTGAACCGAGGGGCGACGCTAACGCGCGGCTAACGCTCCGTTATCCTACGTTCGCCCATGCGGTTTTTGCTTTCCTAGGCGTTCCCCATTCCGAGCCCGCGCCGTGTGTTCGCGGGCGTGGTCGTGGGTGAGTGCGGGCGAGCGTCGAGCCGCGCGCCGCGGGCGGGCGGGAGGGACGGCGGTGCGGCGGGCGGGCGTGGGCGGGGCGGGCAGGGCGCCGTGGCGGGCGCGCGCGGCGCGTGCGCGGGCGGGCGCGGGGCGGTTGGCGGGGGCGGGGCTTCGGCGGGGCCCAAGCCGCAGGTGTGCGCCTCCCGCCCCTCCCGCCACGCCCCCCCCCGACCGCGCCCGATCGCGTTTGGACGGTAGAGCGCCGCGCCGCGGGGAAGGCAGGCCCTGCCCGCGCTTGGGCCTGGGCGTCAGAGCGGCGAACCGACGGTTCCACGACGCCTCCGGCGAGGAGGCGGACGACCAAGCGCCGCTGAAGAAGCCATACGTGAATGCGCCACACCTCCACGCCCCAATGGTTTCACGATACTTCCTTGTACTGCGTGGGTTAAGTTTCGTGATGCGTCTACGAACACACCAATAAACATTTAATGCCGTTTTTATTCGTGAAGCTCGAAATGTCAGCGATGTGATTGGTGTTCCTCTGCAGCTCTTTGTGTAATTCTACAGTTCTTCCCATGATAAGACACGGTAGCATGCAATGCTAATAATCAAAGATTGTAATAATGCAACTAACAATACCGGTAAATAGGGAAACAATGAATGAAATCATTCATACAAATCTGTAACAGAGATCCATGAATTTCTGATGTCGGTGTTTTATTGGCATAATTTTTACGCTGGAAGGGCTCGCGTAATCACGTTCGTTATTGAAACATGCACATGCGGGTATGTCTTTAATGGGTGATGGGCTATGAAATCGAGAAGTATTTTATTTAACTAAACACTGAACTCTATGTCATTTATTTATGCTGTACATTTATCGCGAAAACTCTCAGTGACGATTGGTGCCGTGAATATGTCGTAAGACTCAGAAGCGAAATGATGGGAGGGGTAGTTTTTATTTTGGTAATGTTTCTAACGTAACATGGGGAGCTGATGTGCAAGTATTAGTGTATCAAAGCGGCTCCATTATATTTCTTGAATTTAGCTCCGAGGGGAATATCGTGATAGGACCTAATAGTTTACGATTTGTGAAAGTTCGATTAATGGATGTGACGGTGCATGGCTGGAGGAACACGTATCTCCATGAAGTCATGTCTCATTTTTACTATCGCTTATTTCAAGACAATACTGACAGCTGAAAGGATGATCCCTATCCAAGTCCCATATCATAGGCTTAAAATATATTTTTAAACATTTTTCACCTGACCTTCGTGTTTTAGTTATTATCGTGTTATTAACGTACGTAAATTACGTTTAAGAAACCTGCGTTTGTAATGTATGATGTTGTTCCATGAATTGATATGAACAGATTTCTCATGTCGAATGCTAGGAAGCAAATATCTAGAATAATTTACGTGTCTTTGATGGATTCTCATAAACACGCGTATCCCATTTACACGTGTTATTGTGTTGTAATTATAGTCTCATGTTAGTTAATATTATTCTGGAAACATTATCCTTAAATTTAGTACATGACCTAGCTGTGTTAAATCCTGCCATCTTTATATTCACACATTCCTTGCTAACTATCATTTTTTGTAAATTCAGTATCATAAATCATTTACGTCATAAATCTTACGTGTAAAAGGAAAAAAAAGTAAAAATTGAATGTTTCAACCTAAAAGTAGGCCTTCGCTTTAACTTTTCAGATGAAAAACTTATCAGCTTTTAAGCGTTTTTACAAAGACTAGTGATTCAGAAAGCTTGCATGCCTCATTACATTTATGAATTAAGATAATAACAGAAGAGTGTGTTTGAAGAAGTGACCAAGAGTGTCGACAACCTTTAAACTTGTGACTAATGATAGAATTGATTTGATGGTACGAAAACAATAACACTAGTAACAAATACAAAATTCTTGAAGTGAAACACGTTCTTCAAGAGTTTGATACTTATACGGCTTATGTGAAGCGTTTTTTGTCTAAAAGTGCACTTAGTCACATTCTGGCGTATCAAGTTTGTGAAGGTTTTGTTTTTTTCTTTTTGTAATATACTGGCGTATCTATATCAAGTTTCGCAAACCGTTAGCAAGGTTACGATTAATAATATTCACAACAAATGTATCTAGTGCTTGTAGTAGCAATACTCGTAGAAGCAGTCGTACAATCTACTCTAGTTTCTGGCAATCAAAATAACACAGAATATAGAAAAAATATGAATGTAAAATTTAAATGACTCATCACATCCACACAATTCGAGCACTACACTACAATAAAAGTTGTTGTTTCTATTATCACCATCAACAATACCCCTACCTATGACAGCATTCAATAAATTAGATGAATTACTCAGTATTACTTATAAATAGAAAAAGAACGAGAAACGTATGTTTTCAATAACACAAATGAGTTTTCCAAATGCAAATAGCAATAAATATGTATTCTCTAATAACCCCTTATAAAAATGCATATTTGCTAGGAGACTACAGTGTATTATTCGCTTCAGAAAAAGACAATAGTGTTTATTTATTAACTTTGCCGCTAGAAATGATGTTGACGAATAATCCAAGTGAGAATTCGTAGATCCGTTATTAATCACAATACATTTCTCAATGAATTACTGTGTTATTACATAATAAACATGGTCTCAGAGATTCCAGGAATAATTTTTGTATATTACTTATTTTTACTATTACAATATGAATATATGTAGTAACTGCAGAGTTTATAAATACGTACATTAATTTGTAAAGTGATCGTGCAAATTTACTCATGTATCTAAGAAATAAAAAATAACGTTATAGTGTGTTCTGTATGGTCTTCTTCCTCAGTATATCGCACTTCTGGTGAGTTATAGATTTTAGTTACAGCCCGTCTCATTGAAGATTTACAAAAAGGATATGAGTCGTTATTTACGAGCTACTACGTTATAATGAATGTTCTCAAAAGAGGAAAGAAGACTGAGGTACGTTCTGCTAATACCACGATCTCTGGTTATTGGTGTTGAAACCCCGATTAAGAACATTCCGCAAACTGTCATGTGCAAACAACTATGGTGATCATAGCATGCTTCAATTTCACAGCCATTAATCTTTCAGCACTTCATTGATCATCGTCATTTCTCCTATTGTGAACACAATGCTAAATGCGGATGTGATTGATTGAGTCAAATTATGACGTGGATGGTTCCGCTTTTTGTATGGCACTTGCATGTAATAAACAAACTAATTTGAGACAGAGGTTTTTAAAGAAACGAGACATATCTACGTGCATAAAAAATACTTCTCACATTATATACAATATTTATTTTCATGTTGATTGAACAGCATCGTCGAAATACATACATTGATCCTTGCCATAAAACAAAAGAACCACGAAGAGAAATAAAGAATAATTTAGTTCCAAGAAGCAGAGTGGTGATGTATATTCTCCATTTCATTCGAAACATCAATCAATCAATACGCTCCATGAAGGACCCTATATTCAATTCTTCATGTCAGTAAAAATGCTCAATACTAATTTCAATTCGCTCTTCTCTTTGCCGAATCCGTCCTGTTCTTAGTATAGGACGATAGCACACGATTCTGGCTACATTACGTTTTCCACACTAATAATTCCCCTAACTTTACGATTTTACAGAAATTTTATAGAAGGGGTTCTCGCAGCCAAATAAGTGTTACCGTAAACGCACCATAAAGTAACAAGCAGGCGATTGCCTCCACCGGTGCAAAAGCACCCGCCTCCCCTGGCTTTTATTTAACATATCGACCGTCCTAATTTGTTTATAAAGGAAATGCCTATTTCGCCTTGTAAACCTATCAAACTTTTGCCATGCAATCCCGTATCCGCGACGGAGAAAAAAAGCAACATAAGAAGGCCGCTTCCCCCTCAGGGAAAAAAAACAACGTAAAAAGATGCACGAACCTCCCCTTTTCCTTCCCTTGGCCTCTCGCTGAACTGGAAGGGTTAACGTCCCTTCTCCGCCAATAAGAACACAGCACATGCTGGGCATGCGCTTTCCCTTTGCTTGCGCACGACTGCCTTCAACTTTTTTCTTCCTTTCAGCTTCTCCTCCTCCTCTTCCTCATCCTCCTCCTCCTCCTCCCGCTCCTTCTCCGCGGCAGGACGTTAACCCTCTCCTGGGGCGCCGCCCTTACCCCCCCTCTTTCCTCTCCCCCCACCGCCGACCCACTCACAGATATCCAGGACGTTTTCCTTGGGCGTTCCGTCTCTTCCTTGGTTCTGCCTGCAATGCGGTACGAAAAAAACACAACGCACACCCCCACGCGCACACACACGCACGAAGTGACAGTTCCTAAAGAAATTGATTCTTCCGAAGTATCCCCTGCCAGACCGACGTGGTGGTATCTATATAAAATAGAACTAAGATCCAAAGATACGAGACTTTTATGGATATTGGAGATAGGACACTGCAAGACATAAGGCGCCTTTCGTAATTTTATAAGAAGCAAGCGGGACACTGTGAGGGTCGTAACGCTGGAGTGAAACAAGGTAGGGCAGCATTTTATGATATGTATAGATTATGAATTAACTGTCTGACCTTTTAGGGTTATTTAATGTACCCCAAAGGAGAGAAGGATTTCGATGTTCTTTATCTATAAGTTCAATAAAGAAAAACATGCCCTTCACCCGAAATATAACATGTCACGTCTTGTAACATATTCTTATATGTACGCATATGCTATGGTCAAAATTCGCTGTCTCAATTCTGATGAGTAATTAAGTGAAAGAGTTTGTGTGCATGGTAGTTTGTTTGCCCCAAACGCAATCAGTGTGAGATCATATTATTAATAACCTTTCGGTACTCGGGCATAAAATGAAATTAATTTTTAATATGCCACTATCAAATAAAACTTGTAGACATAAGACGCTTAAGTTTATATAGTTACTTCTCTTAAGTTAAGAGAAGTAACTAGACGAATGATATTTCTTCACATTGAAAGGATGATTTAGATATTGGATATTACCGATGTCTGTAAGTTTTCTATAACTAAGAAGCGAAAATTTCTGGTTTCCATAAATTGCTTTCTTCGCTTGGTTGGGATTTTTATTCATCACTTAACTATGTGTAACAAAAGGGTGAGGAAGATATTTTGGAGCTAAAGAAAAGTGCAGATATTATATTTCTCTCCCATAGGTCACATTTCTATATTTTTTACGAAAATACCTCTTAATAAATTAAATATTTTTAATGATTTCATTCTACATATAGTCCAGGAATCATTCTTTGCTTTTGTACGCAAACTTCCTACTATACATATAGGTCTCATAGTAAGCGTTTTTGGGGCATCAGAAAAAGTACAGGATAATACTTTTACATAAACTTTTACATAAACTGCATATAACACAGTAAAACTGAGAGTATACAATAATACAAAATAATTTTAAATGGTAAATTTTATTCAGTTAAATACGCAAATTGTAGTAAGATTTATGCTTGTAGGGCACTAGTGTTATAAGAACTATCAATATAATATATTTATCATACGTAGTAATGTACATATAATATGACACAGAGTAATTTCTAAAATGTTTTAAGACATTTTAAGAAACAAGTTAACCAAACAACAAAACTAATAATAATAATAATAATAATAATAATAATAATAATAATAATAATAAAATATAAGAGAATGTTCAGAATCGGCTGAATATACTATACGTATTTCATAACATAACTAGGAAGGAAAATCATGATTCATTTTTTAATTACCTTGAAGTTACGAAGATATGTAATCATTTAAGATATTTCCCTTCTACTCATTACAACAGTTTTTTTACGACGACAATGAGGGTTAACATGACGATGCTTCATTAAATTTTCGATCTTTTAATAATAAAGATATGAAAAAGTAGGTTAACATTTATTCAGCAATTTTTCATTTTTTTATTCACGCTCAGTATTATATTAATTCAATATCGTCAGGAAAGCTTCATGAGATAATGAGCATCATAAAGAAAATCATTATGGAAAAGTGAAAAGGCTGTGTTTGTGAGTTCGGAAAAACTTCCTTCTCACACATTTTAAATCATTTAAACATACAGAGTAATTTTATTACTTTATTTTCTTTGGGAATAAAAAATACAATTATCTGTGTTTAATAACTACAATATAGCTATTCTCTACATCAACTACTCTATGACTACCCATCCACAATATTCGAGACGGATATATTAAATCTAAGAGTTATTTTTCAAAGCAAAATGTATTCAAATATTTCGGGAAAACTGAAATAGAAGTATAAAATAAATAAATTGTTCATAAAAATGAAATTAATAAAATATATGTGACAAAAACCAGTCTCATTCTAGTTTCGCAAATGATAAACCCAAAATCACTTGTTTCATATTTACTTGTAACTCAATTCAATAAGAAAATACGCATTCAGACCATGTGATAAAAATCCCAAAATTCTCTTGGTTTGAACATTGGGATCGTACCACGGAAAGCTTGCACGTTGTCCAACAGACATTTGAGGGATAAACAGTAAATATAACATTATACAAAATTTACAGTACTTATGATTAAGGTTTTCGTAACCATACTCACCAGAAATTGAGGAAGACGCAATACAATAATTTGCACATTTTTCGAAACGTAATTATTTCTGTTGAAAATTATTACGAAATTACAATCAACTCTTTTATTAACACCTGATTGAAAAGTATTATCTATTCTTTTACATGTGGATGATACTGGTTATTTTTTTACAATAAAATATACAAATATATAAGTTCTTTGTTTTACAACTGACTCAAAACCCCCGACACTCATTTCCACACATACACTTTTCAATCCCACACTCCCATGTCCGCACATGCAGTTCTCACTCCCACTCTCGCACATGTATTTCTGACTTCACACTCAGATATGCACTTCTGATTTCTCCACTCGCACATGTACTTCCGCATTCGCACAAGTATTTCTGACTCCCATACTCACATATACACCTCAAACTCCCACACTTGCACATGACCTGATTTCAATACTCGCACATGTACTCTTGACTCCCACCTCGCATATGTACCTTTGAATCCCACACTCACACAAATACGCGTAATTCACGCGTTCACAGCCATGGCACATATCCATTGTCACTTCAGGCACCACAAGCTTTTTACTCATTTACAGACACATCACCAATCCACACATACATACGTACTTATATTTAAACGCACAACCACCTACCAACACGCTTACATTTAGAAACATATACAAACATACCTTCATCCAACATACTTTAATACACTAATATTACACACATATACTCATACGTACACACATACACTCATACGTACACACATACACTCATACGTACACACACACACTCATACGTACACACACATACACTCATACGTACACACATACACTCATACGTACACACATACACTCATACGTACACACACATACACTCATACGTACACACACATACACTCATAAGTACACACTGATGCCACTGAAGTGCCCCTGACATGGAGATGTAAGGATTCGAGTCTCGACGGTGGCAGGTTTTCGAAACTAGGTACGGAGCTACTCGTAGATCGAATTCAGCTGAGGACAATTCTAGCGGCCGGCTGCTCTGATCGATAGTTTCCCGTTTTTTCTCCGATCAACTTCAGACGAATCCCGAAGAACTACCATAACGGGTTACGGACCGCTGGTAGGAGATACCCAGTTTAGGAAAAACCCGCAAGCCGTCGTAGGTTGACACCGCAGCGGGGGAAGATAATCGCCACCTCCCGCAATAAAAAACAAGAACTACACTTACGGAATTAATGACCTTAGCATTTGATACACCCGAGATCCCTAAACAATCATTCAAACATACATACTACTAACATACCTACATTACATACATAGGATTGAGGTCGGGGCTCCCCCACCGGTGGCTGCACGGCCGCGAGTTACTCCTCACATTACCGCTCCCTCCCTGCGCATCCGACGAGACCTTTCAAGAGATCGATAGGAAAGAGTTCCCCGTATCAGGCAAACGGGGATAAGCTACGATAACACCCTCAAGTACAAGACTTTTATGGATATTACAGACTATAAAAAAGAAGATCGCGTTGTTCTGAAAAGGAATGAACATCGTTGGGGTGCCCTGGTGGGGGTTAAGATGTATTTATTCTACGTTACATCTGGGACATGTTGTTTTATACTGGAGCATAGAAATGTTGGTCTGCGCAGTGGTACGAGAGTAAAATAAAAGAAATTTGATGAGTATGGAGTTTTTTGCTATATTGTGGAAAGAAAATAGAACGTCTTCAGCGAGAACGACCGCTATTCTTTAAAAACTAACTTGGGTACCTGGTATACGAATACAATTTTTTACAGTTCTCAGAAATTAAATTACTTTCTAAAAAGTAAATATAATTAAACGACCATTCTTATCACTGAATCGTTAAATTAATCTTATGTAGAGCATTGACTCAATAAATTACGGCGAGTTTTTACACCTAGGGAGCCATAGGAACCAAGGGGGGAAAACGTAAGTTAAAATTGCGAAACCGTATTGCGCGCAATGAATAGAGACGTTGAGCTATTCCTTCCATTCCGCGGCAGAGTTGTTCTGGCATTCATATGCATATCGATACTCTCGAGGTAATTAGCAATTACAGCCGTTATTCAGGCGGGCGTTGTCGAGCGTCCTCCAACTAATTGCTTCACCGCTGAAGGGGCCGCTGCAGCCCGTCCTTCGCAGGCAGCCCGGCCGCAAGAGCAGCGAGTGCCCTGCGGAAGGTGAGCTGCCCGCAAATTAAACGAGCGGTAACCTCACGTCGCTCCGGACCTTGCATAGAGTGTCACTGCCACGACGATATTTAAACAAATTAATTAATACAAGCACAATAAATGTAACAAGTTTTAGATCTAACAATATAAATACTAACAGTTTTTGTGATACACTTAGCTACCATCGCCAGACGGTACGTGGCCTACCATTGTCAGAGTTCTCTCATATTCATTTCAGGAAATAAATCGCACTACAGAAGGTACGATGATAGCAATGGTGCTGGCGATGATGATGATGATGATGATAATGATTACATCATTTGAAGAAAAGGACAATGCATACTAATTTTCCTCTCACCATCCTTAAATTCCTTTAATATATATTTCTTTTTCCTATGACTATGGTGTTTAACACTACCTTTCTGTGGTGTTTAGGCTTGCGCACAGGGGAGCAAAGGGGTCCACTCCCCGGAAAGGTCGAAAGGGGTCCCGTAGCCGTACATAATAAATAATTAATTCTGAAAATAAGAATAATCCCTTATAGCCTTCTTTATGTTGTTACTTTGGGGAATTGATTCATGGCGCATGGTTATGAATCTCTCATCTGGCACGCGTATTATTGAACATAAAATAAATTTTATTTTTTAATTGTATCATTCAAATTAATATTTCAGTTTCCTTGCGGTATGTTGTATTTATTTACTGATAAAGTATGTCGTATGTAAATATAAAACGTATTTTGAAAAATGATGGCCCAGAGTGATCCAAAAATTGCTCTTGGTGGCCCTTCTCGTTTTAATCTGTGCACGCCCATGAGGTTTAAATGCATCGAACCAATTAGCATCCAGTACAAATTATGCATAACATATTTTTCTATTTTGAAACATTTTTCACAAATTATCTGACAATTCTAGACATTATGATGGTTGTTTAATTTTAATCTATTGAGGCAAATTTTTAGAATAGCTTCATTACATATTGCTAGGTTAGGAATGATACACTATCATACCAGAATAAAACCAATGGGTCATCTCAGCATTCCCTCTATGAACCTGATCGAGATGGAAGTCATTTTCCCAGAACCATAATAAAATTGTAAACTAACGCACTTAAATATCATTATTAACTTTTTTGATAGTAAGTACAATCTATAATTGTATAGAAAGAGCAAGTACAACAGTTCAATAAGTAGTAAATCGCGATACTAACAATAGGTTACAAATTCGAAAAACGACAAAACGTTTTGTTTGGCGTTTGCCATCAACGACAACGACAAATAGTTACGAGTTCTATCACATAATCCAGTGTCGCCTATGATTTCAGAAGAAGGTGATTACTGAAAATTGTCCACCTCATCACCAGATTGTGGTTTTTTAGGAGAATGTTCTCGAATTAGAAACGTTGTCTAAATTAAAGCGCACCCGTATTTCTCTTTATAAGAACATTTGGATGATATAAGTTTGTACTAGTGTTTGGCAGCTCTGCCGTGGAATTGTTTGTCAATGGATAGTAGCAGTTATCTTAACAAGCAGGATCGGTGTCATCCTAGTTTTCGTAGTGCGTCTTAATTTTTATGCTGTATATCGTAAATTATTGAGTGTAAAGGGGATATGTACGTGTAACTTCTATGTTACACAGTTACTAATATCCTATATTAACGTCCAAACATAGTAAGCTGAAGTTGTTCTTTATGTACTTGTGTAGCAGTATCTGTTTCAATATTTGGACGAGATTAAAAATTCCTTCATTAAATCAGTCATTGAGACTAAATGGTCGAAGAAGAAACAAATTATCTTCACTTTCTAAAGCGTCAGAGATATAAGCTACCGAGAGACACGAAAAAACATTAAGGGAGGTTTTAATTATAGGCAGCGCAAACAAAAAAACTGGTACAATAAAAAAATTAAAGAAGAATATGCCATGAGAGTAAGAATATAAATTAAGATTCTGTTCACAAATTCAAAGCATACATGGCGATGACTTTGAATGTAACTGGAACTCTATAATGTGTAACAAGAAAAAGGAAAACATTTGATCCAGCACTGGATCCGGATCTGTATCCCATCTTCATCTGGATCAAATTTTCCTCATAGCCTGTTTCTTTCTTTCTCACCACACTACGTACTTACGTATTCATGATAAAGTATTTAAGTGCTGCTCGCAGTGTGGCGCTTGTACGTCAGAAAAACTCGTAATGTGGGGCCGTGATACCAAAAATGTGCATAAATCTTCTTCCAGTATATGCTGTTCCTTTAGTTTTTATAACCAATCTTGATCCTTATCGTGTTGTGTAGTCACAATTCACATTTTGTGTGTCCTTGATGTGGAAGAAATTAATTGACAGCAAACCGTCCGTCCGTCTTTAGTCAACACTAGCACCTAAAGCGTTGAAACAATTTTCTCCATAACTGATGTTCTCTAATTGATCTAACCGAACAGAAAACCCTGCAAATTTAAAACGGAAGTTTTTGAGACAAGGTGAACGTATAAGTTTTTGAGACTAGGTGACATAATTAAAAATGACGCAGGTTTCTATTTCGGTGAATTTTTAAAAACTATAAAAGTTCAAATTGTATTCGGGGTCTTTGAACAACTACAATACTGAAGGTAAAGATTTCCTCCCTTAATGAAATAGGGTTTCGAAAGACAGATCTCTAAATAAGATCCATGTACAGTTTTACGAAAACATGAGTAGTTTTTGAGTAATTTTGCGTAAAAAGTAGGCATTAAAAAAAGTATTTTCTGAGAAACAGTGCCATATTTTTTTCTTGAATGATATCAAGTAGAAATTCTGACTTAGTAATTTTTTATGAACTCTGTATTTTTAAAAAAATGCAAAAATTAACATTGCAAATCTATAGTATTGTTGAGATTTGTTTCTTTAATGAAATTTGTTCTAAAAAATTCAGATCTTTAAAAAAGGCCAGGGGCACTGTTTTGAAAACACGAATAGTTTTTGCGCAACGATGGCTGTATAAAAATGAAATAGGTAAAAAATTCTTAAAAACGACTCCAGTTGTTCTCTAACATTTTTCTCTCATAGAGAAAAGTAGGCTTATAAAAATGGTACAGGCTCCACTTTGAAAGAACTAAATATTTTTCTATTTAACTATTATTTTTACGAATGTAGTAATATTAATCGAATACCATTATATACTTTATTCATTGATTCATTCATTTCCTGACGCGGATGTCACTCATTCTCCTTCCAGTCTTTGACCTCCTCAGCAACTGACATCAAACAACACAACAATAGATCTTCCACACCCTCGCCTCTGCGCTTACTTCTAGGACACCTATTCCCATTTACCCCCTCATTAATTATCATCACCTTCATCTCTTCAGGGGTTAGGAGAGTCTCCTGTTCCGTCTTCACCATGCCATCTTAATCCTGCGCGGGCGACATCTCTTTTATCACGAGGTCGGTAGTTATTTGTTTTGAAATGCGGTCACTCCTAATTGTATTTTAATGGAACTACCGAGTTATGCACTCTTGCACTGTATCAATGGAGTACTTATAATTCTTCTCTGATTATCTCACATTTTTATTTTGTCTAATACCGTGCAGAATGTGACTTGTCTCAATAAACTCATCCTAGACGTTTGAATTCTGGTATAAACCTTCATTTTCATGGTCCACGTCTCACATGCGTAAAGAAGTCAAGGTTATTCATTGTTTTCTAAAATTTAAGTCGTGCTTTCTTTTTTATTTCCATTATTTCATTCATTTGTTCATTTAATTGTTTGATGGCAAATACATCAATAAATAAAAAGCAATCGTGTTCCGCGCACCTTCCCCAATTCCGGCGCGCGGGCCGGCCCACACGGAAGCGTGCCCGTCCCCGGCATCCGGGCATCGCGGGCGGGCGGCGTCGATGCGCGGGCCGCACGTGTGCGCCTCCCACGCCGCACCTGCGCCGCCCCCAACTGCGCGCTCTCACGCCACGCGTCGCCCCCGCCCTCCGCTCCCATTGCGCCCCGCTGCAGTTGCCCCGTCCGGAGCGGGCTCGCGCGGCTGGCGAAGGCGGACGCGTGGTGCTAACGTTCAACGTACGTTGGATCGTGTATATCAGGGCGGGGAAATTCATAGAAGGATCCATGGCGTGCTGAAATAAAGAGTAAAAGATTGAAACGATGTGTATAATAATTGAGCTTTTTATTTATTGATTTATCGTATGGTATGGTAGTCGGCGGGTCTTCGATGGAAGGTATTAGTGTTAAGTCGATGATTATGATGATGATCGATTGGGCAAGGTGATGCAGAAGATGGAGTAATGATGAACAAGAGAAAAACGAGGATACCGAGAAAATCTGCCGGAGAGCCGCTTTGTTCACTACAATTTCCACTTGAATCGGACGGGGATCGAGCCACCACACACAATGCGGGAAGCGGAGCCATCAGAATAAAGGTGGCTCAGGGTATCATCTGATGTCACTGCAGGCCTCGGACCGGGAGGACCTGGATTCGAGTCCCGTCGGTGGCAGGATTGTCGACACTGGCTAGACAGCTATTTCGAATTCTACCGCTGTTGAAGGAGACTTCTCGCGGCCGGCTGCTCTGATCGTTAGTTTTCCGTGGTTTCTGCGATCAACCGTAAGCGAACACCACAGCAATACCCTAAGAAAAGGGCCACGGAGCACGCGCGATATTTCCTTCCTCTTCCTTGTCCTATCCTCATCCCTAACTTACACACTCACTTGCACTACATTGCCACACAAGCCCGTCTTAGAGATTGTTCCGGCTGGGGCGGTATCCCGCTAGTGGGAGATTTCTGGAGGAGAAAATCCTTGCAAGCCGCCATCTCTCACGATGAGAACATTTTCTACCCTAACGGGACTAATGACCTTAGCAGTTGACGTGCCCAGAATCACTAATCAATCAATCATCTGGCAGCAAGGCCATGGGACACCCTTGGAAACGAACTTGACTGCAATGATGGCGATGGGGTATTGTAATGATTACTTAAATAACAGTTTTCACGTACTCGTACATCACAATGTCCTGATTGGCAGATATTTCTGATGAAGATGGGATGAAGCACAGTTATAATGACATGAAGGACAAATAAGAAAACACCAAATCCATCTCCCACTATTCGACATTGAACATTACAATTGTCATCAAAAACCCTGAGAGCGAAATATAGTGAACAAGTCGATTCGGTACAAACAATATGCAGACGCTGACCACGTTGGCTAAATGATATGATGATACGATGTTTGAGATGAACACGAAGGTAGCAAACCACATTGAGAAGCGTACGTGAACCGTCAAAAGGATATTTGGCCAAACCTGCAACGAGAAAAAATTGAGAAACGATAAGATCACCAGAGCCTCGTTTTTTCAACAAATTTTGGTTACCTATATTATACAGAAGAGATTATCAACAGCATTCGTGCGGCTATGGTGTCTGAAATTCTACCGCAATGTCCTAGCAGGCTTTTGGAAAGGGGTGTTCAACCTTGTATACCAAGCGACAATTTATTTTCACGAACGATTTCAGCCGCACCAGCACTTAAAATCTCAACCACATTTTCGACTTTCATACGTTCATTGTTGGGGTTGGTAGACGTAGGAGTATAGTCTCCTTCGCGTGAACGAGAAAAAGGAATAGTTCAATTATACTACTAAGTTAATAAATGTTCGTCTGTTTAAATACCACTTGCTTATTGGGGCACCAAACTAAAGTAATGGGAAATGATATCTTGGGCTAAAGGGTGAACGCTATCGTGGGTTCCGCTTATGGAGACACCTTCTGGAAGACATATTAAAAAAAACACGTACCTAGATCACAACTTCTTGACACTGTGAATGAGCTTTGAGCGAGATGGAACACCGACATCGTGATCAGGTTGGAAATTGGAATCGTCTGTTCTGCGCAAATTGTGCCTGTACCAAACTTTGACCATCTTTGCTTCAGAATAATTATTTCCTGGTAAAACGATTTGTTCTATTCCGATTACATATTATATAATAGATGTGTTATTTGCATCTCCAAGAATGTCTACTCTTATGATCATTAGTCCCGTTAATGTAGAGCATGTTATATCCTGAGAGACGGTGGTGCTTCTCCCCCATTAGCAGCGAGATCCGGTGCCGTCGGCTTGCGGGGTTGTCTCCTACAGGTACCTCCGCCAGGAGGGACACCGCCCCAAACTGGAGAAGCTCTAAGTTTCCGACTGGTATCCCGACGAGGGTGGTAGTGTAGTGCAAGTCAGTGTATGTGTGTGTGTAACTAAATGGTGAAGACAGGACAAGGAAGAAGAAGAAAAGATTGCGCGCCGTCCTTGGCGCGTTTGTTAGGGTATTGCTTTGGAATTCTCCTGGTATTGTTCAGAGAAACTACGCAAAACTACCGATCACAGACGCCGGCCACTAGAACTCTCCTTCGGACAGCGGCTGAATTCCAACTAGCTCGAATTGCACACCTGCTGCCTGTGCAAGCTGTCCTTCGAGTAGTGATTGATAATAAATTAATTATCAAGAATGTCAGAAAAATGAATTATAAATTATGTCAGACGATTGTTATAGACCCCATTTTAAGAATTCAATAGCTGACTAATAATTTGGAACGTTTGCTTGTAATTGAAATAATACATTCGTTTAAACCATGGAAACGTGGCAGTGAATATGGATCGGATCGACAAAAATGTTATTAATGGGTACCGATGTTATTTGTATTTATTGATTTGAAAATAAAACCTAAAAATTTCACCGACGTTTGTTTGGTCTTGGCTTTAACGCACGCATAAATAGAACGATTGCATGTTCACTTAGAAATGAAGGGTCACCTGCGCTGAAGATCAAACCAAACAACAACCGAACAAACCAAATGACAATCTTGCCGTTCACACCGCTGGCACTGACGGTCTACTCGCCCGCAGCCTCTGACGTGTGGCCCCCCCAGCCCCTTCCGCGCTCGAGCCCGCACACTCCCCCGTCTCATTCGCAGCGCCCCCCACGGGCCGTCCTCTCCCCCTCCTGTCCCCCACGCACGCTGCCTTGGCCGGCCACATAAAGGTGGCCACTTTTTGGAAGCCCGTTACCCGGACAATTTGAAGGAGGCGGGGTCATAGAAATTCATAATGAATGTGGTTGAAGACCGTAGAATCTAGGGATAAATATATGAATTTGTATTCTCGTGGTTTATACACATATTCGTGGCGCGAAATATAAATATTATAGTGATCTTACAGAGCCAAAACACGTGAGACTCATGCGCTCGAATCGCATTATATCGCATCATGGCGGCTTTCGAGATGCACCGAGATATCTCGTCGTTCATTTTTGAATTTGAAATTTTGCATATTGAAAATATTATTTGTTGCAATAATAATTTTCAAGAAACTAGATTTTTGAAGATATTTTACATGAAGAGAGCATTAACGTTTTTAAGTGTCGGCCCGAGTAAATAAACACGGCGCTTATGTGGCGTAGGGGTATGAGTGACAGCACGTTAGTCCTGTGTATTTGAGTTCAGGTATCTGTGTACACGTCTCTGATCAGATTAAAATTTTTGCTGACTGGAAACACTTTTGAAGGTTTATGCAGAAATATAATACAGCAGAGCAATTAGAAATATTGCAAGAAAGTATCCGCTTTTGTGCCACCCCTAGTTTGACGTGCTGTTAGTGCGCTGAACTTCATATGATTGGCGTTTTCACCCTACGTGCATAGTGGCCGCTCAAACGAACGGCACTTTATTAATTTTCGGCAAAAAACTCATTACTTTTGCTAAATTTGAAAAAAAACTATCACATGGTGTAGACAAAATCCATGTTTTACGGGTTCTTCATACCTAAAAACCGAATGACGGCAAAAAGTCTGTCAGTCGGTCTGGCTCAATCGTCTTTTATTAAATTTTGTTGTTGGGTAGAGTGAATAACGTTTATGAGAATGGTGCAGGTCACATGTTCGTTGAAAACTCTGATTTTTAGAAAATTGCAAAAGCTCAAAATTTTTTGGGAGTCTTACTACAACAAAACTATTGAAAATAAAGATTTTACATTAATGAAATCTGTTCTTTTAAGATAGATTTTGAAATGAGGTCATGCATAAGTTTTCAAAAATTTGACGACTTTCGCGTAATTTTGTGTGAAAATACAGGCGAAAAAATGTGTGCTATTTTGGTACCAATAATTATTAAATATGTTATTGAACATTCCAAATTTTCATTGATTCAATTGAACCCTCAACGCTATGTTATGAACTTAATTAACACAAGTGTTCTTAGGGAAAAGATGTACAAATCACTTGCGGTATCAAATTATAGTCAAATAGCCATTTAGAAATAAGGTTATAGAAATAAACTGAAAGAAAGGAAGAAAGAAAAATAAATTTATTGTAATAAACAATCTAAATAAATACATGTAAGTGTATTTGTTTTTTTGTTTTTCAAAAATATGTTAAAAAAGAATATGAAAAATAAACATGTTACACTGCTGTTTAAAAACTTTTTATACACATATCTTTAAATTTCTGAACACATAAAGTAACCGATAAGGCCTTTGAACGGATTACAAACGCCTGAAGAAAATACCACTACAAAAGTAACTGAACGATAATCTTCTCCAACAATACGCGTTTTTTATGAATTATATAAACCACTTATCTATAATATACAACAATGTTTACGATAAAATGTCTTTACCGTATACCCACAGTCGAGTTCGGGGGGAAGAGGTAAGAGGACACCGCCCTCTAAATCCAAAATTGTTTGTGAATTAAATTCAGATTAATATATTGAAAACAACTGTAACGAATCTATTACATCCCTTGCCAAAGGAGTATTCCCATTACGCCTGAGGGGGCAGAATTTCATCAATGTTTCGAAATTTCCATCTCTGACGCACGGATATACCATATTTCTCGGAGAGTTGTAGGATGTGCAATAAGCATCAGAAATGCTTGACAGATTACAATCAAGTTATATACTGATTAGTGATACCAGGCGCGACACCTGCCAAGGTCATTAACCCCCTAAATGCAGTGCAAAATGGAATGCAAGAATCATGCAACTGTAAAAATATGTATTTACATGAAAATTCATTCCTTGCTTAAAATATATTCTATGTTTGCCAAATGACACAATCACATTATTTAAGTCAAATAGTAAAGCTTTAGAAAGCGTGGACAGAATGGGAAAGCGCTTTCAGAAGAAAAATGACGTCATACCTATTGTACACTATTGAAATTTGTACATTCCTCGATAATAATGAAAAATAATGTAGTTTAGATTTCTACAGTTTTTCTATAAAAGTAAGAGTTAGAGTAGCATGTTTACCACTAATTCAATAGTTCTCAGCCGGAAGGTTGGTCGAATCATAAGAAAAATTAAAAATGAAGCTTTAATCAAATATCGTTTTAAATAAACTGATTAATGTTAACACTAAGCCGACAAAAATAGCGTTGGCAAGTGCTCTACGCAGGGGTTGTAGGTTCCGTGAAAATCTTTTAGCTTATTTTTGTGACGTATAAGATAAAGAAAATCTCACACATATCTCGTTGTATCGTATACAGCTGTAATTACTGTTTCACAATTGCCCAGTACATAAGAGAACCTTCCTTAAAATAAGATCTTCCGTAGTCATTATGGATGCTACAAAAAAGAAGAAGAAGAAGAAGAAGAAAGACCAAAGAAGTAGAAGAATAAGAGGATAAAGAAAACAAAGATGGCACCGCCAAAAAACAGTACCCCAAAACAATGAAATCATTATAAGATTTTTTATTTAGAGGACGGTACCGCTATGCGACATCGAGCGATAATCTACTGTACATGCCCAGACGCTGAGGTCCCGTCAAAGGGCACGCCACGGCGCCTAGGCAGCTTGCGGGGGACGAGGCTGGGCTGAGGTGCGAGCGACGGCGGCGTCAGCCGGGGCGGCCGCGACGTTGGCGGTGGAGTCGGCAGTGGGCGCGGGGCGCGAGGAATCGACCCATATTTCACATCGCGCGGGGAAGGGCGGGACAGGGCAGGGAACGGGGAAGAGGCGGCC